>VZRZ01002431.1:4237708-4318378 GCA_013398175.1 Climacteris rufus | reverse complement strand
CGCGCCTCCGCCGGGGGGCGGCCCCGCGCCGCCGCCGGGCTTCGCCGCCATCTTGGCCGCTGCCCCGGGAGCGGGACGGGCCGAGCCGGGCCGGGGGAGGTACGTGGGGCGCGGGGGCCCGGGCTGTGAGGGAGCGGGGCGGCTGTGCCAGTGCTCGGGGGGACGGGACCCCCTCCTGGCGGGAGCCGCCTGTGCCCGGTCCAGGCCGCGCTGGTTGGCCGCAGTCGGGCACGGGCGACATCCCCGCCAGTGGCGGTACCGGGAGGCTACCCCGTAAATCCGAGACTTCCCGTTTTACCCGCCTCCGTTTCCGTTGTTCGGTGCCCGTTTAAACGCAAAATCGTTGCCGTGTTTGAATAAACCCCCGTTGTTCTGGGCTCTGGCGGGGATGCGGAACAGCCCGGCAGAGAGCGAGCGGGGCCGGGCCAGAGCCCCGTGGCGGCGGATGAGCACCGCTCCCGGCTGAGGATGAGGAGCAGGGCTGAGGGGGATTGAGCACCGGGAGTCATTCATCGCGGCTGTCAGGGCCCTCAGCACACGGCCTGCGGCACGGGCCAGGCAGAGCCTGCAGCACGGCCAGGCCAGGCCGGGAGGGGCCGGGCGTGCGGGGAGGCGGTGCCGGCTCACCTGGGTCGATCTTCAGCAGCATTGCTGCAGACACGGTGCTTCTACTCGTGCTGTATTTGCTTAATTAGCAAGGGGCCCTGTGAGTGTACATCGACATAATATGCGCTTGGAATCAATCCGTTATCATCCACCACAATGCATTGCACATCGCTGCTGCTCTGTGCAGTATCCAGCAGTAGTGGCGGTTGTTGCTTCTTTTCTTTTGTTTCAGTTGAAATAGGCTTTGAATTAGTAATCACTTACCATCTTTTCAGTATGATGAATGATTCGTACCCTTTAGGTGTTAATCAAACTGGAGGAATAGCATCACCATTCAATGTAGCTATTCTATAAACAACCAGGCAAAAAAATCATACTTGAATAATGAAAAGACTGCAGTATGTAAAAGGAAAAGCTATGTTGCAAGAAAAGCAAAAACAAATTCAAATACTTATGCAAGTGGTAAAATTATGGAAACAGTGTTTTACAAAAGAACTGACTATGCCAAGTATGAGAATGATTCTGCTGTGGCAGTTACCACCAGGTTTGAATCGTATATAGCTTCTCATTTATTTATTAAGAATAAAGTTTAAAAAAAGTAGAACTATCTGAATGATAGGAATATCTGAATGATATTTCTCTGTAAAAAATGTCTAGGGTTTCATATGTGCTGTTTTGGATGCTAACTCAAAAACACAAGCACCCTTGTTTTTGGGAGGTGGGGGGAAGGGACAGACATTCTTTACTGCCTGTGTGCACATACCTGGAAAATTCCTTGCAAGTGGCAAATCAAACATTAAGAATACTCCATACCCTCTCATGTTTAATTTTGCAGGTTTTATTCAGAAATTAAATTTCCTATTATGCAAGGCAGCTATGCACCAGCCAAGTCCCAGTTACTCACAAATAAAGATCTCTTTACATGAAGAATCTTTAATACAAACCTTATCATGAGGATTCAGAAAAGAGAAATTGAAGTCCTTGAGGTAGAGAAGTTTGAACAGCCAGAGACAAGTGGTAGCTGTACTTCATGGCTGTAATAATGGCAAGAAACCAAATTAAACCTTGTTTAAAATGTTAGGTTCCTTCCTCTTATTTCATACTATTTTTTTCCCATCTTACAGCTTCACATATAACTTTAAAAAAATTAATACAGAGAAGATAAGTTAAATCTTTTTAATGCTTATTCAACATAATGTATGAAAGGCAGCTTTTTAACATGAGCTTCTTAGAATAAATAAGACTATTTGTGAGACTCATTCATACAGGATGAAAGAATTAGAGTGCTGTTTTGCCCTCTTCCCTTGGAGGAGGAGGAAGGTACAAATGGTTAAGTGCCTTCTTCCTGCCCTCTGTGCTTGGACTGGTTGTGGCAGAGTGCACACACGTTAGGCAGAGCTGTCATGTACAGCAGACTTCCAGTGGTACTTGCTGGCTCTGATGGAGTATTCCAGTAGTGCATGGCTCTCTGGCACTGTGCTTGTCCTTTCTGGAATCCCGAGTGACTCTTAAAATAGAGGCTGTGAAAGAGAATAGTATAAAGCTGGTAGCACTGTTGCTCCGGCCTGTCAGACTTACTGGAGGAGTGAATTGGGAGAGCATGATGGAAAACATCTTCACAAAGAACTGCAGAGTTGGGGCTTTTATATCCTATGATTGAATCCTGCTGCCTTGTCCATTCAGAGTTCTTCATGGCTTGGCTGGAATATGAGCCTAATTACCAGTCTGTTCTGAAAATACTATGGACGGTAAATATGTGACAAGATACTCACTTTATCTGTGTCCATTTGGTCCTCTCTATCTATTGAGTGCTGCTTTCAGAGAGTGAATTCCTTAAGTCATCCCTTAGTCATCCTAAAGCTACTGATTCAGATGCAAGTTGTGTTCAAAATGTTCCATCTCCATATAAAAATGTAGGTTTAGCAATGAATTTTTAATTGTTTTGGTGTTTTTTTTTCCCAAGAAATGCCTGCTTTTCCAGCAAAGCTTTCTATTCTTGCAGGTCCCAAAGGGAACTGCAGTTATTAAGGATCTAATATTGTTTGATTATTCAGGATCTAATATTGTTCTGTTGACAAGAGATGGAACCATCTTTCCAGCAATTGGAAGATTTATGCTGGAACTAAATTGAACAGAAGCGTCATTAAAATGTATTGTTGGAAAGCTCATCAGACAGTAGATGAAATGCTGGACAGATTCTCATGCAGGCTGTAATTGCTACTGGTAAAAGCACAGAGGAAGTTGCAGATTTTGTTATGGATACCAAACACTGATTTAAGACAACTTCAGAGTATTCTCAAAGGACTACTTCCTTTTAAAAACAATTCCAGAAAGTTACTAACAGTGTTTTAAACGAGAGCAAAGATAAATAAATGTTTACTGAGCATCTGGGAAGCAAAGCATTTAGTCTTTAATAGAGATGATCTTGCTGATAAAATATGTGCCTGAGCAGTTGTACAGACACAAGCACTTCATGGTGTTGAGTAGATATGGAGTTTTGCTTGTCTAACAGAGAGGGACAAGAGGCAGTTCTTAAGAAAGGTTGCAAAAATGTTTTTACTTTGCAGTGCAGATACCTAAGCTGTGAGCATCTTATATGCAAAAAAAATCATGACACTTGAGCAGCATCATTAAAACACACAAACAATAATAGCAGTCTAACAAAAACTGTGCAATTACAGAACATGCATGTTTTAGTAAACCTGAGAAGTCCAGATTTATCTGACAAAAATATTAGCTTTCCAATAGAAATTGAACTGCTTATTTTAGCTTAGTTGTTTCTCCAGATTCCTTTAAGCATTTGATTACTTTCCATTCACTTGTCACTGAGAAGTTCATTTCCACAAATACTTAACAGGCATTCAGACAGTCCACCCCCACTAATCCTTCCACCCTTCAGAGCAGCTATGCCAAATTCAGGGAACATGAAGCTGTGGAATACTTTCCCAGTGATAGTCCCGTTTTGAGCCATTTTCAGTAATTAGTACTAGTTCTGAAAGGCATTACAGAGGTCAGTGACAAATTCCTCAGTTCTTGGTTTCAGAGCTTTGAATGTAACTCAGCTCAGTGTTATGGAAAAGCAGCTGCTAACAGTATTTCTGCATTAATTACATTTTAGAGTACTTAATTGTAGCTAAGGACAAGCATGTGCAATCAGTCTTTTTCCCCATGCTCACAGCCTCTCTCTCTTGCCAATGAGCTCCACTTTTTTCTTGTGAGCTTGCTGTGACTTTAGTCCAGATGTTTCTGTGCCAAGAATTTGAAAATCAGTAACATTGCAAATCCAGATTTAGTCAAAAGAAAAGTTAGAGACATGGCAACAGTGTATTGAAGGCGTTTTAGTTAAAATATTTTTTTATTCTGTGTGGACTTCAGATTCTGGTGGGATGGAAATGACTGAAAAGAATGACATGGAGTTTTGCATGTGAGAGCAAGGATGGGAAGTCTGTGAGAAGAAGCTACGAAACTTCTGCTGGGCTGCTTGTTGCTGTAAGATGCCTTTCAGTCAGGCAATATTATGAAAGGCTGTCAACCTACTGAAAATAAACTTGAACAGTTTGCTTTGGCTTAGATGCAAATAATGATCCACACCTTCAGAGTGCTCTTTAGGTAGGCCTAAAAGCAGAGAGATGGGAGGCATGTCCTTTTAAAACAGTCCTAGAAACACCTTCAGTACCTTACATAGAGTGGTTTTATGCTGAGCTCTCGATGTGGTGTCTGCGTACACAGCTACATGTAGAAAAATCTCATGATTCATAAAGTTTGGTGGTGTGCTTTTGCTCCTGTTTTTTGAAACTTAGGAACTTTCAAGACCTTTACCCTCAAAGTGCTGCAGCTCTTAACATGCTTTGCTGTGTGGCCACAAATAGTGGCCTACTGATGTGAGAAACTTTACTGTTACTGGATTGATTTCTTATGCTCAGCATTTTTCAATTTTTTTTTAAAGTCCAATTTTATGATGAGATGAGAAGGTACTGAGAAATTAATTCAGGGATCTCTAAGTGTCTGAAATGTAATCTGGCACTCGAAATAGAGTAGAAGGGAAGTCATCGTTTGGAGCACTGTAAGTAACTTTTTAAATAATAGTTTACATATCTTGTATTGATATTTTTGTAGCATTACCAGTTCTAAGATATTCAACATGAAATCCATCTTTAATCAGCTGGTGCCAGTTGTTTGACAGTGTATGGGATAAATCAAATTACTCAGTCTTGTGTATAATAGACTGATGTCCCCAGTGCTCTAAGAGGTTCTTTATGCTGATCAGCACTGGGCAGTGTACCAACTGGCTGCCCCTTCACTGACAGGGCAGGGCTTGTGCCTCTGGGGCTGCCTGCTATGCACTTAGGTTGCAAGGAGAGAGCTTCAGTTTTCCAGAACACTTCAAATTAGCAGCAAATTAACATACTGCTAAAACTTGTGAAGGAAGAAAGGAGTATGTGAGAGTGTTTGCCGGGAAGTCTTACACTAGAAGCAGAATATGTACCATGGGAAATCCTGTAATCCCTATCTTCCTACTCAGAAGATAGGGTAGGCAGCTAGGTGAGATGTTACTGCTCAGTTTCCATAGGCACTACAAAGCTGCCATCTGCCAAGCGTGGTCCCCACATCAGTTTGCTCCTCCAGCGCCAGGAGGCCACAGAAACACTCCTCTGAACACAGCTGGTACCTAGGCAGCTTGGGGCAGTTGAGTAAAGAAGGGCAGTGGCCCAATGCTACCACCCTGTCTGGCTACCTATGCCCTCCCTTGACTGCATATCAAGTCATGGTCTAATATCCTCAGTGGAACCTAGGGCAAAAGAAGGGGCCCTGCTATCACAGCCATTTGGTGCACCAGGAGCTTGCTGCAATTCTGTGGTCTGCTGCACAGCTGTGCTTGTTAAAAATGTATTGTGGCAAATGCAATCATTTCTGATCTGTAGATGAATAGAATCTGTATGAATGTTAACAGAAGCACAACTGCTGGGGCTTAAAAGCACTGTCACACGTGGCTGCTGTGCGTTGTCCGAGCAGCACTGGAAGCTGCAGATCAGGCCCTCTGCAAACGGAGTCTTACCAGCGCTGCTTGTACTGCACTTGGTGTGCATTGAATTGGAATTGGGTCTTACATTTGTTAACAGATATGCTATTGTATCCATTTTAAAATGTACAGACATCTATTCTAAGCTTTATAGCTGAGCACCTTCATATGTTTGGGCAGCCTTGGTGCTGAACAATACTGACATTCAGTGGTTGATTATACTTGCCACTGCTGTGTGACTATCCAGGAGATTTTGGAAGGGTTTAATGTTCAACGCTGGCTAAATTCAGAACATGTTTACTTGAACTGGATTAAAGCAATTGTGTCAAGGCTCCTTTATAAAAACGCCATGCTCACAGTATTAAAATTGTCTGATTATTTTAACAAACTAAATTAGAGATTAATTTGGTCTAGGAGAGAGATAGTAGAAACACGCCATAACGCTTCATAGCTTTGTTTGCTTTTCCACTCTTAAGCAAATTTGCAATCACAGGTTTTAAAAGAACTTTCCTTTGCCTTCCATATTGGCTTAGTTGAATTTTTTTGTCCACCTTTCGCACTATGGGTCTTTTAGTGTCTGCCACCAAAGACAGCATGCTCTCTGCAGGAGGGATCTGAGACCTGGCAAGGCACCAGTGAAGATGAGCACATTGCTGTCATGCATGTGAAGGAGCAGCTGGAGTTTAGAATTTGAAAAGCTGGATCTTGGCTCTCTTCTCATGTCTGCTGACTTAGGTGGAGGGAAAGATCATACTTCTTGGGCTGTCCTTTTTCACCGTCTTTGGTGACCTTTGGAAGACATACTTTTGTCAAAATCTGGAGGGCCAGACCATTTTTCACTGTTACAAGTGTGTTGGTAGATCAGTTAGTGCTCTGGGTAGTTTAGATTCAAACACAGCAACACAAGCTCACTCTGCATGGAGCTAAGTGCTTATTCGGGTATTTTGGAATGACACTTGGTCATACAGTGTTTGGACTCCTTAAAACTTCTGTGGGACTGGGCTATCTTTGCATTAGTGTGCCAGAGTTAGCAGCAAAGGAGCGAATTTTACCTGCATTTTATGGCAAGATCCTGGCCTAAACTCATAAAATTAATGAAAACTATGATAGATTTTTGGCAGATGTGTTTCTCTTCTCTTGGACGTGCAGAGTTGATGATAGTCTTCCTGTTTCAAGGTGTGGACATGCAGTAACTGGTCTCTTTCCAGTCACATTTGAACTCCTCCAAAGACTAACTTTCAGTTCTGGATCTCCATTGCTGTCATCTGCCCATGTCCAGCACCTGCCCTGTGCCAGCTGTAGCACTCTTGGCTATGTAATAACTTGCATTAGGAAGCTGATCTGACCAGAAACTCCTTTTGCTGGGTGAGTTTCTGGCTGGACCACTTTCCTAATGTAGATAATTGCAGAGCCACAGACCTACTCAAATCAATACCCAAGAGGCAAAAGGGAAGACTAGTCAGTGGCAGGGGCAGCTTATTCAACTATACATGAATTTATGTATGACACTGAGTACCAGCTTAACTTCACCTTGAGAAGCCAGTGCTGGGATTACAGTTCCGTTTGTTTTCCAAGCCCAAGTTTAAACTTGGAACTTATTTTTGTCAGAGCATCTTTATGTTGCACGTCAGCCAAAGCATTGTATCTGTCTCATGTAAAGGCTAAAGACATAAACTGAAGGCTGCTAGCATTTGTCTCCTCTGTAGATGCAGAGATAATGGCCTATTCTCTTCATTGTATCAACAACTTAGTTCACTTACTAGCTCTTTGAAAGTTGAGAAATAGACTGGGAATTATTTTTTTTAAAGGCAAATAAGCTTCTTGTCCCGTGAATAAAATGAAGGATCAGTGGCTGAGGCGTGTTATTTGCAAATGTTTAAAGATAAAAGAAAAACCAGTTACATTCCTTATCTGCCGTTCATACTCCTCTTTTACACGAGTGAGTTTCTAAGTGAAAAACGTTTTATGTAAACATATTTCATGAATGCCAAGCACATTTGAGGTAATTTTATTCATTAAATCAGATTTAAATGGCTAGTTTTGTGTACTTTTAATGAATTCCAACCCTTTACCCAAGTGCAGCTTGGCATAGATTGTAAGACTAATCTGCCAGCAAATACAAACCACTTTTCTAGTTCAACAGCTGAAAGCTTACAAGCTAAAGAGCTGTATCTTTGCGATAGAGCAATTCTGGGTTATGTGTGTAACTGTCAGGCCAACTCCACTGCCATAGGAAACTTTATGTATGAGTTACTCTTCTGCCAACAAACATGTTGGAGAGAGTGCCAGCTTCTGAGAGTCAGGTTTTCTGAAAGAAATAAATTGCAAATACCAAATAGGGATGAAAGTGGAAAACCAGGGTGCTTGCTTGTTGCTTACATTCTGATATACATTAGCAACTTAATCCAGTGGCAAATATCTTTTGGTGGAACATTCTTCTAAGTAAAGAAAATGAAATTTAAAGAGAAGCAACAAAGCAAATATTTTTCCTAATTTCACAGTGTGTGTTAATAAAGAATAACCACTGTAAGAAAGGGAATCTGGGATAAGAAATGTCAATCCATGTATCCTTTTGTTTATTTTAACTTCTTTTAATGTGTTTCCAACAGAAAATGATCCACAGCCTGTTTCTTATAAATTGTTCTGGTGATATATTCTTGGAGAAACACTGGAAGAGCGTTGTGAGCCAGTCTGTGTGTGATTATTTCTTTGAAGCTCAGGAGAAAGCAGTCGATGTTGAGAATGTGCCTCCTGTCATCTCAACTCCACACCACTACCTCATCAGCATCTACCGGGATAAAATCTTCTTTGTGTCTGTCATACAGACAGAAGTGCCACCACTCTTTGTAATTGAATTTCTGCACCGAGTAGCAGATACTTTCCAGGTCTGTCACCATGAAAGAATTTTAAAATTCAGTGTCTGAAAGGCGCCTACAGGCAAGCCAGAGAGGGACTCTTCAACAGGAACTCTAGTGATAGGACAAGGAGTAATGGGTACAAACTAAAAGAGGGAACAATTAGGCTAGATGTAACAAAAAAATTACTTACTGTGAGGGTGATAAAATACTGAACAGGTTGCCCAGGGAGATTGGGGATGCCCCAACCCTGGCAGTGGTCAAGGCCAGGTTGGATGGGGCTTTGAGCACCTGACCTAGGGAGAGGTGTCCCTGCTCGTGGCAGCAGGGTTTGGGACCAACCCTTAACATACTGTGATTCTATGATTCTAAAATAACTTTAAGGGATTTTTTGTATAAACCTCTTTTAAAAGAGGTAGTAAACCATTCTGTCAGTGACTTTTCCCTCTGCAGTTTTTAAGTCAAGCACAGGTTTATAGAGTACAAAGGAAAAAAGGTATATTTTGTGTACTCTTTTGATTTTATAGTTATGAGTGCACAGGCACTAAAACTCAAATCCCACTTTGTAAAAGCTGGGGGTTTTCTGTAAGCTTTTGTCCTGTTCACGTTGTGTCAATGGGAGGAAGGAGTGTGTAGTCAGGCAGCATGCACTCTGTAGGGAGGAAAGGACTGCAAAGCAGGAGTCACTTCTCAACCAATTTTACAAGAGTCTTCTAACTGAAGATGTGTTAATGTTCACTCATGGAAGGACCTTTGCAAGATATACAGGAGTACAGATTATATATATAGTGTATATATATACAGAACAGAGTAGTACATCAGGTGACATTAATTTCACTGTTCATGCTTGTATTTCCAAATAGACAACAAATATAACCTTAACATATGATGCCATCAGACTATAGAAATAGCTGGTCAGTTTAGGCACTAAAATGCTTTTATATACTGGAGGGTTTCTGTAAGAAGTAAAAATGAAACAAACTTTATTTTGCAAAGCATTTTACCAGGAATAAAAATCCTCTCTTTTGTAATCTCCGAATTTGTTTAGGATTACTTCGGCGAATGTTCTGAGACTGCAATTAAGGACAATGTAGTAATTGTGTATGAACTTCTAGAAGAAATGCTAGACAATGGTTTTCCACTGGCAACAGAATCTAACATACTGAAGGAGCTGATTAAGCCTCCCACAATTTTGCGCTCTGTTGTCAACTCCATCACAGGTATGAAAATACATAATTTCAACAATGACTGACTGTTTTTAAAAAAAGCATCATTTCTCTTAGCTAAAAAATTATATATTGGTGTGAACCTGTAAGGTGAGGGCTCTGTCCTGCCTCATAAGTAGGAGTTGAATAAAAACAACTCCCTCCTTATTTGCAGTTTATGCCTAGCCCCTTTGCTGTCCCCGGTGGCACTGTCCGGTTCAGCCACAGCTGCTGAAGTCCCTCAGGAACAGCAGCTCCTATCAGAGTCAGGACATACTGGAGACAGGTGTTCTGGGATTGGTACAGAGCTAGCCCAAGCCTTGAATAACTGAGGGTCATTGGAGAAGGTTAAGCAATTTATAAGAAATTGTTATAGAAAGGTATATAACAGATACCTAATAAATCCTTGATGGGTGGGAACAGATAGCTCGAAGGGAAGCAAACAGCCTGTCCTCATCCTCCACCCTGCCCCCCACCGTGATCAGCATATGGATTAAAATGGATTTTATTTCAGAACTGATTTCAGGCTGTTGTAAATGGGTCTGTCTTGCAGTGACAGAGCCAAATGTCTGTCAGCTGAGCTGGTGGAATCTGCTTGTCTGGCAAGCGGGTGCAAGGGAGGTGAGCGGGTGCAAGGGAGGTGTCACGTGGGGGCAGAGAGATGCAAGGTGTTTGCCTGTACATTGTGTTAGAGAAGGGGAGTAGCTGGGCTGCAGGGCCACACAGGGAGTACTCAGAGGAGCTGGTCTTTTAGGTAGTAGATACAGTTTAGTTTTTGAGTGTAAATCTCATCAGTTTTAGTTTCTGTTATTTGGGGTTTGGTTAGGTTTTTTTAAAATGTGGATTTGGGTGGTAGTGTTTACACTTAGGAAAAATATGACATTAATGGACTAGATGTACCACTGTAAGGAGAATTGAGACTCCTGAAGCCAAGGGTTGTAGCATCAAATCCTCTTGTTTTATCTAAAGCCTTACTAGAATTCCCTGGGAGTCTAAAGCATCTGCCCAAGGTAGCCTGTATCTTGTCACTGTCAACAGCTCAGTGTTGAACAGGCGGAAACAGCAGCCTGAGCGCTCTCCTACCTACCTGGCCTGGCAGCACTGCTGCACCCTGCAAGGCTGCTGAGGGACAGACATGCCAACTGCTCCTCTTCAGAGATGCAGTGGGAGTGAAGAAATGATTGTAACTCCTCCCCCATGTGTTATAGTATATACACGAGTGGATTTTTCAGAGGGCTTTTTTTGAGTAACTTCTACTAGCTCAAAGGAATAAAAATTTCTGTTTTCTGCCCAGCAAAAAAGGCCCAGGATAGGGCCTGCCCAGCAGGTTTTGTAGAAATGACCACCAGCTTCTCAGTGAAGCTGTTTCACGTCAGTACACACTACCATGTTCATTGTGCTGAAGGAGACAAGCCAGCTTGAGCTGTGGCCCTATCCTGAGACCTACTTCTAGCAGAGGGAGTTGTTTCCACTGTGTTGGGATTCCAGCATCAGTCACCTCAGCCTCAGAAGGGATAAGATCATATTGTTTTCCTTTTTAAAGGATCATCAGTTTACTTTATAACTAAGTAGCTCAGGAAGCCCTTTTCTCATGCTGGGTGTTACCAGGCACCAGGAGCCAAGGGTGAGAGCAGGGCAGGCAGGGGCAGTGGTACCATTGGTCAGGAGCCCAGAAGTACAGCCAACAGGTCAGGGACAGGATCAGATGATAACAGGTCACCTACAGCTCAGTGATTGCCAGTAACATCCATCAGAATGGGACAGGTCAAGCTAGAAAGTAAAATCTGGGCCAGGGTCTGGATTGATTTGGCAAATGCTCAGGTGACATGTGGCTGTCATGTTGCTGCAGGGTAGCTCAGATGGGTACCAAGGGTGAGAGCCTCAGCCTAACAACAGCTCCAAAAAAAAAATTGTGGGAGCCCTCCCTAAGGCTTCTTACTTGTCTTTCTTGCTAATCACTCTTACCTGTAAATCAGCCCTGGAGCCAGCCAGCTAAAACTCTTGGGAAAAGGGGAAAGCAGGCTTAAGGCCCTCACAGGGAGCTGTCATGTCATGAATTACAGCAGTGAGATCCTTCACAAGATCTAGCCCCACATCTGCTCCCACAAACCTCCTGCTGACTTGAGCATTGTATTTTACTGTGCAAAATAGTCTGAAAGCTGTTAAGTCTGGACACATGGTTGAAGCGCCTTCACATCACCTCACAAGTAACACTGTAGCGGTCCAGGTTCTAGTCCACTGTTCTTGGGGGTAAACCTTTGTTTTGATTCTTAATTTTAGCAGTTGAAACACTCCTTGTGTAATTAATTACTCATTTTGAGTTCCTTTTCATTTTTAAGGCAGTAGTAATGTGGGAGACACACTTCCCACTGGACAGTTGTCCAACATTCCTTGGCGCAGAGCGGGAGTAAAATACACTAACAACGAAGCCTATTTTGATGTCATTGAAGAAATTGATGCAATTATAGACAAATCAGGTAAGATGCCATGCAAACTACTTTTTATTTCTTGAGTGTGTTTACATCTAGCTGCTGATGTTTAGAGAGAATACAGTTCAACCTTATTTTTTTGCTTTTGTTTTATATACATGAATCTCTATCTTAGATAGAGATATGCAATTTTAAATGACATGCCTAGAATTATTTCTTCAGTTCATCTTAAAACAGCAATATGCCCTGGGCTGCTTCAAGAACATCCACAAGAAATACTTTTTTTGATTACATATTGATTATCTCGTAACAGATATAAATGGAAAAAATGTAGTTGAAGTTTTAAATGTGATGAGAAAATTATCTCCCTTTGTTCCTGCCAACAATGTACTGTACTCCTTGAAGGCCCTCAGATGAGCAAGACAATCTTTCATTAGGTTTCCTCTGATAGCAAGATAAACTTGGTGCAAAAAACTATTGTTTTCCTTATATATATAAACTGGAGCCAAATATTATGAAGCATAATAATACTTCTTTCTTTTCTCTAATTGAAACATATAATCTTCAAACACAAAAGTCTTTATTCTGAGATTTAACTTTGAGGAGGAACCTGACAACTGGTGTGCCAAGAAATAGAAAAAAAAAAAAAGGATGCAAGAAGAAAATTGCAAAGCTGTGGGTGGGAACCTGCTGTTTTGTTCAGTATTGGGGCCATCAGTTGGCAATGTTGAAGACTGCAGGATCCCCTTTTGTGGTGGTTTGGGACAGGGAGCAAACCTCTGATTTCTTCATTCAATGCTGCTGTTGTAGCAGTGTCATTGTTTTGGTTCAATACACCACTTCAACAAATGCTTTGGCCACCGCTGAACTGATAGTCACAAATAGCTGTTGTGCAGCTCTTACTTTCCCCCTCTTGAAGCTAAAAGAAGGTGACCCTCATGGTCAGAACACACTGATGACTGTGTTACTCTCCTAGCTCCTTAGGATTCCCAGGAGTAGTGTGAGTGCTTAGTCTGAGAAGGTACAATCAAGACCATGGTGTATTTCTGGCCAAATCAGTGAGCACCGAGTATTCAGTTTCCTACTGAGGATCTGCTGCAGTAGTCATAGCTACTCTTCTCTGCTCTGATCCCTTGGGGACTAGTACTGCAAGAGCCTTTATAACCTTCATAGGACTAAGAAGTAGATAAGGTTGCTCCCCTAGAATAGGGATGTTATCTTGTTTCATAGGTATATGGTTGACTGCTTTAGCCTGAAACAGGATCCCTTCTTTTGAAACAAATATAAAGCCACCATTTCTCCTTCCCCTTGCCTAGATGAGCAGTAGCTTGTACTTGTCTTCTAAAATTACCTTCACTTGTGGAGCTAATTATTTAGTCCAGAGTCTTGTTTATGCCTTTCTGTACTTAGAGGGTATTAAAGAAATCGAGCATTTCCTGGGTAAAATGCTTGATATTCTTGCTTTGGGGTTTAGGGTTTAGGCTTTTTTGCTATAGATTTATTTAACATTGAGATGAACATGTAATCTCATTGTTAAACATCCTTTGCTTGTGAAAGCCAAGGTTAGCTGGAGCTTTATAGCACCAACTTAACTGCATTTTGACATTGACTGCTTTGACGTGTTTCAACTTCCCTGTACCACTATACAACTTGCTAGTTTCTGGAGACCAGGAACAGGGATAAAAGAAAAGATTCAGAGCTGGCATGTTATGAAATTCTTATTTACTTATTGCTGGCAACCAGTTCGAGCACATCCAGTACAAGTCCTGTGTAACAGCTGGCACAAGTATAATTAACCAGTTTGGGACAGGCTCTTTGCTCTGGCTCATGTATTTTAGCAAGCTGCCCAGGACACAGGTAACTGGAATGACCTTTCCTGGCTGGGCTTAGCATGTTGTTGAGTGTTGTGCAAATGTCACCTGTGCCCTCTAGCTGCGCTTCACCACATCTGTTAGGCCTTTCATAATAATGTTAAGTCAAGTGTCTTGTTTTTCCCTGCAGGTTCCACAGTCTTTGCAGAAATCCAAGGTGTTATTGATTCGTGTATTAAGCTCTCAGGAATGCCAGATCTTTCTCTGTCTTTCATGGTAAATTCAGCCTATACTTGGGAATCTTAATTGCTCAGGATTTATTTTTCTTAGTGATCAGAGTTAAACAATTTTAAGAGCACACCCACTACTTAGTGTGTTACACATATGAAAAATAACAAGTTTTGCATTATAGTGTTCGGTAGTTGGAATGGCTTTTGTCTGTACATAAAACTACCTTCACAGGAGGTGCTGTGCCAGGTCAGATCAGAAATCCATCTGGCTCAGTAACGTGTCTCTGATAATGGCTACTTAGAGGCTAAGACATAGGAATTGGGGAGAGTTCAGTAGCCAGTTCAGACTGCTGATACTTGATGAGATTTCACTCACCATTTTGCCACTACTTGCAGAACCCTCGGCTGCTGGATGATGTCAGCTTCCATCCATGTATTCGGTTCAAACGCTGGGAGTCTGAGAGAGTCCTTTCGTTTATTCCTCCCGATGGCAACTTCAGATTGATCTCCTACCGTGTCAGTTCACAGAAGTACGTTCCCATTTAGACACTCTGGTTCTCCAGATACACCACCTACTGCTCTCCATCTGAGTACCTGCAGATTCCTCCTTGTTAAGGGGGGGATTTGCATTGTTCTAAAGTGCACGTGCTCAGGTTTTGCCTCAGCTGCTGCTCTGTCCCCACTGAAAGAAGAAAACCGTTTTTCAGTGACCTGTGGATACTCAGCACTCATTTTTCAGTGGAAGGAATCACACATGACAGCAATACAGGGCTGTTCATTCCCAGCAATTATTGTTGGTGCTAAATGCTTTGTGGGTAAGACTTGGTGTACATGGAGGACTCTGAGCTCCATGAAGAGAATGAAGCAAAAAAACCTGCAGATACTTGCAAACTAAAGTCTGATTTGGCTAGTGACTCTTCTGAGATTTTGCTCAGTGAGATTACTTTTAAAAAATGAACAGATGAAGTAAGAGAGAATAGGTCAAGGTATTTGGAAGAAAATAAAGTATTTTTTTCCTGTGATTCCCTGCTAATTAAATCACTTCAGCAATGATGCTGAAGAGCAGAGTATCACTTCACTTGTCACTTTTGAAACAAACTGATTCTAACTTGAACACCTGCCAGAAACACAGGAACTATTTATGAGAATGTGCTTTATTTTGTCAAGCAGAGAAGTAGCCAGGATGCATTCAGCTACTGTCTTCTCTTTTCAGCTTGGTGGCAATTCCTGTATATGTGAAGCACATGATCAGTTTTAAGGAAAATAGTTCTTCAGGAAGATTTGATGTTACCATTGGACCAAAACAGAATATGGGGAAAACAGTAGAAGGAGTTGTCATGACAGTTCACATGCCAAAGGCTGTACTTAATATGAACCTCACTGCTACACAAGGCAGCTATACATTTGACCCAGTTACTAAAGTAAGTCTTAAGTTTTTATTTATTTAAATACTGAAGCTGGCATTAGGACAAGTCACCCATATTGCAGAACACTGGAACAGTGTTCCACACTTAGCAGAAAACTTTCTGTTCAGCATATGTTTATGAATTAAAAATTTACATTTAAAATTTGCTTTTTCAAACCTACATGCATACCAGTTGTGATTCTGACTTTGTTAGTATCCTTTTCCTTCCCTTCCTCTCTGTTCACGTGCTCTTTCACCCCCAATACTTTTCTTTAGTGGATGCAGCAGTATTTTGCTGATAATTTCAGCCATTATATATTTTGCAATCTATGTTATGAAAACATACTTAGCTGAAGAAAATGCACTAGCCTTGAAAATAGGGAGCCAGAAAAACAGGGAACAGATGAGAAAAAAAATCTCTTCCAAAAGATCTGCCTAAAGACACACACTAAGGAAGATAAAGTATCTGAAAAAAAACCCATATCTTGGCCCCCTGCTTTCTTGCCTCTGGTTGATTTGGGGTTTGAGACCTAAATTTTCTAAAGCTCCTGAAACCTTTTAGTACCCAGGAGCCATTTAGCTGAAATGCACTTGGAGCCAAACCAGTCTGCTGGCTCTAACACCCTGCTCTGGGCTTTCTGCTGCCCTTGGAGTATCTCAGTCAGCAATTGATAAAAATGACAAATGAAAGCTCTGCAAGTAACATTTTGTTTCAAAAACAATAGACCTTGATCTTTTTAAAAGAAAAACCAACGAAAAAGCTTGAGGTCTGCTTTCATCTCTGCATGAATAAATAATACTGTTAAATAATAAATTAAATAAATAATAATCAAGAGTTGGGATAATTAGGTGGGTTGAAACTGCAGAAGTTGGTATAAGCAGAGAAAACTGAGGCTTTTCTGCATTTATCAGTTTATGATAACAAATAAACCACCTCTTGTGGGTGAGTAAAGGGCCTGCTTGGTTCCATGTTTCTCTGAAGTGTAAGAATCAATGGTAAGCAAGCCATCCTTAAGGAAGTTACTCTGGCTTAGACATCTCCTTTGTTCCAGTGTCTTGCTCCTACCTTCCTCATTCTTGTGTCTAAGTTTCTGTGATCTTTGTGCTGGTTACTGTCTTGCCTTCATGGATCCAGCTGACCCAAACTGACATCAGGGTCAATCATCCTTGTGAAGGGAACAAGCTGTACTCAGTGCACAGACCCACTAAGGAACACTGACAGGGTGAAAAAAAGGACCCTGTACCTGCAGGAGCCCTCTCATAGCCAGTGGCATAATTCTCAGGGCTACCAAGCTACTTTCTGTACCCAGCCTGCAAACTAAAAGCTGGACATGAATGTGACCTCATAGGTTCTTTCCTAGAATGCTACTACTACTATTCTCTCCTTCCTGACAAGGTGTTATCATGGGACGTGGGCAAAATTACCCCTCAAAAGTTACCGAACCTGAAGGGCATAGTAAACCTGCAGTCTGGAGCCCCCAAGCCAGAGGAGAATCCAAGTTTAAACATCCAGTTTAAGATACAACAGCTTGCAATTTCAGGTGAGTGGGTGGCTGTTATGTGAAACTGATGCTGCCTGAATGAGTAGTAGTAGGAAACAAAGTGGGAAACTGTTAATCATTTAATTAAGAGATGCTGATCTGAAGTCATCTTGGTCCAAAATGATCAAGTTTGCTTTCCCCAAACCTGATGGTTATTCTTGCTTCAAAATTTGTTAGGAATTGTGAAATTCTCAATTGTTTTGTTTAAGAAAGACTGTAAGAAGTACACAGAAGAATGGATTTTTCTTTGTTGACTGGTGCATTCAACATGCAAATGTACCCTTTTCGTGAAGATTGATGGATAATGACTCAGTGTGGTGCTCTTGACTGGCTTTAACCTTGTACCACAAAAGCTCTTTCTAGTAGCCATAAAAATCCATTACTTTTGAAGAATGTCCGTCTTACTCTTTCCTTCTGGAGCTGGTTAGTTTTTCATCTTTGAAACAATCTGCTAGTAAAGTCAGAATGAAGTCTATAGGGTAAGTGCAAAAGTAAGTCAAAGCAGATGAGGCCTCAGTCTGCAAACACTTGTATCATCTGAGTTGTCCCTGTGTAAAATGCTTCTCCGAGCAAGCTGTGCAGGATTAAGGCTCTGAACAGTGCGAGGACTCACATTTGGAGAGGAGGAGGAGGATGACTGAAGGCAGTTGAAGAGAGTTGCTGGTAGTACATATGGTACTTATCTGGATAGGTACCGGGCTATGGTCTCTTTGCTTCCTAGACTCCTTTGGGTAAATGAGTTAGATCTTGGGTAAGAACAGAATCCTGCAGCTTCCTCTTAAACTAGTTTTAATCTAGCAAAATATAGTTGATCCAGTGGCTGGATGCCAAAGATAATGGACCTGTGAGAAAGCAGGGAACAACCTGAAGGCATAGGTAATTAATAGCTACTGGCCTTCCTCAAGGAATAGCAGAGGGATTGCTGGTTCCTGCAATTATGACTTGGAGTGAAAAAAAATCTGAAACTTGTCCTTTGCTTCATCCTCTTGATTGGATATGAGTGCAGTGTACAGGGGCTGTGGCAGATAGACTTGGTTGCTCCATAGATCATCTCTTGGAGGAGGACTCCTCCAAGGTTGGCTCATGGAATAGAAGTAAGTTGTTGTCCTGCTGAGAGAGCTATGATTAGGTGACAAGAATTGTCTCATCTGCCATTTCACACCAGATGAACTTGTGAAAGAAAGGAAAATGAGCTTCCTAACCAATCCTAATGTGCTTCAAGAAAGCTGGATTTCTACACAGACTGCTGTGATTCCTAGCATTCTGCTTTTAACTTTGTACTTGTCTTTGTCTTTTTTCAGGACTGAAAGTGAATCGCCTAGACATGTATGGAGAAAAATACAAGCCTTTTAAAGGTGTCAAATACATTACAAAAGCAGGAAAATTTCAAGTCAGGACATGAGAAGATGCTAAGAGGAAATTCCCTTCTAAGAGGAAATTCCCCTTAAAAAAAACTTGACTGCTTAGTGACTTATGTTGGTTAGGTGCCAATTAATTAATAGACACTGATTAGTTCGGGATCAAAGCATTTGTGCACAGCAGCTCTTAAAATGAAAGCATAGCTTAGTTTTTCTTAATATGGCTTTAAAATAAGGTACTTTTTTTCTATTACACTTTCACTCTTTTTTTACTGAATTGTTGTGCTGGTGAATAGTTTGATATGGGCAACCCACAAAATGATGCAAACACTACACTGCCAGTCAGATACCAAAGCCCAGAGGTCAAGCACATTATGAAGGCCAGACAGGCCACTGGAAAAGTCTGCCACTGGTGGCACGGTTTGCTGCTGCAGCTGCCTGCAAAGAAAGCTCAGTTCCATCCATGGCCAGCTGCAAGCTGGCATTCCACAAAGCAGCATGTAATCCCTTCAGAAATAGAGAGCAGCAGTGAGAGGGGCAGGGGTCCCCCAGGAGCCTGGGACATAACAAGCATCACTCCTGAAAAAGCTTCTGATGAAGTAAAAAATAATTTCTGTGTTGTTTACAAGAAATCGCCTTTCTTAAGAAGCATTTGCCTTAATCAGCTTTCATTTCTGCCCTCTGCAGATGAGCTGATAAAAAGAACATCCTGCATTAAATCTGGGAGGTGATTGTTGCTTCAGTAATCCACTTTCTTTCCACTCAATCTCATCATCCCCATCATTTTTTTTAAGAATACAGTTGCAGAGAGTAAGATCTATTTTTTATGTGAAGCCTTTGCTTTGATTTAGATGTTCCACTTGTTTGAAGTGGATAACACCAGATCTGTGCAGTGTGTACCTTTGAGCATAGCTTTTTAGATAGCACAATAGAAGTGTCAAGTGTATTTAATGGTTGTGTGCTTTAATGTGATGAAATAAAGGGAACTCTACTGCAAATATGTCTCATCCTGTGAAATGTTCACCCTCCTGTAAACGATTCATGATGCTCTTAGGCAGGAGGCATCTGATACACAATTAAACAATGACTATTTGCTGCATTTTTACTGAACTTGATCACTGTGCTGCTACTTAAAGTTTATGAGAGGCTGTTAGGAGCATGAATGGTAAGGTCCCTTTCATACTTTTTATTTCTAAATGGAGGACAACTTTATTTATGATATTTCAAACGCTCAACAGTGAGGATGCAAAGCTGACTGAACTTCTTGTTATACACCAACAAAAACAACTCTGTCAAAACCAATGCATACTCACAATACCAATCAGGTTCCAAACCATGCATTTGGTCAGTACTAATGAAGGGTGGGATACTGGAGACCCTTTTTTCTCTAAGCTGTTTGGCTTACAAATTGATGAAGAAGTACTAACTTCGCTTCAGATGAACAACAGGAATTAAAGTAATTTAGCAGTCAAAATTTCAAATAGTAGTACAAAAAATTATCCAGTCTGAAAAGAGGAGGGAAAATCCATCTCAACCCTGGCACCAAAGTCAGTAAGAAAAGAAATGAGCGTATACTCTGTAGCTTTGGTAATATCATTAGGGTAAACTTGGCCATAAACAACCATTTTGAATTTCTAAAACTGCAGTTGATAAAACAGCACTGTGAAAAACCAGCATCTAATAAGGTCTTCTCTGGGTGTAGACAGAACCCTGATTATTAAAAGCTGCCAGCCTTCTAGTCTGCCATTTTCAATTGGAGGAACATCCATCAATTCTATACTCATCCTACAGTTCCGCTCTGTGTTCTAGCAAACGGCACCCTTCAGTTACTGTAATTGTACAGGAACAGGTAACTGGTAACATTCTGAGCAGGAGTCCAAGCAGCTGGAGCTGCTCTCTGCAGTAGCAGCCTGGAAACGCTGCACCATTCTCCTTTCAGAGCTCACACCCTTCCTGAAGTAGGGTGTAATGTCAGAGCTGCCAGCCCCGACCCCAGCGCTGCTGGGACACAACGAGCCCCGCGTGCCCGCGGGAGGCCATCGGGCACCACGGCAGCACACAAAAGCTGCTGTCTAGGGAAAGCTCAGATCCATTCTTCCCAGCTCATCACCAGAACTCACCATCAACAAGAACTGCACTCACGTGGTAGGAAATCAGCCCGAGCACAGAGGTGTATGCTGTCAAGGAAATGGTGTCTGCTGTGTGAGGCTGATACCTTTTGCCGTAGATGTTCTGGTTCATGCTGTCTTTCCAAACACAGGAAGCTCAACTGCAGGAGGGGATCTGTGTTCCTGTTCTGTTTAAAAAAAAATGGTTACCAGCACCTCTATGAAGAGTAGAGCTTAGGGAATCAGAGGATGTCATTAGCAAGGCATTACACTTCCAGGGTTTGATCTCCCCTTTTCCAGGTGTTCAGCGCTGGGAGTGTTGACAAAGGTGGTTGTGTGTTGGGGCCTCATCTTCTCTCAGATATGGAGAGAACTGTATGAACAGTACAAAACTGAATTTTAGCTATTATTACTAAATCCCAGGTGCCTGCTGGCACTATGGGGCTACATTTGGTTCTACAGCACCAACAAACATTGGTTTCACCAAGTCAGAAAATCATTGTGTGCTGGTAGGAATTGTTAGCAGGAACAAGTGTTTACAGGAGGTTCTTACAGCGAAGGAAATACAACACTGGTTTCATGCTAATCTCCCTTGCATTCGATTTGAGAAGTAAAATTAAGATTAACAAGATGCTGGTCAGAGTAGTTCTTCCCTTACTGACAGGATCAGGCAAATCCCATTTCAGGTTTTCAGAATACAGCAGATCACTGTCAAGCCTCAGGAAAATCTCCTGTTTTCTCCCACTGAACACAGCTTCCAGTAAGTTCTCTAATTACTAGTTTGACAGGCACAAAAGACAAATACACCCTTTGTTTAATCTTCTCCTGTTTGAGAAACTTTGCACTTTTTTCTGTTCAGAACTTGTAGAAACAACTGTTCTTTTGCTTTAGTATTTCTGCTGCTTTAGCAGTTTGCTGCTCTTCTTGTGACAGCGTATTCCACTGCTCTGTTATCATTAACACTCAGAAGCTGACATTTGTACAAATGCATTTTTATTGTTTTAACAGAACCAAAGAAAGGTTGAAAACGAAATTAGACTATACAATACATTTTGGTTTACAAACAAAGTTTTATAGTGGTAAAACATTTCTAAGCGACATTCATGGTCTTGTTCAAATTTCTGCTGCACTTCAGGCCCAAGGACCAATAGTGTTCAAAAATGCAGTAATTGCATAAGGTGGACAAGTATCTCGGCTTCTAGAAACAGTTCGAGAACTTAGAGCAAACATTCTGGAAGAGTATCAAAGGCAACCATGATTCATAACTCTCCTGCAAACATTCCTCAATAAATGAAAAGTGATCTTTGGCATAAACAATTATGTATTAAAGGCATTAGTAATATTGCATTAATATCATTCAAGCAACTAAACAGTGATGCTAAAATAAAAATTAAAAAAAAATCTCACAGAGAAGCCTGGATGGAGGGAGCAGGATGAGGGGATGTGAGGAGCATTGAAAAGTAATACAGGAAGACTATTTAGAAAATCCCTTTAAAATAATCCCTACTTATTCAGTGTTATTTTACTATTAAATAGAAATTACTACATTAAAATTATGTTAAAGATCTGGTATAAAGCAACCAAATGCATCCAGGTTAAGGCTCTGGCACTCCTTCCTTCCTCTTCCTGTTGCAGGTAACTGCAGGAAGAGAGTACTAAGGAAAGATCCTAAGTACCACATATTTCATAACACCCAGACACAAGGAGCAAACTCAAGATGAACATGTGCCTTCTCTTGCTGAGGTCAGTTTGAGGCAGTTGTATTATCAACAGCTTAACTTCCCTTTTTAGATAACAGTGCAAAGAAGGGGGTGGAGGGGAGAAGGTCCAAGCATAGAATAACTGTTGCAGACAGGTAGAGGACAGCTGACAGTGCTGTCTCTTCCTTGGAGCTGTTAAGACTGAGCAGTTTTTCCACAAGGACACTTCTATTCAAGGTGGTTTGATCGTGCAACAATTTTCAGCAAATTAAGAGCGTATTATGAGGTCAGTGCTGATTTGGGCAAAAGTCTGCAAGTATTCCTTGCAAGTGTAGAAACTCGTTCTCAACCAAGTTTTTCTTTCTATGGGGCAATGAAATGAATTTTTATATATATATATATGTATGTATATATATATGAAGGCATATTCAATTACAGAAGGATAAAAGCATCAGAAGTCTATTTCAGTAAGGGGAGGAAGTTTGGGGTCATTTTGTTTGGGATTTTTTTTAAAGATACAGTATCACTTTGTTCAATTCACTATTACTAGAACTTGAAATAAAGATTTTGAGACTCCAAACTCCACAAGCCGTAAAAATAATGAGGTATGTGCAGCATTAGGAACCACCGTTTGCTGGTAGCCACCAAGACTGCCTAAAGAGGGTTTCATGTCCCTGCAGAGGTCAGGTTTCAAAAAGCTTATGTATTCTTGGAAACAAGAGCAGTGAGGCTAAAGGTCTTTTTTAATCGAGTATCTTTATATTTTAATTCCACCTTGAGTGGCTGGAATAACATTCGGTGGAGGGAAGAGAGAAATAAGAATAATTGCATGTGCTCATTTGGTTTTCAAAAAGAAAGGGCCAGCATGTGGCATTTTCTGGTGCTGGACATACAGGTAGGTTAAGAGAACAGGATTTTTCAGCTCAATACATTGCTGAATTGAGCAAGGAAAGAGTTCCATGATTAAGGTCTCCAGCCATAAGGCTCAAGCTGTCAACATTGTGCCATTAACATCCTCTGCAAAACATTTCAGTACAGTACGAGAGTTCTGGAATGCCTACCTACAGGGTCAGAGGAGGGGCACAGAGACAGCTCCAGTTTTTGTTAAAGTACTGTTGCCAGGCAAAAATCAAAAGCAAAAAAAAATCATTTCAGACATGGAATTTTAATCCTCAGTTTACAACTGTTCTGCTGCCCCACCTTCCCCCTTGTAATTAAAAACCCCACACCTTCCATCATTTCTGCATGGTTTTAGAACAGCCAGGTAAAATCCTGTTGAAAAGTTGAATACTCTGTATCAATGATTTTTCCCTAAAAAACTGCCAAGTAACCTAGTGTCCTAAACTCTCAAGACAAGCTTAAAGTGAGGTCCATGTTTTCTATCATCACATGGAAACTACTGGAATATACAGTGCATAAATGACATGTGCTTCTGGTAGTACAGAGTTCACTAAGAGAATCTTGAAAAGCAAAAAAAAAAAAAATTAAATTTAAGAACTGTCTATTGTTGGCAGCAAATTTGAGGTGTTTGATATCAAATGTGTTCCAAAAACATTTGAAATGCATTATCTTATAATTCATACCCTTAGAATGGGGCATTAGCATAAGCTAATCTTAAGCTCATGTATGCAGCACCTTTTGCTGTTAATATCTCTCTTCTGTTTCCAAAAAAAAGGCATTTTATGTTACAGCAAACAATACTTATGTGGCAAGTATTTACTGATACCATGGGGTCTTTCTGACCCAGCGAAGAGTGAATCCAGCATCTGTTCTTATCTTAATGGATGCTGCTTCAGCTTCTCTCACAGTTTCCTTCACAGACTGCATGAGATTCTGGGCATTATGAACCAACATCTCAGTTGCCTGTCAAGAAAAAGAAGAATTTCCACTATATCAGTAAATACTGTTATTAGGACAGTAACATGGAAATTCTTTGTGCACAGACTCGCAGTACAAACATCTTATGTCATTTAACAGCTGACTTAACTATGAAAACATAAGCCAGGTAACTGTCCCTGAAAACCAGCAAGAGTTATCCTGACTCAAAACAAAACTTTGCAGTTCCTCACTGTATACTTGTGCAAAATCTAAATAAAAGTTTAGTGTTGCTAAGTAGAATAACTTCTCTCAGAAGGCCAGAGGGATTTCACCTGAAAAGCCGCATTTGGAAGATACCTGAGCTGCAGGGACTCGAGATGATGGTGGAAAATAAACGTTTCCCCTGGAATCCACCTGAGGGCGCCCCTGCCCCTCCCAGGTCCAGCCTGCGGCGTCTGCAGCGGCGAGTCCTTCCCTCGGCCTTTTACTGGCAAAGCAGGGATGCTAGCAAGTTGTTCATCACGGAATTGGAAACTGAGTAGCTTTTCGGCTTGTTCTCCTATCAAACTGTAGCTTTTGAGCCAGAAACCAAAATGCTGCACTAAAATTATCATTCCTAAACTGAAGTAATCTTCAACATGAAGTTCACGGAACACATCTGATAGAACATGTTGTATATTTGTCCCCATAAGAGTAATCAACAATTCCATGCTACCATCGGTTGTTACACCTCTTACCTGTTCTGACTCTTCATCACTGATATTAGTTCTGCCCAGCATGGTGGCTTTGACAGTGGAGAGAATTTTCAGCTGTGTACTGATGGTTGGGATTCGCTCACAGACCTAAGTAATAAGGATAAAAACCACTTTACATTGTAAACTGAACCAACACACTACATATCCATTTTTTTCAGATAAACATTTTTCTTTTCTTTTACTATTAGAAAATGAATAAGCATAGAAGGGATACTATAACGTTCAAGATTTTCTCATAAATATTGATAGGATATTTGAATCTGATTTTACTTGCTTTGGGAATTTTTGGGATTGAACCAACATCTTCCCATTCTTCCAGATATTTCTCAAAGGTTTGCTTGGTTAGCAATGACATGATGTATATTTGGCTGAGCCTGAAAAAACTAAGTGTTGTATTTCTGGTAGTATTCTTTGATTCAAAGGAATGAGTACATGAAATACAAAACAATGCAGTCAGGACAGACTAATGTTGATAGCACGGTAATTTTTCAAAACCTCTGTGGACATCAGATTCAAACTTTACAGAACATATAATCCCATGGGATCTAAACACAGAACCTGCCAAAACCGTAGATCCCCACGGTTTACTGGCACGCCTGCCGCGCTCACCCACGCAGAGGGGAACAGCAGAAGCGGCGCCCGAGGCCTCCCCAGGTTCCCCGTTACCTGCAGGAGGTTTGTGCGAATGCGCTTGTCCGTGCACTGCTTTGCCACCTCCTTGGCCAGCCGGGTGACCTCGTCGGAGGCCTTGGCGATGTCCTTGGCGCACTGGATGAGCGCGCGCTTGTTGCCGCTGCCGCCCCGCACCAGGCGCGACATCTCGGCCATGAGCAGCGCCATGCGCTTCGCCGCCGCGATGATGTCGTTCCCCTGCGCACAACAACACGGTCACTGCGCCGGCCCGCACCCCGCGTTTTGCCAGAAACACTCCCGAGAAGCTAAGGGTGGAAGAACCATTTGTGAACACGGAAGAGGTTTCTTCAAGGAACGGGGAACATCTGTACTAATTATGTGTTTCTGACATCGTTTTTCTTAACACCCAGGAAAAAAGTTCACTTCAAAACTGAAAAAGAAGTTGTAAAGTGTTAAGTTGGTCCATGGAATAAGAGCTACTGCTCTGCTGACTAGATCTTAAGATAAAGCATGTTGTTAGCATTTGGAATTCCAGATTTCCCCCAAAAAGAGTTTGTTAAAGTTAAAAAGAAAGTGCTAAATAACCTGTTAAACCAAATCGCACTGATTAAGTAAAATAGTTGTAGTTGTAACAGTTGAGCATAAAATTTTCAGTGGTATCTGAAAATGAAGTTGTTAAAGCACTAGCTATGCTCTAATAATGCTAAAGGATAAGTGAAAGACAATCTGACATACCAAACTTTTGTCACAGGTAGTGTGACAAATCCAGATTTCTTGTACGTCAAAAATTAGTCACAGAAATACAACTGAGAAGTATTTAAAATGTGAATTAATTGTGACCAAGGCAAAACCATTTCTTATGTACTGTTCCAGAGAGAAACCTAGTGCGAGGGAAAGGAGATCTAGCCGATTGATTGTTAGTAGTCTGTTCGTATATTTAGTATATTTGTATTATTCCCTTTTGTAGAAAGTTGTTACTCAAAAGCGAACTATTTGCTGCCTTGAAGCATTCCTATTATGTCGATGAAATATTAGAAGAGTGAGTTTAAGTATTTTCCCTGAAAGAATTCCATAGATAATGACTGAAGGAGTTCAGAGCAAAGAGTACACAGTGAGGACCCAACTTAGCCAATGTATCCTCCACCCTGTGAACAAACCTTAGTGACTCACTATAGCAAATTCAAGAAGATATCACAGGCATTTTACAGTTTTTACAGGTGGCACAAAAAGCTGAACTATTTGTTACCGTGGCCTATTAGCTAAACAGTTTGCTAGTATAACCAGTTAGGATATAAATGACATAACACAAAGCTTTTCCATGTTTTCACGTAGAAGGATCAGTGTCTAACAAGTTTTCCAAGCACCAGAATCTGAAAAGGACAAGAACATTTTTAAAGCCCTTTTTATTAAAATGGTTTAGTATATCTATCTATGTAAATACACACACACAAATATGCAAACACCCCTAACTTTTGTTATGGGACACCAACCTTATTTTTTGCAGCATGCTATGAAAAGTGCCCAGTCTTGCAAACATTTGTGCTCAGACAGAAGTCAGGCTACTCGTGAATGTCTGAACCTCATGTTAGATTTCCACTGGTTTCACATACAGGATCTCAATTCAGCAGCTAACAGCATTCAGTGCAGCTTCTTCAGAAAAGAACTCTCTCAAGACCAGCATTTGCAATGCAGCCCAGTGCAAGCCAGCAGTCAGGCAGTCTCTTCCATAAACACTGCCATACAAAGCCATTCCTTGTTGGAAGGTATGTTAATTGATGGCATCAATAGAGGCAAAGCACAATAGACACCTTAAATGACTTCTTGAATTCTTATACTCTGCTGTATCCGGAAGTCATTAGGAAACCATTAATCATGGCTTTCCAGGTAGCCCAAATGAATGGCAAAAGGAACGAAGGGAAGACAATCCCTACTACAATTTGAAAACTGCCAGAACAAAGAAGACCAGACAGATGCAAAGGGAGAGGAAGTCTCTGAATATTAATAAGTGACCCCAATCTGGCACTGACAAACAGATCTAGCAAACTCGTGAAGCCACTCTCAGTCCTTCAAATGAAGTGCAGAGCACACATTCATTCAGGATGACGGGGCCCAGCAGGGATCAAGAGTGATGCAAATGTGTCAGCGTTCCAAGTGGCCAGATGCACGCGGATCAGTCCCCGGGGACTCAGGAGTACCTTACTAGACCACTTGGTTGCTTCCCGATGCAGAGACTGAGCAGCAGCCAGAATGGGCTGGTTAACGGGCTGATTGGTTGGCATTAACAGCAGCTCAGGCTCGTAATCATCTTCAGTGTCATAGGGGAGAGTGAATTCAACATCTGCATCATCCTCCTCATCTATATCTATACCAGCCTCAGCCGCTTCATTAATCACAGTCACATCAGGCTTTGCAGGTGGCAGCAAGGGTGGAGAAACAGGGGACAGTTAGTACAAGAAGCAGAATTTGGTAGAAGAGCACAAACTGAGCAGTTTTAGTGACCAAAACATCCTCTTGGCCTCTCAGGATCTGACAAGGCAGCTCTACGATCAGGTCAAGGGAAGGAGGGGAAGGAATATAAGATTAGCAGAAAGAAACAAACAGTTCACCTGTGAACCAAAGTTACCAAAAATATTAAAAAGTTACAATTCAAATATGCAGCAACATTTTCCATCAGAGCATTCAGCTTCTACAGACAGAGGCTGACCCACAGAACAATATTTTACTGGCAAGTCAACATTGAAATGAATGGATTTTGTGTCTCAGTGGCAGCCATTCTGACAGCACAGGAGCAGGCACAGCAGCTGATGACTGCAGTATCTGTGCACATACAAATGGAATGGATGGATGGATGGATGGAAGCCTGTTCATATGTGTGATAAGAGAAGATAGAAGCAGGGGCACAGAAAAACCACTGACACTGCTTGCTGTAGGGTAAAAAAAAGAAAGAGAGATGGGATGGAAGACACCGTAGAAGCAAGTACTGATGTACCACAGCAAACATGTAAAAGAGCAAAACCAGGTTGTAAAAAGAGGAGGTGATGTTGAATGGTATGAATACTGTGAATATTACAGTTCCTAAAGAAGACTGAAATGGAATTAGTAAAGAAAGAGGATTATGAAACATATGATACTGCTTTGCCACAATATGTTGTATCCATTACCTTCAAAAAAAAAAAGAGGATTCAAGCAAATAAATTGTGTTAGGGTAGATTTCAAGGAAGAGGTAAGAAGTGTAACAATACAGGCATTAATAATACAGCAGCATTTCAATACAAAAATAGTCTACAAGTTTACTAACTGCATTTCTTCAACTAAAGCCAAGTGTGATGAAAGTCAAGGTACCCTTACCAAAAACTGCATTTTTCAACTGTTTTGCTTAAGATATGGTCTTTTATAGAAAAAAAAAACCCTCCGTGTCAACAAAAACACCCAGAAATATTAGAAGTTGTAACTTTTGTAAGGCCAAATCAACTCACCTTCAAAGGCAGCTTTTATTTAAGTCTTAATCTAACGAAAAATTTCCAGATATCCCTCATTTTCTTATTTATCCAAGTGAGGAGGACACCAGGGAAAGCTTAAGCAATAGATACTCTTTGGCTTGTGCTCCATGAGAAAAATTGAGCACATGAAAGCCCAGAAGCCACTCAGTGAAGAGGAGCTTTTGTGATAAAGGAGAAAAACCAGACTTTTTCATTCTTACAAGAATGAACAATATTATCAACATTTTTTAAAGACTAAGTACTTGTTCACACCCTCCCACCCCTTTACTACAGGTAAAGTACCCGTAGACTAAAGCAATTCAGAAAAAAAACAAAAGACAGTTGACACACAGACTGTTGTGACTTAACATGAGCAAGCCCTCACATTGCTATTTTTCCAGGTCTAACTCATATTGCTCAGTAGCACTGCCCATCAATCCCTCTTCCAACCAATCAAGTGTGTTCAGAGACTACAAAAGTGTTTTTAAAACTTCTTCCCCCAGAACATATTGTCAAAATAACTGAACTCCTATTACTAAAACGGTACTGCTAAAAAATAATTAGAAGGACAATTGCTAAGGCTAATTTCCTGGTTTGTTGGTCTCAAATTAAAGAAGCAGCAATGAAAATAGTGCTTTATAATCTAAAGTCACTGAGCTTGGAGCTCTTTGATAATCACCAAGGAGTTTTAAGGTCTGCTGCTTGGCTTTGCACTATTTAATTTTGAATGGATATAGTATATATGGTAAAAGCATTTTATTACCTACTCTGTATTGTTATCAGTTCTGGGATTCCCACATCAAAACACTTCGAGGAAACTGAAATTAAGGGTTTTAGCCTCAAAATTACCTTCTGAGATTATTAATACAATCCAGTACTGTCCCTTCAGTAAGACAAAAATGTGCTCGGTATATCCAGAAGTATGGGGAAAATAGAGCTTTTGATTTTGGATAAGAGACACCCAAACAGATTTGCAGAAACTTTTTGTATTTCATCTGTACTTCCAAAACAGATGTTCCTTTAGCCCACACCACTGAAATTGATTCTGTAAGCTATTCAAGTTTATCTCCTTACTCGCCACCTAATTCAGTGGAGAAAAAAAGGGGAGACGTTAAAAGCCAAATTCTGACCCTTTAATTTACACTTGCAGAACCCTAAATCTCTGAAGTTCTTACTCAGCACACAGCTTCTGCCAGAGGGAAAATATACCTCTTGGGGGGAAAAGGGGGAGAAAAAAGAGATAAGCAAAACAAAATTATATTAGCATTTCTGAGACCGACAATTTCACACTGCTTTGTCATAGCACTGAAATGGGAAGAAAATGCAGATTTCAGTCTTAATAGTGACTCACTACCAAAAAAAGAAGAGACCAGGCCACCTATATATGGTCAATTTTCCCATCATAAATGCATCAAATTAACTGCAAAGTAACTTGCAGCTCCTTCCAGAATTAAGACAAACCAGCTCATGATTCCTGCAGCTGGCATCTGCAACATCCGTATGGACTTTTCCCTACAGACTATTCAAAGTCACTTAAATATAGCAATCAGCTTGTCAGCCTACACAGGCAGAAGTATTAGTGACTCCCCAGGCAATACCAGCATCAAAGATCACAAACAGCTTAGCATACAGGGCATATTTGTGTTCCCAGGGCTATGTTAATAAAGCATTCTAGCAATTCTAAGTATTAGAACAGTTGACCCTAGTTCACTCTGAACTGGAAAGGGTTTCTAATTCCTACTACAGCAGTATTTTTACTATTTAGTCTATAAAAGACTCTGTCATAAGACAAAACATGCTGATTCTAATAGTAAAAATAGAAGACAATCCTTTTAGTACAAAACACTTATAACAACTTCTTACCTTGCTAGACCATTTCCGGGCTTCATCATGCAACTGTCTAGCAGCCATCATCATGGGCTGGTTGATTGCTTCTCCTGCTTTTTGCTCTGGGAACTCTTCATCCTTTTCTTCAGGTGGTGGTGGTCTGGGTGGAGGAACCTCTCCTTCAGGAAGTGGTGGTTTTGGAGGAGCAAGCTCATCAGTCAGCTAAGAAAGGCAAAACTCTCATTCAGTGCATGAAATAGCTCAGAGATTGAGTAAAGGACGGTGTCACAGCAAGACACGATTGTACGACCTCAGGTCTTTCTTCATTTTTTCAACTGCATCCTGCCGTGGTTTTAATCTTTTCTTTTGAATGCTGGATTCGTATTTTTTAGACTTGAAGCTACTTGTATGCATGGCTATCCAGACACCACCTTTTATTTCTGAGGGATGCAAATACACTTAAGTAATGTCAGTGTGTAATCCACACGTCAATGGCAGCTGCATATATTATTACAAATTATGCTGCACTTACACGAAGGTGCTCAAGGTCAGGAGGAGGAGGGGGAAAATCTGGTTCCTGAGGCTGGAAGGCTTCTCTGACTTTGGCCACAGCTCCCAGAATTTTGTATCCAGAATCCAAGAAGCTCTTCTGCAAACCTGAGCAAAATCCCATTACCAGTTTAAAAGCAATTTAATAGCTCTCAGCGATACTTAGAACACTACCCCCAAAAATTATTTCTAGAATGTACTGTGCCATGTACACTTATACATGTGTGTTTAAAAGCTACCAAATTGCTTACAATAGACTTGCACAATTGAAATGTCAGTGTCATACACAACATGCATAAAATAAAGCCTAGGCTGAGTAACAGTCACTATCAAAGGCCAAACAACTTTTAGAACAAAAAAATATATATAATATTTTCTTATATGTAGTAGTACTACTTAAAACTAGTAACAAATGCTTCTAATTAAGAATATGAAATCACATATTATACTAGAACACTGAATCCTTTTCCCTTGAATATGCCAAAGGCCTTTGATTGCATTTTAAAACACCAGGATTCAGCAGTTAGTGGTGTGAGATTGATTTCATCATTCTGAGATGTAAGTGCACACAGTATTTACATAAAAGGAGACACACAGCTGTATAAGAAAAAAACAGCACTACTTCACATCATCTCCAGTCAGTAAAAGGCACATTTTCACTTGCTGATCGAATCCTTACCAGGATCAGAAATGTTTCCTGCCACAGCTTTAGCATTCATTACCATTGGTGATATAGTTTTGCTTAGCTCATCAGAGGCTGCTTTAACAGCCTCCCGAAATTTGGGGTCTTCTGAATTTTCCACCTCCCGTTTTGCCACCAGCAGGATGCGGTTTGCTCGTCTAGCAATGCTCGTGGCACCAGCTACCAGCATCTGAGGCTGCATGTTGGCCATTGCAACTTTACATTTATCCAGATCCTTCTTAATAGCCTCTTCTGATGCATCCAACAGAGATTTAGTATCAATGGCTTCATCCACCAACCCTAGAATAAAAGTTAAACACATTAATATTCTAGTTTCATCTGTGGAAAGGGATATTTGGTATTCCAGAGATAGTTCAAAGCCACTAAAGTGTTTTAAAACTGGTGTGTGGGGAAGAGCAGAAGAGGGCATGGAAATCAGACCAAATGTACTACTGCAGTTTAGCTTCTGATTCTGCGGTACCTCTGTGACAGTAGCCATGGTGAACCTTGTTAAGGACACCCCAAGCTCTTACTCCTCAACCATGGAATACTGCTTCAGTCAAAAACTGGCTTATACAGTATAGGCAGCAGAGATTCCTTCTTCTCACCAAATTTCTTTAAGCATATTCTGTACTTTTTGTACCTCTCCCATTCATTCCAAAAGAAATATCCTTCTGGCTGTGCTTTTTACATAGGGGAGATACATAGTGACAAGGCAGTGAGATTTAAAATACCCAAGATTTAATTACTGGGATGGAAAGGAGATAGTACACAGCCAGGTGTTTAGCAGATCAGTGCAAATGATCTGCACTTGGGAAGGACTGAAACCTTTCAATTACACAACAGGATCAGTAGCTTTGTTTTATTCACTGCATTCATCAAGCTGTTACAAAATTTTGGACATGTTTTCTTTCCTTCACTTAATTATCTGTCTAATTTCAACATACCAAGATTATACAGAAAAAACCTCAAGTTGTCACAGTGATACGCTGCTAGAAAAGCAACCGCAATAAAAAGTGATGGGATTCTGGTTTTCCCACTGAAGAACTAAAGCAGGATTTGCTCCCCTGCAGCTCAGTATTAACAAATAAGAAGCCAGCTATTTTGTATATCCTGTAACATACACATTTTCCTGGAGTCAGAGAGTACATACACACTTCTCTTAATTTATTTTTAATGAGTCATTACTCTTTGCATGTTTCATCAATCCAAACAGAATGCAGAAAAATCTATACAAGCCAGTTAGCCACAGGCAGGACCTTCAACTAAAGTTCCTATTTTACCTGTCATTTTCTCTACATTATCAATCCATTGGTTTTTCATAGTCTCAAAATGTTCGTAAGCAGCTTGATTTCCAGGATTTCTCAGGAGGATACGAGCTGCTGATACTACCTGCCAATAGAGAACATTTTCAATTATCAGTACACATCAATGTTATACATATTCTTGAAAATGCATTTGGTTTTTTTAGGACTGGATATGTAGCTCCACATTTGAAAAACTAGTTTACTAATTCTAGTGCAAGGAGCATCTAGCTCCTTGAAAATCTACAATACTTCTGAAATTTGTTGGCACTAATACTTTTTTCTGTAACTTCAATTACCTACTAATATATCTTATAAACAGCTATTGAAAGCACTAATGTACAATACTTATTACACTATCAAAATTTTAGATAGAAGTTTATTTTGTCAAAAAACCCCATCATTTAATCATTTTGTTCCACTTGGTATCATGTACGCAAATATTTGCCATTCCCTTTTAATAACGTCAAGCATTATGTTTCTTGTTAGTATTAACATCTTTCTTCAAGAGCAGAAGCATAAGGAAAATTCCCCAGAAGTCATCCCCAGCCCTTTCAACAGCTCTCCAAACCAAGGAAGCACCTGTGGGGTGAGTTCCCTTGCTGACTTCACTGTTGCCTGAATGCCCTCCACAGTGGTTTTATTTGCAGTTCCAACTGCAGCTGCTTTTTCTGCTGTAGCTCCCAGTCTAGCAGCATGATTTTCAAAGTTTGCTGCTCTTTCATCAAACACCTAGTTGTCAGAAGAAAAAAAAAAACATTAAAAAGAGCCCTAACCTCCATAACAGAATACACAATTTCTTGAAAGTGTCAGACACCCCACTTAATTCATCCCGAGAGGATGCAAGAGGACACAAAAGCTTTGAAGGGGTTTCATTTCTTTTATTTTTACATTACCAGACTTGCTTCTTTACTAACTCAATTGGGCTACTAAGGAGATATATATATACACACTTTATAGCTTTGAGGTATGAGGTTCAATAATTCCTAATGACTACTGCTGCAAGAAATACTGTGTTAAAACTATTTTATCTCATAGAGATTAATCTTCAAATCCAAAAGTAACTATATCTGAAAGATATATAAGGGGGTTTACCCTAAAAATTGAAGTTGCACATTGGAAAAAAATTACCTCCTTTCAGTCCTTAGATAGTCAAGGAACAGAATATTCAGACTAAAAGCTATCCTGTCATAAAAACTGAATTCTCCAAGGCCTTGGGAATTATTTTGATGATGTAGCCAAAAGCCAAAGTAGCCAAACAGAACTGCCACACGGAATTCTAGATACTTCATGCACAGCCAGTAGCTTTGAAATACAGGAAACAATATCCAGCAGAACAGGTGTAATCTGTTGATTAATTCTGGCATGAATTCAACTATTGTAATCAGCTTATATAATGTTGAGATATGAAAATCCACTGACTACTGTATCAGTGATTTTTGCACAAGAATTTTTAGCCTGCTGAAGGCAATGTGGTACCAACAACACAAGGAGACATCCTCACCATTTACTGAAGTCAAGGACAACACTCCTTCCAGGGACAGACAACTCACAGCAGTCCAGAGAGATTTGCATAGTAATCATTATGCTGTCAGCATTAATAAGCATGTATCACAAACTTGAGGAAGAAATACCAATTCGTTTTTCAGAACACTGACTGATTTTTCAAAATACCAAGTCAGGTAAAATTAAACAATAAGTGAAGCTATACATGGGAAGTAAAGGCCACCTGGGTATACTTGCCTCATCTCTGTTGGGAGCATCAGAGGGAGCAGTGGCTGCTACTGCTAACAATTTAATAGGAGTTGTGGTGTCACTAAAAACATCAGAAACTTCCTGGGTCATTGCCTCTTGCATTCGTGTTTTAAGATCCTTAAAAAAAGAGGAAAATTATTAGCATTTGATAGAGGGATATACAGTTGTAGGGATTAAAATCCCATAAAACCTCTTCCAAAAAAACCAAAGGCACCCATTCCAAGGGCAGGCATGAAGATAAAATTACCTTAAAAGCATGATGAATTAATCACTTTTTACGTAATATGAAATACACGAAGCTTACATACCACTCCTTGAAGCAGCATTAGAAGCTACGAACAACACAATTTGAGACGTTGCCCCCCAAGTTTGCCATGTTAACATACTGTTTTCTTTTAAAAGAGACTTAAATTTCCCTTCTAAACTGTTCATTTGAAATTAACCCTTATGGCATGATAACAAGGCCTTTCTCCAAAGTCTGCTTTAAACACCTCAGCCAAACCAACAGTCCTTTTGCTGCAGTTCTGTTTTCATTGACACCTCACACACACAAGGCTTTACCAGAGAAGTGCTTCATTCAGAGTGTGCCGTGCTTGCCCACGGGGTTTTACCTTCAGCGAGTCCTGGAGCTGAGCAGCGATCGCCCTGGCCTGGGGGGACTCGCCCTCCCCTCGCGCAGCCAGGTCAGCGAGCTGAGCAGACAGCTGGTCCACGCGGTCGCACTTGGCCAGCAGGTCCTGCCGGTACGGGCCCATCATGACGTTGGCCAGACGGCGGCCCTCGGCAACCAGCCCCCGGATGGCGGCCTGGCCTGCGGGGAGAGGCAGCCGGCGTTAGCGCGCCCGGCGCAAACACGGAACGCGCGCAGCAGGTGCGCCACGCACGGCCGCACCTCGGCGTTCTCGGGTCTTTAAGAACACCTGTCTAGGTGGTAGAAAAGACCATCCGCAGTTTATCAGTTCAAAACCACAGAACAATTCAACTGTCTCTGTTGCCCATTTTTCACTGTAAAATAGCTAGTTTTCTCTGTTAGACAGTCTCAAGGACGATTTCTGTAAACATAGCTATGTTGTTGTAAAAATTATCTTTTTACATTCCTTTCCCATGGACACAGATCCCTTTGACGGACACTTCTTGTAACCAATATAGTTAGAGACGGAAGTGTTAATTTTCTCCAATGATCTGTGATTTCTAAAAGTGTATATAAGAATTAAACGAAAGGGGTTTCCCCCCTTTTTTCCGCCCTTGCTCTGAACACAGCCCGAACTCCGGCTCTCATTATCTCTGCGTCTTCGACTGATTACCGGGATAAGCCGTAATAACAGGCATCACGGTAATATGTCTCCAGTTTCTTTTTGCTTAATTCAGCGGCTCTGGCTAGAGATGCATCCTTCTTAACTTGGGTGGTCTGACGGAAATTAACCATGGCAGCTGTCAGGGATTTCTACGTAACTGATCCGTTGACTCCAATAGAAAGCACTTGCAGATTCCAAGTACTGCAATTCATCCCCACATCATCAGAAGATGAGCAGCAAGAGAGGTAGAAAAGCCAAGTAGAAAATGTAACTAAAAAAGCCAAATGCCCTCTTCCAGAATTCCAGAAACCATGGGTAAGAAGTGTCAAGTATCCTGGACTGGAAGGGGCAGTGGGGGTAGGGAACACCTTACAAAGCCTCCACAGTGTGTCAAAAGACTTTCTGTAAAAAAAAATTATTTTTAGCATTGGTAATTTCCTTCATTCACTTACAGATGTTTCCTGCTCTTTCACAGAAATGTAATTCTCTGTTCTTTCAATAATACAATAGCAGTATTCTTTTAAAAGAACTCACCAGATATGAAGTCCATCACAGACCTACCGAAGAATAATTTTAAACTAATGCTAACTCACAAGTAATCCAAGTTTGTAATCAAGTTTAAAATTACTTAGGAAGTTGTCACAGTACTGGACTATCCAAGAATCACTCAGCACTGCTGCCATCATTTATATTCTTAATATACTTTTCCTATAAGTATCCTGCCAAGTGCCAGTGCAAATGGAAATTTAAATTAAATTAATTTAAATTAAAAAAAAACCTTACAATGGCATCATGTTAGAACTAGAGTTTTTTTATTAGACTACAAACATTAAAGTTACGGGACATGCCACATCTTGCATCTCTACACACATTTTTGTCATTGCATTACTCCAGCACTTGATTAAATTCTGTAGCGTATGTCCAGTGTTGAGAAACTTCAGTTCCTTCAGCAAGCTCCCACTATATATGCAACCTTCATTATTTACTATGTGCTTACAGACTTCAAAAGGGATTTAAGTTACTTTTCTTTTTAACTAAAAGTAATAAAAACTAAGTTTAGGTTTTCTGCTTGTTTAAGCCAACCCCCTCACAGGTTACTATGTTCAAGAGAAACATCAAAATTAGCAAGATTTTCAGCCACTGCCAAAGCATCTCATGAGACCTATCTACCACCTTCTTGGTCATCTCATTGTGTGCAACTTGCTCATCAGAAATACGGAACCTCACTATTCTGTTTAAAATATTTCCTATAAATTTGGACTTCACAAGTGTCCAAGCTATCAACATCATTAAACCTTTAAGGATCTGTCACTGGTTATTCACACAACAGAAGTTATCCAGACAGACAGGGAACAGTGTGAGAAAAAGGTAGTAAAGATTGGTATCTTAGTTGGACTACTCAGACTTAACTGCTATGGAAAAAACTACTGAATCCAGTTTTCAAGCTTCATCTATCTACTTGCAATAGCATCAAAAGAAAATAAACAAGAAATTTCTGAAATAATCTACAGTGAGCTCTCAGCACAGAAACTCCTGAACCATAGTTAGATGCTCACTGAGAGCATACTTGGATGATCAGATCCCCATTCTCTTCAGATAACCCAGAAACCATACAAGAAGTGATTCTTTTGTGATACTGAAAAATATGAGTGTTTTTATCTTCTCTGAAAGACTTAATTATTCAATTTGCTGGAGTAGGTATAAATTCAAATTTGAGATACAATATTTGCATAATAAGAAAAGCAAGAAGCAGTCTTAAGTTTGTCTTCTCTACAGCACATGTTCTCCTGTTATTTAGGAAGGAATAGGAAAGTTGTTCTTTCAAGAACACAAAGAGAATCACGGGCCAGCTTAATTTTGTAATTGCAGTCAGGACTTAGCTATAAATCTTAACAAGTCTCCACATCAGTGAAGATTCAATGCATCCTCAGGATCTCAGGAGCAGTAGTTTGCACCACAAAAATTAGTAAGAAGTTTAATTGTAAAACTGAGGAGAACAGCACAGAGAAACACTTACCTACTCCCCGATCAGCAACCGTAGGATTGTCTATCCACCTTTGAGCTTGTTCAATCTTGCCCTCCAAATGGACAGCTGCTTTAACTGGCCTAGTGTTTGCTACAGCCCTGTTTGTTTTGGACTGTAAATTCTGAAGTGATGTAGCTATTTGCTTAGCCAAAGCACGAGCCTCAGGGGAGTCACCTTTCCCACTAAGGATTTAAAAAAAACATATATATAGTCATATAAAGATTATTTACACATTGTCTCAAATTCAGCAGGAAGACACAAAGAAAGGTACTTGATCTTTTTTAATAAAGTTGAATTTGACACTTGAGCTGAGCCTCAGAGGGGCAATTCTCTGCCGTGGTACCTGGCTATTGCATATGTTCAACACAGCACTGAGGTGGTGGAAGGCATAGCAGTGTCATGGCTAATACTGATGTATGACTTGATTTCCCATATCCATGGCTGTCTTATGAGCAACTGCAGTAATGCCATACAAGTTACAAACAGAAAAGTAAGCAGCCACAGACCAAAGTCAACAAAAGGTAGCACATTAAGACCTACAGCAGCTAAAGCTCAATAAAAACTTGGTTAAAGCATCTAACTAATGAAGCAAGAAAAGTATTTATCTCTATATTGCAACTGGCCTTAGATGAAGATCACAATTTATACAATAACTTTCTCCTCTTCCATTCTCAAGCAGGCTCTTTGCAAAACTGATACAGAAATAAAATTTCTGAAAGTCTTTTGTATAATTTGCAGCTGCAGCCTAGAACACTGACACTGATGGAAGTAGTAGATATTCCACCTTGACATTTAGTAAACTGCTTAACAAAAAACAGTGATGACACCAACCTGGACAAACAAGCAAATTTCCCATTACCTCATTGTTTTGACAGTACAAATGAGCTCACTTTTGGTTTCATTTTGCTTGTCAAATATTCCATAGTTAGTAGAAAGAAAATGCTTCTACGTAATACATCTCTGGTTACTTTTTTTTAAGGAAGTTAGTACAAGTTAGGCTTTGAGACAGAAATCTCCAGACTGAACAACTTAAAATATTTTTTTTAATTCTAATTATCAATATTCTGATCTTGCTCAGCATTGTGAACTGCATGTGAAAGTCACTGAAATCAATGAATGGTGATAAGCCCAACACTTACTGTCGTCGCAGATCTGACAGCTTGGCTGTGAGAGCAGAGATCTCCCCCAAGGAACGCAGGATATCATCTCTTTCTTTAGGCTCCTCACAGAGTTCTGCTACTTTCCTTGCTTCAGCCATAATTCCCCGGATATGCTCTTCTCCTTCACTGCCCCCATTAGGATCTGCAAGCCAATTCTTGAAGAAAGAAGTTGTGTACAAGTGACGACAAAAAGTAATGTTTATTCTGCAGAGGCTTTTATAGAAAAAGAAATACCAATACAGCTTTCAAAACTTTATTTAACAGAAAATACTTCTCAAAAGCAATTTCTGTTTATTAGATACCACAAAATTATTCCTTTGCCTTATAGTTTTTCTGTTTTGAAAAAAAAATCAAACCAGATAAAATCTACCTGAAGATTTTACATTCTCTCTCTCCCCTCAACATTTGCCAAAAATATTTTAGAAGTAAAATGGAACTAGTGCCTTTAGAGACTGATGATCTTGCTTTCAGAAAAAAATGAAAACAGATGCTGTTGAATCCAGTGGGGTACTTTCACAGAGCTCTTCCTAGAAAGTCCCATTACCATTTCATTTTATACATATGTAATATTAATGCATCTTTATATATTGATAATTATAGACACATACACACATTTAGACAAGGTATATATACAGAAGGTTCATTATTTGATGAACATCATGATCAACACTTGGCAAATTGACTGACCACAAAGGGATTTAAGAGTTACAAAAACAAAAGATCAATTGACAGAAAATGTAGCTTCATTAACATTTTTGTTTCTGTCATTAATATCAAGTTCTAAATGCTTAACTCCACTCCCAAAACAGAGCCCAAAGAACAGGCTCTAGTTTTAGCCACAAGTAAGTCTGTTCAATCTGAAACTCTTCTTTAATAAGATTCATTTATATGCAAATTTAGGGTGTTCCATCATTTTAATTTAATAACATTGCAATGTTTAGTAATGCCAAAAAAGTTACGAAAAAAGATCAGCAACTGTAGCAAAATTCCCATTATGCTGTACATTACTGACTTTAAGATTTGTCTTTGTTAAAGCAAGTATCCCTTCTATGTTCTTCCTATCAAGTAACTGTGTTTTGTTCAGAAACAAGTACAGTAGTTCACTGTAAGACCTCTAACAGCAGTAATCATGTTTGAAGTATTTATTAATCACTAGTGGTACCTGAGCAGCATCAATCTTCTTAGCAATTGCCTGCTTCGAGTTGGTCATGGCCTCCAGCTTGCGGGCTGCATTCTCCACTTTGGCAGTGAGCAAGTCCAAGCCCTGGGACACCTGCTGTGCTTTCTGCATAGCCATGGGTGTAGCACCCTGTCCTCTGCCCGAGACAAAAAGAGCACCACAGATTCAGCTCAGGACTGAAAAAAGCCATTTTCTAGCAAAGAGGCAACAAGAACTGTTTAGGAATATTCCCAGCAATTATTGCAAGCAATACAGTATTTTAATCTGATTTTTTTTTCCTCCCTAAGTAAACAAAAAGTAACTGAGGGACATAACAAGAAGAGATGAAACCTGAGAGCATCTTTTCCCTATTCCAGAATGTGACATTTAGCATCCTCAGAAGAATAAACATTTTTTAAGTGTCACAAAGTAAGGCTATTTAAGGATACAGTTCATTAAAGTACCCAGGACCATTAAAGTACCTCTTCTCTCCTCATTTCTAGACTGCTGCAGAGAATCAGAATCTGCAAGAGTTAGTGTCTCGCCCCATCTAAGTGAGGACAGCAAGTCAATAAATAAAATAAAAATGAAAATAAAATGTCTTAGCTGCCTCAATCATGTGACACACAAAGTTCAGCAGAATGAATATGAACATCAATGTCGATGAATAATAAACAATAACCAGCACATGTGGTTTACCATCCCAAAAAATACCTAAAAAGTAGAATATCCATGTATCTTACAGTAATTGGGGTATATCCTCTTTGGAGAGCAGACTTAAAAGAAGAGTCTAAAATGATTGCCTAATTTGGAGGAAGGTTATCAAAGGCTGACATCAAACAAACTCAAAATTATCTATCTGAGCAATTCAGAACATCATGTTATGTAATTAACATTTCCCTTATTAAAACATTATTTTTATCGGAAGCAAAAAAGGCAAAATACAGTTCTGGCCTGCTCTCCTACGGGTTAGGAAGTGACAACTGCCAAGTTCAGAAAAAGCATATTAATAGCACTGGAAAAGTGTGCATTCAGAGCAGCAGACTCACCTAGCCCGGAGGTCAGCCAGCTGATCAGTCATCTGTCCCAGGGTTTTGCAGGTCCCCAGGATCTCTCTGCGTTCTTTGCCCGCACACAGTTCTCCTGCTTTTCCAGCTTCATCGAGGATCTGCCTTATGGCTTGCTCACCAGCATCCCCTGAGATGCAAGGGCAGTTAGCACAACTGACAAGACATTCCTGGACATGCATGAGTAACTGATGTCATCATCACGTCACAACACATGAACTGCATTAGGTTCAGTCATGAAAATACATTTATCAAAAACTATCAGATATACACCAAAACACAACAATTCACATCCAACTTTTACAACTGAATTATTTTGGCTCTGATTTCAGAGGAAGTCTGTCTGATAAGGCCTTTCAAAGTCCAAATGGAACAGGCTTTAAAGATACAAAGGCCAACCCCTTATATAAGTAAAGCTGACTACAATTCAGAGTATTTATGGCAGATTTTCACATTAACGAATGTATGACAAGAATGAAAGAAAAATGCTTAAAAATACTCTGTTGGACCAACCTAAAGTTACACAACTCTGAAAATACAAAAGAAGGGATTTTAAATATTAAGAATTAAGGACTGTTCAATGCTATTCATAACCTTTCAGGTTTACTACTGGAATGCAAATTAAGAACATATATGTTACACAGAACATATCTTTTAGACAACTGAGAAGCAGCAAAGCTTTCTAGATCATTAGACACAACTTGTTCAATTCCCAGTATGTAAAGAAAGGAAGAAATACAGGCTCCTTCAGAATGATCCACTATGTATGGGTTATTAATGCTCAAAGACAATTTTGTCTTAAACAACAGAAATAATAAGGCCTTTAAAATTAAAATACTTGAAGCTATTATTTTTGTTTAAATATTACCTGGAGGTGCATTTGGATCTCTCAGCCAACCTTTTGCCTGATTCATCTTTGAATCTATTAAGGCTAAAGCTCTCTTCATGGCTTCAGTGTCCTTTACAAAAAAGAAACCAGCAAAATTATTCTCAAAACAAAAAAATAAAACCAAAGCACAAGTAATCAATGCAACCAAAGCAGACAAAGGTTCTATAAAGCAGAGTTTACTTAGAAAAACATTCGTATAAGCAGCTCAAAACCCATTTTCAAACTAGAAGGTAATAATCACTTCTTTCCAGTTAGAACAGACATTTTCATTTCACTCAAAATGCAAAAATTATGCATGCAATTTTAGTGATTTTTCTATTTCTTTATTTACCGGTGCTTTAATTTCTAAAGTTGAAGCATTCATCTTGGAGTTAGTTCCATTTTACATCAGGGCGTATAGAAGAGTTGTAATGTAGTAATGTAATTAAACATTTCAGAGAAGGAAATTGGCCAGTGAATTTTACTACTTATGTCAGTGTAGGAGACTGCACATCTGCATTTTTCACCTGCTCTTCTGCTTCAAGCCAAACAGTTACTGTTCACAGAAAAATAAGACTACCAGCTAATTTCTGAAATTCTCAGATATGGAGTTTAATGCCTTCAGAGATAAACACAGGTATTTACAGGGAATTGTTTAAAACTCTGGAGTTCCTCTGCCAGAAGCATCAAAGACACTTTCTTTCACTAATATGCCACTACTATCCAGCACCTCTGACTGTAGGAGAAACAACCTCCCAGTTCTGATTTCTCCGCACACTCTGTTAATTGTTCATGTGCCATCTCTCCACTAGAGGCCACAAGGTTTCCATTGTATGTAAATGGAAGGACAGTGAAAACAGTAACAAGCACATAAGCAAAAAGCTGTGAAAGCCGAAAGAGCTTTCTAACACATCATGGAAATAACTTGAAATGCATCTAACATCCCATCATTATAATACAGATGACAAAAAGAAGCCTGGCTCTCTCATTATCATCTGAATAAGACTGTCCATGTCCAGCTCTTATGGAGAGGAGCCTACCACCATCAGTGATCAGTGTCTGGCACAGCATGTGGTATCCTGACAACACTAAAGACATGCCCCGTTTTTGTGGAGTTGTTCATTCTGCTTGCTTAGTCTCAAAGATACAATTTTGGCAGTTTCATTCAGGCATGTTGGTCTGTCAGCTATTCGTAAGGTGCTATAATGTAATTCAGCAATCAACTTTCTAAAACATCATGTGACACTGCTGAATATTTTTAAAGGCTCTTGAATCACAGCCTGAGAGAGAGCACCAAAAGCAGAATTATTTTTACCTGGATGATTTCGTCTCAAATCTAGAAACTGGGTCTCAAATCTTAGTTGGGACCTCTTTGAAAAAACTTCCCAAAGGTAGGATATGCAGCTAGGGATGGGAGATGGGCACATTCTTTTAAAAGTCATCTTCGCTATAGCTTGAGAATTGTGCATTTAATGTATGATAAGAGAGAAGTAAATATTCATTAAAATTTTCAAATGTATATAGAAACCTTACTACCTATGCAGGTAGTTGTTACAGTTTTCTGCAGTTTAATACTAGAGCTGAAGACACTTCAGTTTGAAATGAATGGTCTGCTTCTGCTCTGTCTACCCAAAACCAATTTCAAACAAAGAACCAACTGAATTTTTTAAAAGGCAACAGATGTTTCTTACTGTGTCGATGAGATGATAGGTGTGGGCTGAGAAAAGGACAGTGTTGGGAAAACTGTCTTTGCCCCTCCCTTTTTACTCTCACAGGCTTTTGTTGTCTCAGCTGCCTGCAGAATTGCAGTTTCAGCAGAATTATATAGAAGCCTCTGAATCTAAAATCTAGTATCTGAGGGCAAAATAATGGGTATTCCAGCTTTTACACTCATGATTTTGTAATTGCCAGCACTACCCAACCAGCAACAGGATCCATCTGCCCTACCATATGAAGGGTATTGTAACTGGATTGCTCTGCAGGGTAAGTCTTGCTATCCTGTGTGCCTCTGCACTCCTGTTGGCAAAATACTGTCCCTTTTCCTATTTAAAAAAATCCAGTGAAATCCTAGCGTAGCAGTTGAAGTGTTCCAAGATAGCTGCTCTTAAAGCACCAATTTTCCACCTTCACAGAACAAGGAATCCTCATCTTTAGCCTGATTGGGAGTTTTTGTTGCAATGAGCTGAGTAATGCAACACAAAACTAGAATATGTCCTTAACTAGGTGTGTTGGTACAGCACTTTTGTTCCTGCCAGAGCTGTGTGTGGTGTCAGATACCTGGCAAGCAACAAAGGTGTAGCCATACTGAAAGGTCTAGACTTATCCAACAATCCAGGCTATTAAGAAGAAAGAAGGAAGACAAAAGCATAAATACTCAGTTTATAAAAAAAACCACAGCAACTTGGTCAAGGTCTTACTCCTTGAAAGTGTTTTGATAGTCCTGATTTCTGCAGCTGTTTAAATACCTTGTTCCTCCCTAAACAGCTGAATATGTTTAAAATTTAACTCTTTGGGATTTGCCAGCAGAATATAAGTTGCAAGCAAGAAAAATTAAAAAAAAAAATTCTACAGCTATCCTAAAAAAAAAATCATAGAGTAGTTTTATCAGCAAAAAACTGATTCTTTCCCTCCACTCCCTGCAGTTCTCCTGTCAGCAAAATGAATTTCATTAACAAAATCAGCACTATTACTTTTTCAGAAGAGGGAAACAATTTCAGTTAACCAAGTTAAACAACTAGGGCAATATTGTCTGAAGGGAAAAGAGCAAGTTGGATTTTTTCCAAATCAATTCCAAAAGCAAATATTATTTAAGACACTTTTATACATCATTTCTGCCACTACCAAGAATTTTGAGCTTACTGATGGAGCAGGTGGTATTGGCTTTGCTATGCAAAATAGCAAAATAAATCCTACACAATTCCTTGCTGGATGTAAAACACAACCTCTGACTCAATAAAGTGGTCTAGTCTAAGGATATCTGCATTTTATGACCAAAGAAGGCAATGTTGGAGGAAATAGTCAAAGTCACTGTCTGGCAGGAGAGAGAGCTTAGTCACCATTCAGGGTTCAATCCTGCAAGATACTAGATATTTCTCAGCTTCTTACAACTGTTAACTTCCTCCAATTCCATGGAAATAAAAGAAGTTTGAATTGATTATTACTTCAAATTCATTTAGAAATAAACACTAAGAATATACCAGAAAAAATTAAAATCCTCTGTAAAATGAAAAATTCAAGGTAATAAGGTTCAAAGCTATGAATGAAAGAAATAAAAACATTTTTTCCCCAAGATTTTGCCAGAGAATAGTATTTCAATTCTAAAGCAGCATACTATTTTCAAAAATCCAGTGTAAGCAGAGATTATTGCAATCCAGTAAGAGCAATGGGCATTCCAAAGTCCAGAAAGACCAACAAAATAGTTTACCTACGACTACAACTCCTACAAAACCTACAACTTTGGCTCCATACCTTGTTCATTCTCCACTATCTCTAGATAGATTGTGATACCTAAATGTATAAACAACTCAAGATAAAATAATGAAGTCCAACATCAGCAACAGCATGTACTACACAGATAAAAACTGAAGGCTGAGCATCCCCAAACACCTTATTTTGTTCCAGAAAAGCACGGGAAAATATCTTTCCTTTGACCACCAGGCACAAGATGCATGCAACAGTAAACTCAACTATAACTAAAGAGCTCCTTCGTCTCCCTCCCAGAAAAATAATGAATAAATCAACTGTTGGATATATATGCAAATACAAGATGAGGTCTGTAATAGGTGGCCATTAACAAACTAGTTCCTGCTTCTTCATCCCACTGCATTTTTCAATTCAAATGCTTTGTCATCACTATTTGATTAATGCCCAGTGCTACAGTTCCAAATCATGAGCATACCTTAATTCAAAACCAAAATACTTAAAAAGTTCTCAATTCAAAACAGAATGATTCTTCAAATATAGTAATCCACACAACATATTTATGTATTAAGCATAAGGACCAATATGCTCCATTAGGAAATACTGCTAATACACCGTTTTCTTCATGAAATCCTTTATTAATCTGCATACTAGCAAGAAGAGTAAGACTTTCCTAAGGCCAAATTGCCAACTCTTTGCAATAGACATTTTTCTTTACCACAAAAATTTCCAAATTTGTTGTGTAAAATAAAACTGTTTTCATATTTCATAAAATTCAGGAAAACTGAAATCCAAAAATAAAACTGAACTGAAGAAGTAAATATACAACACTGCAGTTTTAGGCCTAGACCTAAAGAACATGAACAATGTGAACTGAAAGAAGGCTGCTGGTAAAACACTACAGAATAGACAAAATTCCTCATTTAATAAATCTTTCTGCCTATATAGAAAGCTTGTTCCTGCATGACTGGACCCTTTATTCGTCACTACAGAGACTCATAACATAAATTAACACAAAAGCATTCAGCAAGAATGTGCTGTAAAATCTTGCCCTAACTCTAATCAGACTCAAAGACAGTCTTAATGCAGCTCAGCTTGCAATTACCATTCTTAGTGACATCCAATCCTACACACAACTAGAAAGAGCTGTTAAGATCCTTTTAAAGCTTTGTGTGTATATCCATAAGTACAGTGTCACAGCTGGCACACAAATAACAAGTTGCACAGCACACGGTCTGCACACAGCACAAAATCCCACATCCATGCTTTTTTTGGGTTTAGTACCAGGTAGAGGTGGAGGGTGTGGAAGAAAGCTTACCTTCTAAAGGTGAGAAAAGGGTAAGAAACAGGACAACAAAAACAAAGATGCATACAGTAGTCATAATAAAGAAGTGATAGTGACAAAATAACTCAAGAAGCAAACTAAGGGTCAAGTGCCAAACAACATAGGCCAAAGTGATTTTATGTCTAGGTTACATCAATGTTAGATTTCCTGCAAGACTTTATTTGGTAACCAATCTGGTGTCAGGTTCCAATATATTTTTAAATTATACTTATGCTTACTTGTTGCTCATAGCATTAACCCTTTAAAAAATACCTTCAGCAATTTACTTCTAAGTACTCAAAAAAAAAAATGGCAAGAATTTCAGTTATGCAGCTGCATTCATTTGTAAGCCCACAACACTTTTACAATTCTGTCTGTCAAATGTGCTTTACAGTCTTCTAGACATTTCCCTATCTTCAGGATCACTTAAGAGCAGCACTTAGCTTAACTTTCCTCTGTCAAAAATGATTACATAGGGTAGTTATACATAGGAAAAAAATCCTTCTCTGACTGGAATACACTCTATTCCAGGACTTCCTAATGACGCCAAAACTAAAGTGTGAATAAATAAATCTGTCTTCTATTTGATCACTGAGTTGCAGTAAACCACTGAACCACCTTCAAATGCCACACTAGTTTAACTTTGCTTATTGACAGAAAGCACATTTTAGAATAAACATGGATATATTTATCTCTGAAGATATTTGACCTTGAAGAGATTATATGATATGATCACATAGCGTTACAAAACTGATGCACAAATACATATTCCATGGTCTCAAAAGCACAAGTTTATAAGGGTAAAACACAGTAGACAAAAATCAGATTTCCATATACAAATGTAGACATGATAATACCTTGCTCGCCCAGGCATCTTCATCCCAGGAAGTGAGTTGCAACACACGGATTATTTCATTTATCTCAGCACTCATTTTCTCTACTGTGAAATTGCGATTTTTCAAGGCCTCTTCTATTCCCTGGCTTTTAGAATTTTTTGTGGTTACAAAAATCTTCATAGCTGTGAAAATACCATAGATTAAAAAAAAAAGGCACATGCAAGATCCAGTCAATAGTCAAGCTGACCTTCTACCATATTTATATGGTATATTTTCTTTTGCATGGACCATTTTACCTCAGAGATTGTTGTTTTAAAACAAGAAGCACAGTTATTTGCAATGATTACAGAAGCAATGTCAAGGTTATTTTTAATAAACATAAGACATTGAAGCTCCAGTTCAAAACAGTAATTCAGAATGGTATTAAAAAACAAAGCAAAAAGTACCTGAAATGAGTACTGGCAGTAGCTCCTTCACTGTATTCATGGAGTTTACCAGCATAACCCTATGTTCCTGATGAGTTAATTCCTGTTGTCTCTCATCAATCATTTTGGCCATCTTTGTCATCCCTAAACATCAAAGTAATTGAACATTGAAACAGTTGAGCTTTCTGAACAAGGCATAATGAGTGATGAAAACTATACTGAAGTATAAAACTTAATTTTTATATTAGCAGCTGTTACTTTAAACACTTTACAGATATTTCAGAGAAGTCATCAACTCAAAACCTAGGCAGTACATAAAGTAGAATGGAATTTGTATTTAAAATTATATCAATAAAATAGGAAAATACTTGAAATTACTGTTTTAGGACATGAAGTCACTGAATGAATTCTGGAAGCTAATTTATGGGCGGGTGGCCAAAATTGGCCAAAATTGCGGCAGTGTCTCTTTCTCTGTTAAGACTTGATCAATGCCTTCAGTGAAGGACAGAAAAAGGAAACTTGAGAGTTTTGTTTGTTTGCCTCAAGGTTCTACCAGAGGTCAAGAACTGTATTTATTTACATTTGAAGTTTGCTAGAAATTTTTCAGTGTGCTAGAAACCTGAAAAGAATTACATTTATTCTAGAGCACATCTATTTTCAACATCTTTGAGAGGTTTACCACACAGTGCATGTGGAAACTTCAGATACAGCTTCATAAAAACTGAACATTATTTTAATTGGTGCTGTTCTGGTCCTACTCCTTTCTCCTACAGGGTATAAAACTAGATGGAAGCTGTATATTCTTTGACTGAATTACCTTTCTGCTGGTTGGCATCTTAACATAACACTGCTTTCATGACATCACTGAAAAGTTGTAGGATCCTCACACTGACAGCATAAAGAGGCAAGCTGTGCAGAACCACATTTCCTTTTAAATGACAAAAACCTTAATAGGTAATCATGTTCCTCTCTCTACTTCCAACATAAAATCTATAAGCACTTTCCTGATTTTAAGTGTACCTGCTTATATTCCTATCATATACAGTACTCACATTAATGGTTAAGTTCAGATGTCCATTAATGTAACTAAAGGGAACAAGGACTACAGGCATGGACTACAAACGTTGAGCAGCAGCTAGCTCAGGTAAAGAGCTTCTACAGCATGCCAGAAGCACAATGTTCACTATTTATTCTGAATATGAGGAGTTTAGAGAAGATTATTTGCAATGAAGGTAGCAAACCTACACCACACTGAGAAATTACGACACTTGCCCAAGATCTATTACCTCTGTCAGACACATGTAACAGCAAATTATGTCTCTGAGGTTTAATGCAATGTCCCAAACACTTGTAAGTTAACCAAACAGAGCAAACTGAAGTTTGGGAAAACTCCCATTTTAAAGATGTGGAAGACAACAAGATGTAGAGAAACTACATCTGTATATACACCAAGTCAAAGAACAAGTTTCACAGACAGAGAAGTTTCCCTTTTTGCTTTATCTTTTCCTGTTCAAAATGAGGCAAAAACTATATACTTGAAGGTAATTTCTGACTGGAAATAAAGTTGAGAGAACTCTATACTGCCATGTTTTTTAACATCTAGAACAAGGTCAAGCATATATGTGTTAAATAAAAACAAGATAATCTACAAATGTGCTACGCACCATGACAGCTCCCAGTCATTTCATTTATCACCTAGCTATATCACACATGTATTTATAAATATAAAGTACTAGCTGGATTCCTGCTGTGTTTATATAACCATTCTTTGGTTCAGTGTAATTTTAATTCCAACATCTTCCTACACTACGACTACCACACATCTAGATTTTATACAATGCTTTTGTTAAATGCCTTAGCTATTTCAAGCTGAAGCTAAAACATATAGAAATAATAGATGACACAGATTACCTCTGCAGGTTTCCTCTATAGCAATAAAGACATACACAGCAGTTCCTCACTCACCAATCGCTTCCACCACCAAAAGTGTGAGTTAACATACTGAAGTAACAAGTAGTGAAGGAGCATCAAATACCGAACAAAGACTTTCCATAACTGCTGAGCTTTTGTATCATACTTCAAGACAAGTATTTCTGCAACCTCCTTAAGATGTTAATATATGACATGTAGTTTACACTACTCCAAGAAATTCCTACTAGGCCTAACTATCTCAGCCAGTACAGACATTTTATCAGCTTAATGGATTTTATATCTGTGAGTGAGTACTTACACAGCTTTTTCAATTTTTTTTGTTTTATCCTTACTAATGCAGGCTTACTTCCCTCAAAGGATAGCAGAAGTATGGTACATATCATCCATGTAGCACATATCATTTACCAGCAACTTTACCCTTCTGCATTATTAAAAGAGATTCTGAATCAGAAAGAGTCATTCTTTCCAATAGAAACTTTCAAAGCAACTGCGTTACCAATGTCCCAACATTCAAAACTTGGGTGAGGAAGGTGTTGGGAGGGAAAACAGAGTAGTGGAAAAGACTATACTTAGTATATTTATGAAAGACTGCAGCAAATCAAACCTGGCCCTAAATTCTTCGTGTAAGTCACCAAATCCTCCATTGTCTCTACCACTTCTGCCACAGTCAGATATTCCAATATTCCTTTGCAGACACGGATGATCTTACGGACCTAAAAGAGGAACATTCCATTATTTCTTAGGTAAAGCTAAGTTACACTTGAATTTGAAATGCAAACCTGTTACTAGAACAGTTTTGTTGTAACATTTGCTACCATGATGAATGGGCAATCACAAAGGTCTGAGATACTGAATAAGTTACCCAAAATGCCATTAGTCAAGTACTATAATGACAACCCAGTATTTTACCAGCTTTCCACTACTCAGAAATGCAAAATTCTACTTCCAGTGCTTTCAGTTTGTATGAGAAACAACGGATAGCATTGAGAAAATAGGTTAAGAACTTCATTTACGTATTCTGGCATACTTGAAGTTTTTCATTGCAATGTCACTGCAATTTCATCAATAGAAATATTTAACTTAAATCACAAAGCAAAACTACATATAAAGCAGACTTCACGCTTTCAGAGGAAGTATCTTTCACCATACAGCTTTACATATGGATAAAGCATACGAATAAAGCATTACATATGGATAATACATACTACCCAGCATGCCAGCAGGAAAGGTAGTCCAACACCTTAAACTTCCCAGAAAAATCTGTGAAGGCTGCTCTTTATTTACCTCTGGACCTCTGCCTCAGCTTAACTTTTTCAGTTCATAGTTGATTCCAAAACAGAATTCTCAGAAATCTTCTAACCTCCTGAACCACAGTACTTCTGTCAACACCACATATAATTTTTATTGCAGAACAAGGTAATTAACATTTAATTTCTATCAACCATATGCAGTGTTCACTCCTAGAACAGACCAAAATTTCCTCTGAAACTCAATTCAGTTTGTCCCAATGATAGTTTATATTGAAACATAGCAGGACAGACACATGCTAACTTAAGTATTTGTGAAAAGTCAATCATTCCTGACTAGTGTCTTTCTTTTGGTTAACAAGCAGTTGTTAGGCGAGTTCAACAAAGCATTAACTTCACAGAAGTCAACTCATTTCCTAAACACCAGAAACAGAGATTAAAAGCTATTAACTTGCTTGGAATTCTGTCCTGCAACACTTCTATTAAAAACCATTTAAAATAATGACAATCACAACTGACACAGAGAAATCCCACAGCATTCTCCTCATTTCAGAGGAACATATTAAAAGTCCCATGAGCCAGTTAAATGAGACAAGGATGCCATGTTAGCCTACTCAGAACAGCAAGAGCAATGCAATTCCATAGATTAACAGATTGTTGAAAAATTAGGATTAACATCAGCATTTCTAACAGCGTGAGCTTCATTTTTTCATTGTAGCATATTTCTTATTTAGAAATGAGCAAAACTCCACACTCCCAGAAAGAGCATCAAAACTATGATTTGTAACAAAAAAACATTTTCAAACATAAGACATTTAAGTTTCCTTGCGACTATTGCTTTTTCTTCTCTGCATGAGGATGGATAAACAGCACTTATGAGTCAATTTTTGGCTTGTGCAGCAGCCAAAACATAGCAACTGTTAGATCCATCAGAATAGATCTTCTGCCTGACCAGCCAGACAGTCCAAATTTGTATTACCTCCCATGCCCCAAGGCCAATTACATTGCCAGAGCTAATGAGACAGACAAACGTGTTAGAAAGTAGCCTAGGGCTTTTCAGTGAAGGGATACAGAAAGGATCAGTAATGGGTATGGTGAAGGGAATACAGAAAAGCATCAGGAAGACATCAGACAGTTGATGATGAGATCTGGCCTTTTTAAGCAATAATCACAGGTAACACCTAAACGTTATGTCATGCAAAGACACTCCTAACAAAACAGAGCAACAAGTCTAAGCTCCTTCTCATAGAAAGGAATTCAAAATATGCTTCTATCAAGCTAAAATGGTCAAAACCACATTAATCTATTGAATAGTTTAGTCTAGTTAACTTAGTTAGGGAGACATTTTAACTAATAATACTGTTGTGTAGCTACCTATGTGAGTCACGTTGGGATTCCTACCTCTGCTTCATCGAATGTCAGCAGCAAGTCTGATGTTCCCGACAGGATTCCCCTGGATCCATCGATCAGATAGTCACGAGCTGGTACTGAGTAAGGATCCGCCTGCAGCATCTGGGCTGCCCGAACCAGTTTAGTGCAGGCATTCTCCACTCTGTGGAAAGCCAGCAGACAACACTTACTCATTAATTTCTGTCTATATGACAACAGACTTGAAAAAATGTTGGATTTATGTTTAACTTTACCACTTGAAGCACTGCAAGGAAACTGATCATTCTACACCTTATCGTTTAAAAAGCAAGATTATTTACTGTACTTATTCTAACAAGAAAGTAACCAGCAACCATACAAGAAAGTAACCAGCAACCATACAAGAAAGTAACCAGCAACCATACAAGAAAGTAACCAGCAACCATACAAGAAAGTAACCAGCAACCATACAACAGAGTAACCAGCAACCATACAACAGAGTTTTTCTGAAGTCACACAATCTTCCCAGGTAGGAAATGTTTGAAGCACCCCTGATACAGCAGCCAGTACAGTGGCATTAAGGAGAGCTCCCAGTCCAGCAAAATACCTTACATTCTTCATGACAAGGGCAGGGAACAAAACAATTATTCTTTTAGGACTTCACAGTCAAAGTAACTGTTAATGTTTATCAGCCTTGTACATGTGTTGTTATTCAAGTAGCAATTGCTATTAGTAAATATTAAATGACAGCTACACATTAAGACAAAACATCGTTTTCAGAAAACCAAGACACTGTGCCCTGCTCGTTGAAGCTGTACTCCAGCTCTTCAGAATGCTAACACTCACAGAAAGTGCATTTTAAATAACCACAAAATTTAATGGTAAGGTACAGTCTTGAAATGCAGTTTGCAATTGAAGACACAAAAGCAGAAAGGTTTTGCAAGGTATTACAGTATGTAACTTCAGTAACACAAAAGATATTTACAATAAGAAAATGACTCTGAAATTAGGTTCCATCAAACCATTTAACACAACCATTTAAAATATCAAACATTGGAAGACTGAAAATGTTTTGGTTTTGTTCTCTTGTAATTACTTCATGACACCTTAGCAAAATACAAAATTCAGACTTGACTTTCATGTTAGCTGTGCTACTAATGACTGTAGTTATTGACTACACTTTCTGTGACTTTACTCCATTGTCTCCCATTTCCTGTAAGTGTAGTGTAATACATAGGTTCTGTGTATGTGAGTGTCATGTGCTCACTCAATTACATGAGGTTCCAACCAACATTAAACACTTTTATTACAGCAACGCTTCCTCTTACCATCATTTTTGCATGTTTGTCACATAGCCCATTTTCTACTGACCACTTGGGTACACTTTTATCATACTTTCAGTTCAATACTCTTGGAAAGTTATAGTAATCCCATTTTTTTCCCCCTCTATGTTCTTGGCTAACCCAAATCTATGTTCTTGGCTAACCCAAATATTAGAACTTGGTGATTACATCTAAGTTTAACCAGTAGAAATAAGACACTTATTACAGAAAAACGTGCTTTTGTCCAGAAAGTAAAGTTTTCAGCTAATGTCTCCCTCGAGTAGATCAAATTGGACCAGCTGCATTATCATAACCTGCTCTTTTTGTGAGACATCTGCTCAGTGTATCAGGTGGCGGGAACTCACAACTGAGCAAGAAAATGCAGAAGGACTTCCAGGCAGAAAGTGGGAATGGTCTGCTCATTACTATGCAATGCACTGAGCTGTATTATCAAAGTCAACTGACTTCATTAAATTAGATTTCCGTGCTTGCTTCTCACATTTATTCTTTCCAACTCTGCCAAGAAAGGGATTAAACAAATCACCTATTCAGCCAGCTCAGAGCTACATGCTCAGAAATACTTAATTTCCTACAGTTTAATTTCATGGTCATCTGTTTAATACTAATAATTATCTCAAGGCTGACTTTTTCGTTTGTAAAGAAAATAATTAACATAAATGTGTATTACACCAGAAATCATAATTAATGAAACTAATGTTTCTAAACCCTCAAAGTTTTATTTTACAGCTTTTAGGGTTGAACCTCTTAAAGTTAAACTGGAATTTTAATAGTATAATACCCATTTTGAATAAGCTTCCCAACACACTTGAAATACTTCAGGAGAGTAAACATGTACAAGAAAAGCATAGTGGTGTTTGAAAACCAGACACACTTCATCCCCTGCAAAGCACACATGGTAGGAAGAAAAGATTAGGAAAAAAGGTATTAATTTACTTTCATTAAAAAAACAACCAAACAAAACAACACAAACAACCAAAAGCCCCTAAAAATACTCACTGCAATGAACCACTTGTTCTACGCAAGAATCAAACGTGTTCAGAAGTTTTGAATAGAAGTTCATTGCTATGGTGAAGATTCTAATCTCTGTATTATATTGCAATGTAAAAAAACCAACAACATAGCTTTATTTAAAAAGTGTATTTATTTTTGAGGGATAATTATAATAAAGGTATCTTATCACCAGCCAAATTCTTTGTGGGGAAGACACTGGTCATGATATTTCTAACCATACTGCTTTGGGTAATCAATCAACTTACTTGCTGTTAAGTGTATTTCTTACAAAACATGAGAAAACAAAAAGTAGCTTATGCAAAACTATCATTTTAGTTTTTAGGTTTTAGGATTGACCTCTGCTTTTCCCAGAGTTCATTTTTCAATTTAGTCACTACAGTTCATATTACCTGCAGTTCTAGAAATAGAAAGTAAAAAGCAAATATTTTACATTAACAACAATTTGTTAATACAGGTACCAGCAATGAAGCTACAGCTTGGCTACCAAAATAATGTTAACATAGAATAGCATTATGGCTTGGTTTGCTAAACGAGCTTGTGCATGCAAGTTAAATAGAAATTTTTATTCTCAATATAGACAAACAGTATCACCCTATTCTTTGCCTAGAGATTGCAGTCCTTCCCTTCTGTACAAGAGAGGCTCAACAAGTAATATGAACACATTGCAAAACATCTGATGTAAATTATATGCATTACTCATACTCCCCGGTGATTAAGACAATTAAGATAAAGAACTCAGCATTTTTTAACTCTCAGTCAACAGCTCCAATGTGGTTTATGTCAGTAGCAAGTGAAGGGATGCATGACAGCTTTTCAGCAGCCAGCAACTTATTTTGCTGCACAATCGCACTCCTACTGAAAAGCTTTACAGATTACCATAATAAACATTCATTATGAACCCTCAACGCCAGTATCAAGACTTACAAAAGAATAAAGATATCTTCTCTCCATCCTCCAAGACTGGTGATACTTCTGAATGGAGGAAATATGAACAGGGAATGCAGTGCTAGTGTATGTGTACTACTTCTTACCCATCACCCACGTGCCAGTACAAATTCTGCTGGAGCAGTCCCTCAAAAAGGAATGCAAATTCCTGAGCTAATGCCTTAGGAACAAAAACTCCTCCTCGGGAAAACAAAACAAAAAAAAAAGACTCATCTGTTTTACTTCCTGCATTCAAACTCTGTTCTTTAATGTGGTAAAAGATAAGGCTCCCTAGGGACCTCACCTGTGACTATCACTTGTCCCCATAACAAAGATACCTGTGACAATACCCTCCACAGTGTTAACAAGAAATTGTTCACATGTGCTAATTCATTTTGATATAAACTCCAGATTAGCAAAAATCCACAAATGTATTATTACATTATCATTTATAAACAGCATTGAACATTCTTAACTCATGTTATTGCATGCAGGATAGTAAGTATATATGAAGTGGGTTTCATTACTCTGACAGATAGCTTTGTTTCCTATTTTACGTTGTATCATAGTTCAAGCTGTCATGAATTGCTGCAGAAAAAGTTCTTGCACACAGCACAAAGTGGTACTATTCAGAAGTGCTTGTATCACATTTCTACAGTAATTTAATTATTGAAGTCTTCACAGTTTGGTACATTCTGATCAAAGGCTGAATACAGTATAGCAATTAAGAAAAACTCTTTTCCTTAATCCCTTATTTGTCTAGGTGAATAAGAAGCTGGAAGTTAACTAAAAACAACCAAAATTACACATTTGCATACAATTCATCAAGATGCAAGAAAAAAGCTTTGATCTTACTTCATTAGATAAAAACTCCCCTCAAAAAATCAAACCCCTCTACACCCAAACAAGTTCACACACCAGGAACACAGCATGATAAATACTGGAGTGCATTGTATCAAAGACCCATTTTGCTCAGTATCCTGTCTCCAAAAGCAGCTGCAAGTAAAAGCCTAAGGAAGGTTAGGAACAGGATAAGCATTTATCATACTTCCTCTGGGCTTTCTCTCATCCCTTCGACTATTTTCTGTTCTTGGGACTTCCTGCAGTTTGTCTATTTGATAACCCACAATGGACTCCTCTAAGTACTTAGCTATTAACCTCCAAACCCACATAAATTTTAACAGCACACAACTAGCTGTACAACCAATCTCTTCCTATTGTTGGTTTATAAACTACTAGCTTAAAGCAATTCCCCCAGCAAGTTCTTTACAGGAAAAGTACAAGTTTCCATGTTCTCCATGCAACTCATACTTCCTTAGACTTTGTCAGGGCCTCAACCCCCTCTGTCACTTTTCCCAGCACTATTACAGCCTTTCTAAAATTGTGGGACTACCAATACATGAAGTATTCAAGATGTGGAAGAAAAATATATAGTGACATTTTGGTCTCATTATTTGATGATAAACCTAATATTTTATTTACTTTTTGACCACCATGAGCAGGTAAGTATGCTCTCACCAATTTATAACAGCTCCAAGACCTTGCTCACTATTGGTGATGGTCAGCTCAGTCAACCACCCTATCTGACACTACACCTGCTGTTCTCCCAAGTGTGCATCTTTCCAGATATTTAGGAATAATTTTATCCACACTTAACATCAAGTCACTTCTGTTAATAAGGTACTGTAATTTCTCAGAGTCATCAATTAACCTCTCTGCCCTGCAGAAGACTTGGGGTCATTGGTAAGCACTTTTGCCTCACAGCTCAGCCTGGTCTCCAGAGCATTTATTAACATGGTGAAAACACAATCCCAGCCAAGAGCTCCACAGTCCTACTGATTTCCTCCTGCAGTTGTCAGGGTTAACCATACAATCTTTTCTTTCACTTTCAATTTTCTCTTTTCCATACAAGAGTTTTTCTAATTACCCTGCAGCTACTTCACTTTCTTAAAAGCCTCTAGACTCTGTCAAGTTTAGAAATCAGTGTACACTGTACTACCTGGACTACCCTTTCCCCTGTTTGTGGTATTTGTAAGAATAGAACCAGATTTATAAGGCAGAATTTCTCTCCACAGAAACGCTGTCAATTCACCCAAAGCATGCCACATATATATGGGGTCTCTGTCTTCTCTAATACAGAGCTTCTAGTTATTTGTGCCAAAAGTACATCAGACCTCTAGACCTCCTGTTCCCCAGATTTCCCTAGAAAGTTTCTCAGGCTGTAGCATCCCTCTGATTGACATACTGGTGGTCTCAAGTGACAGACTATTTCATTAATAATTCAGCTATTTCATTCTTGAACTCATATGCTAATACCACCTGGTCCTAAGCATTATTTTAATGATTCATTTTGTCAACCTACAACACAATAAACTAAATCCTTTTTCACTGCCTACCTTAACTTCTCTCTTTAGACTTTATATCCCTTCTCCTTTTTATTATTTTACCAGTTGTCTCAATGCTTTCTTGTTTTGACTATCTGCCTATTTGGTGTTTGGAAGTAACAGTAAAATATTCAGTAATTTTGTATACACTGGACAACACTAACAGAGAGGCTACTATAGTCAGCAGATTGTAAAGTCACTTCAATAGAAGTCTGCCAGGAGGCAATAAGCAGCTTGGGAATTCCACAACAAGGTGTGATGTATTATTTTTAAGACTTCAGGCAACAGAAGGAGAAAGTTGGTTGTCCTTTACACCAAGACAGAATTAAGAATGTCTGCTATAAGTGGATTTATTGTCTGCAGTAAGTCACTGCTCTTCAAATGTCTTAGATTTCCAGGCAGTTATGCTATCAGCTGCCTGTACTGACAAATGCACACTTTCCATCAACCAAATAAAAATAAAAAGATTGAGACACCACATTGTCTCTGACAGTGTTAGGCAACCCTACAGTGGCACACAGCTAAGTACCATTATCACTCTGATTTGTGTTATTATTTTTTAAGGAAGAAATACCATATATATGTAATTGTATACACAGAATGTAACAGGACAAATCACTACTGCCAAAATGATCATTCCAGACATTGCATCAGTCTTCCTGTACTCACAACATAAGATTTACAATAAAATTAATTTACTTGATAAATGCTGGTGGCATATCCCTTTTCAAGATCTGGTCTTCTGTTGTCTGCACAGTCTCTTTTCCAACCTGCAGGAGAAAAAAGTCATACTTAAGAATCAAAATTTCAGTGTCAAGGCCAGAAAAAAAAAGCAAATAGCAAAACAACAACAAAAAAAGCTTTGTACTAATGACAGCTCCTTTCACCATGTTCTTGTTGCTGTGTCTGCTTTTGAGACCACTATATACTGTTGTTAATGTCATGCTTTAGAATTCCTAAGTTGTTTCCTATCAACATCTCAACTAAATTAAACGGGGACAGGCACATACATGCTTTTCCCTCTTCCTACTCTCCATAGAAACAACATTACTTTTTTCACAGTTGTTGAAACTTAATCTCTGAACTCTGAAGGCTTGCCTCCATCTTATTCCCCATGTCAGAAATCAAGTCCAAAGTTAAAAAAAATTACCCTCCTTTTTCTACTCAACTTAGTCTATTAGAGAAACATAGTTAATTACTGAGAATACACTCCACAACCACATTCACACCATCCTTTAGGCAAAAGATAATTATGCAGAAGCTAATAAAGAAAGAGACAGAGAAAGATCTGGAGTTTTCTATACACTAGCTCTTGTGTTATACAATAGAAGTCTTTATAATTGGTAGCTGACTCTCTGAACTGTGAGATCACCAACTTGACAAAATATTTCCAGCTCCTTTGTTCGCTGTATTTGCCAGCTGAATAAGCTATTCAGAAAGCCATCACAAAGCAGAAGGTCTTTAAACCAGACACTACTTTGTGTTAAGAGCTGCCAGACCTGCTCAAGCTAGGCAAGATAGCCCTGAAAATCCCTGATCAGCTGGTGCTTAAAGATTCACTGGTTTTGGACAGAAGATGTAGTGTGTCAATACACACAGCACTTGCCAATTCTAATGCCACACAGCCTGCCAAAAGCACTGTTTCCTTGCAAATTTTTGCTGCCTGCCAAAAACTGTCTCTCCCTGGTCTGGTCCTTTTCAGAGGAACTTCACAGAAGTACATTGACCTGAGTAATCTATTTGCTCCAAACACAAATACTTGACTTTATTTTTTTAATCTATTAGTACTACACTCACAATTAGTCACATAGATACTTAAAACAATCAAAGGAAGAGCAAAAAAAGTTAAAGGTCTTGAATTTTATGGTAGGTTTCTGTGTCTTGTGCTCACAGTAGGCTCACCAACAATCATGTACCCTCCTAGGGCACAGCACTGCAGCACTTTGACTCCTGAACTTCATGGCCGTGCCTCAGGAACATGAGTCTAAACATATCTCATGACCCACCAGACAGTCTGCCTTTGTTCTAATTATTGCTATTGCACTGAAACACATTCTTTATATTTCTCACAAGTCTGCATGAATGCATGCATGACACAAAAAATGAGTAATTCCCAGTAACTCTGGATTACATATCATTCAGACAAAAGACTGTCACCAGATGAAAATGAAGAGCAATATTTTATTTCCAAGAACCATGCCTTCAAAATTTCTTTTCTTGCAGATGTACCAATCTGCATATAGTTCAGTATACTGAAAAAAATATATTTGAGGACAGACAATTTTTAAAGAATAGAAAAAAAATAAAGTTTACAATGTAGGGGGCATGTCAGATTGAAGGTCACTCTAGCATATGGTATTTCATATTGACCAGGTGTACTAGACCATACAAAAAGCATTTCATCATTCAATCTAGAAAGGATAAGTCTCTTCTATAAAATGATAGATCTGGGTTCACTACTCAAAGAAACATTGTCAGCTAATTATAGACAGATATATATATATATATATATCACTTTATATATTTATACATGCACCTAATATATGAACATTTTTTGGTACAGCCAGATATGATCTTTAGTCTTCAAATGAAAGTAACACACAGGGTATGAGTCAATTCCCCTTTTGAGTGTTTTTTTTCTTTTTGTGGAGAGTTTTAACATCAAAAAATTATCCTAAACTCCAACCAAATTTCTCTTCCAAGTCCATCTGTATCTTCAGCACTGTATGCCACACAAACAGGACAAAAGATTCCAAGCAGTTTTTATGATGTTCCAATTAAAAAGGTCCACTATCCTTCTAATAAAAAGGTCTTTTAACCCTATTTTAAGCACCAACACAGGATGCTGAATCTGAATGTAAAAGCATGTTCACATAGCTGTTATTTAATCTTTCCAGTTGTAGCCAAGGTATAGAAATAGCATGTAAAGAAGAAATGTACTCCACAATATTTAACAGGCCAAGTCTCAAAACGTGAAGACACGTTCATGAGTAAAAATATGTCCTCAAAGTTCAGTGGGTTTGCCCTTCTAGCTTTGTGGTTAGGAGGTTTTGTTGCTTTGTTTCTTACACAAGATCCTGTTTTTTCAGACTCTACTTTACATGGCCTAAGCACACTGCAGTATAACACAAGGTAACTCAACTACCTTCTCCACAACACAATAGTGAGAAAATGAGGATTTTTTTCCTTGAAGATGTACTATCTACACATTTCTTATTTCAGACAGGCAGCTTGTCTAGCTCCATGCTAATGTAAAACAATCATCTGAGAACCACATTTTATTTCTGCAGTACACATGTAGAAGAAACAACAGGATTTCCTACTTGGGTTTCAGATATTCTTACCTCCTAAGATAATATTTCCTTAACTAACTGGGAAGTGTCAAAATTATATAGAAGCCTCTACTATTACACAATGTTGAAGTGACAATTACCCATGGTTCCAAAGAAATTGCCCTGACTCACACAGGAAAAGAACCGTAACTTCAACACTGCACATTACAGAGTAAGGGAAGCTCTCAAGCAAACCTTCCCAAGACAGTTTCACAGTTACAACTTCTACCCATCCACACTCATTTCTTTGGAGATTAGAGACAAATCAGTTGAATAAAGAGTGAGCTATTTTCCTTCTTACTCCCTGGTAAAAACAGCAGGACACTCACAAGTCAGAGGGCACATACAGTCACTGAAAAACTTTCTAGGAATGTAGCTATAAGCAGGAGGAAAAGATGGAGGTTTCCTGCTGCATTTGACTTTTAACCTTGTTTTTAAGTCTCCTGCACTCCTATTTGCCACTGATGAGTAGAAGACCAAAATGCTTTAACCTTTCTGACGTGGAGAATTTTTTCCACGAAAGAGAATGAAGAAAACATTCATCAGGCCAAGTTTCTTCCTTATAACCAGTTTTGCAGCTTTCTGTCATGTCTGCTTCTACTGCAGGGAAAACAAGACATAAGCACCCCCCAAGGTCCCTTGCCCACCTTCTTAGCCTGCTGGATATAACAAACAACAGCTGTTCAGTGAGAAGCAGAAATAGTTTCAGCTTCTGTAATCCTATAAGAGTTTGTTTAAGCAAACACCACAAGCACCCAGTAATATCTAGTCATTTTTATTTCTGCAGTTTCAAAGTACAAACTGCACATACCATATCAAATAAAACACAAATAATTAAGAGTCCAAAGTTTATTGTTTGAGGGTCATTTTATTTTATTTATTTTTTTAAACAAAGATTCTTCTGAATGTCTATATTGACAATAGCAGTTTGACAATTTGCCAGATGCAGGAAGTGAAATTTTCCTCACAGCTTATATGATTTCCCCTGTTAAAAGGGAAGATGACCTTAGAAGAATTAGTTCTTGCAATGTTCCAGAAGCTAATTTAAAACATCTGTCATTTCAGCAAGGAGCCTAAAAATATTCCCTCATCATCATCCAGTGAACACACAACAGCCCTGGCTGTCACACTAGAAGAGCCTCACATTTCCCCCAAGAAATAAGCTACAGTACAAGTTTTGCTTGACAAACCCAAGTGCCACATAAAGCGCTCAAAGTGCACACTGTAAAAGCAACTTTACCACAGGACAACTCACATAAAAATCCACTTCCTGGTTTATGCATGCTTCAAGGAAGGACAGGGGCACAATAGCAGGAGCATTAAATCTCACATCAAAAATTTCTTATACACCAGTTCTGTCCCATCAAGCTCCCTGCAACTTCTTTCCCAATATCATTAGCTATCCTGAAAAATACACTTAATTATTTGCTTTAATGCTTCAGCAACAAACTTTACACTGCATATCCATATCTAGAATCCATCTCAAAAGGGAATTGCCAGTGCTTTCCACACATCCTGCATTTTAAGCAAGTAAAACTGGCCTAGATCTCATGACTACAAAAAGTGCATCAAGTCGAGCTAGAAGCAAGCCCAACTTACACCAAAATTATGCTTACTCCTTGCTGGCATAGATGACATACGTTTCAGTCCAGACTGAAAAATACAACACGGGCAGAGAGAATTAAATCTTCATGAAAGCATTTTGATTTCAGGTTACATAATGAGGGGTCTTACCCGCACATAAATAAATGAAGACTGAAATTACTGATATCCAGTTGTGAATCCTGTACCTTCCAGAGTTCACCCCTTGGACAAAGCTTGTCCACTGAAGGCCTAGAAAGCACCGATTCCGAGACAGTTTGTCTCGGTGGCTTCAGAAGTAGCAAGGGTTCAGTACTACTTTACAATTGTTCAGCTTTCCTTTTGTGAAACCAAAGCCCAATTACACAGAAAGCTTTTGGGAAGAAACTCTGGCAGAAAAAAAAAGTGAGAGATGCAAAACAGGATTTGGCTGTTTAGCTTTGCTCTTGTCAGTCACAGTATTTTGATTGCAACCCACTCCATCTTTACTTACACTATCAAGAAGATCCAGTTGTTGGTATTGCAATCTATTTCACTCAGCTATTTTAGAAATACAGGTGTTGGAGTGAATGTTTATCATGCTCTAACCCTCAGCTGCTGTAATCCCTGTGCTAAATGTGTCAAAACAGGATTGTGTACATCCTGTGACAACAGCCTAGCATCAAACTTTGTCAGATACAAGTCAAAGTTTTGGGGTACATCATGAAACTACTTGGTCTCATCTAAATTTCACAAGTGACTCAAAAATTATCATATGCAAACAGCTTCCAGTAAAGACAAGATTTTTGCAAACTGTGAACAGAAGAGCCAAGCAATATTGAGGTGTTCTTAGAAAAATCAGAGTGAACAGGTTTACAGGTCACTCTTCATAATCTAATTCTTCTCATTCAATAGGAAAAGTGAGCTTTGAGCTAAAACTTTTTTTTTTTAAACATCAACTTTTAGTTTTCCTTCAAAGGCTCTAAGAAGCCTTTCACATCGCAAATTTCCAATTTCTTCATGGTTCTACTCACCTTGCTTTGAATTATAAGTGTGATTGATATGCCACTTACAACTAGTGAGTGTAACATTGGTTTAAGAAGCTTTACGTTTTTCTACTTCTCTGTAGGTGAAAAGGCCAGTGTAACTAGCAAATGAACAACGTCCGAAGAAACGCGCAGCTAAGTTCTCTGCCAGCTTTTAGTTTACACCAAATGAACAATACACATATACCACCAGTGAATCAGTCAACATCTTCCTGAAGCCAGGCATGAAGCTGGCTGAAGAGACTGCTGAATCAGAGCCTATCCCCTTGTCCTTTCAGTCAGCATGGAAGCTGTGTACTGACTGCTGGTCCTCCCATGATTGCCCGGGAGACTGCATTCCAGGCATAGCAAGATACAATTTCAAAGTCATGTGGCAAATAAATCAGAACACACCAGCCATCTGGTCCCCAACAGCAGCAAACTGACCTACCTGTCTACATTGGTGATTAAGAAAAATTTAATTGGCTTGAGGCTAAGAAAATCCTGCCGAGCAAATAAAATAAAGAACTATGAAACAAGAACCATATGGAAAACAGAAAGCAACATCGTGTGGGTACCAAAAGACTCATTCATGCTGCTAGAACCTACTAACTCTGTTACCAGTACAGAGCTGAGGCCTGGATGGCTTGGCTAATTACAGGATTAACTTAACAGAAGGGAAATAAACACATACTGATTATGTGAGACTTTTTACAGAACTATTATAATTTGGAAATAAGTTCTTCTATCAAGAGGTTCTTCATCCAAACCAGTACTTGAAGTTAAAAATACTTTAGGACATTATAACTCTACTTCAGAAAAATAATCTGTCACATAAGTCATCTCTGACCTTTGGGCACATACAAAACTCAACAGTAAAGATAAGATACAGCAATTGTAGTCTACAAATGAGACTGACAGCTGCAAATAGCAAATACAAGAAAATCTAAAGAAAACACCACATACCAAACAGTGTGTGTAGACTCTAAAAGTTCTTCCAGTTCATTCCCATGTGCCCAGATCTGTTTCAGGGCACCTCTTAACATAAATCCTGCTGCAGGTACATACATGCATGAGTACTGTACTAATAGATAACATGATTTTGGAGCTAAATTTTCTCATTATTCAGATGCCTGTCTGAAAAAGAAGAAACTGAACACCATGAATCCAATGGTAGATTTACACCATCTTTCACAATCTGCTAATATTTGCATGTTGGAGGGGATTATAGTTGATAAGGAACTCCCTCCTGCCCCAGTAACTGAGATGCATTCTGTCCTCCCAGCATTCCAAGTGTTCAGTCAAGAAGCAGCATCTAGCAAGTTTAGTACTCTGGAGGCTTTTTGGGCCTGTTGGTAACAGGGTAAGAGCAAAAAGCGTCACCACAAGAAGTGCATAGAACACATCAAGAGACAGACAGGTTTGGTTCCAGACACAGCAGAGCTGCCTCTGAGAATCTGTGATTCTGATTCAGATAAATATTGTGCTGAAGAGTCTCTAAACCAACCCAAGTTATAGCTGCACATAGGTAGTAATTGACTTCCTCCCCAGTATGTGTTTTGCTTCATCAGAAGGACAAACTAACTTATGTTGTGATCTCTGTGACAATAATAAGTAAGTATTCCACTTATCCATGTGTTGGCACAGAAAATATTCAAGCTAAAAAGAAGCAGAGACAAAATAATGTGTTCTCTATCACTTCTTGAGTAATTTTCAAATGTAGAACAATAGAGCAGTTTCTTTCTCTGTTTTCCATCTGAAAGTTACTCAAAAAGTAACTATCTCAGGTACAAGGCAGATATCCAATATAAAGTGCCTTTGTCATTTCATTAACTACAAAATCTGTTGTTACCTTTTATAATCCATTTTACTTTTTGAAAACACTGCTGATTTGACAGGTATTGTTACCTAAATGAGGCATTTTAATATGCCCCAACTGAAAATGTAGGATGACTACCAGGCCCTGAATTTTAGGATCTTCCAGTTGTTACATGTTTGTACTTACTTCTGAATACCAGACTGTTCAACACTGATTTTCCCTCTTCCACAGAGAGGGTGGCACCACTTCCCTCATCAGCTCCCTCCTAGAGCATCAGTGGTTCCAGAGAACAGATTTTTTTTTTCTAAGCTCATGGCAGGAATGGTTCCCTACAGGAAAACAGAATTTATAAGAGACAGAATTTATTTATGAGACAGAATTCATCTAGAATTCCTTTATTGATAAAGTAATATTTTTACTAACTTTTTAATAAATTAAAAGTATCTTCATGTGCTTACTAATATATGGCTGAAGCAACAGAAACTCACAGAATTAATCTTTTGACATAAGCTCTGCCACAGCAAATGTATCTTGATCAGCAAGATACATGCTACACAGTGTTTTATAGCCATTATCCACCTTCTGTATCATACTGGACAATTTGTCTTTCGTAAGTCTCACTTTACTTGACTAACAGTTAATTCTAATGCACACTAAGTTCATGGTGTAAATCATTGCTCACATGTTAAATGCAATCTTTTATTTAGCTACAGCAGTATCTAGTTACATTAAGGAGAATGTAACTGGAAATGGTAGGCTGATTTCCAAGGGCCAGTACTCATTTACAGCACCATTGAAAAGTCTGTCAGAAACCTGATATCATGTGATTACTTTCCCGTTTGATTTTGCTTTCAGTGATCATGACCACTTATACCTGCTCTGCAAGGAATTCAGCATGTAGAAGATGACCTCCTTATGTGCAGAGTCACCACAAAAAATTTGCAAGGTATTAAAAAGCAGCCATTCAGCAGAAATAATTGATAGAGGATATTAAAAAATCAAATAAAATAGTGTCAGATGCAGCATTAATTCTAAGTTAGATGAAGACTTATCCAGCTGTTAAATTTAGTTTTTGATACATCTTAAGCTTACTTATAGTGATCATATAAATCACCATCACATCCAAAAAAAGCTTTAAAGACAACTACTTTCAATTGCATTTGCTATTTCTTTATTGACTTACACTGAAAAACAATATATGTTGAAGAGACTAAGGGCATGGGTTTTTTGGAGTAAAAGCATATAAACTATGGCATAGAAGCAAATGGTACCAGTGTAGTCAAGCTCTTCTAGAAAGGGATGACACAACAAATAAGAGTGGTGTAATCCAATTCTTAGTCATCACTGATTCTCTTGAGAATTTTTATCATTTAATTCAGACTAGAGACCTAACCTCTCCTAAGAATGATTATTATTTTCCAGGTATCTAGAGTAAAATTTACTCTTAGCCACTTTTACAGTCAGCATTGAGTTGTTAAAATCTATTTCCACCCAAACAACTGCTGAAGCCACCCTACTTCTAAAACAGTGCTTTGGACTAACATTAATATACATTACATTATATTTCTCTATGTTTACCCAATTAAAACATTATGAAAACATTACTCCTACCCTTGCAGTCCCTACTGGAAAGCCTAGTTCACAGAATACTGAAATCTGTGGCAATTTTCTTTATATCAATGGATTTGCTTGGCCCTGTTGCTGAAGGCAGTGAATTCTGAACATGCTTGATGGGATGGACAGACTTTATCAGTAGTACCTTCATGCTAGAGCTATATTCAATTCTCAACTAAAACCATTTTCTCATGAGAGAATATTAGATAATATAAGCAAGCAACTTGAAGGTTACAATCCAGCGCCATACAAATATCTAGGCTAAAACTGCTTCTTTACTTAAGTTCCCATGATCGGCAAAGCTGGTTGACCTCTTGCATACAAAAGGAATAATCCTAGTCATTGTTAGTTTAGAAGTTGTAGAGAAGGAAAGCCTCTACAAACTGGTCTTAAAAACTCATCTTGAAATTTGACACTTCATCATAAGGAGAAATCAGGAAGTTCAGCTTCTTTAAAACAACAGCTTTCTTTTCTTCTTCATTGCAATTTGTTGGCATTTTAGAGCTCCATCATGCTAGGCACTGTATAAACACATGAAATCATCCATTTCACATATAACAGTAAACCATGGCTGTGTCACATGACCAGAACGTTGACAAATCAACTCCACAATAGGAAAAATGTATTAAAGGACCACCCATTTCTAACTGTTAAAATCCTCTTACAAGTTTAATAGACATTAACAAAGAAGCCTTTAAATCTTGGTGAAATAAATACATTTAGAGATGAAGTTCCTGTACTTCAATAATGTAGTTGGGAAAAGAAAGATCATTATTGCTCCAAATCCAAGCAAAAATAACTCCTGTAACAGGAAGCTACACATTTTGACAAAGTTGCACTCAATTTAATAGCAACAGAACAAAAGAGAATCACTCTTTAGAACAATCATTATACTATATTAAACAGAAATACAAAGTTTTGGGCCATCTAACAAGTGAACAGTAAAATCTATCTGGTGAAAGGAATTGCATTCAGTTGTGAGAACAAATGCTAGAGCCATCAAGTTTACAAATGCCTTCACGGTTTATTGCCACCATTGCCACACAGTAACCAAGTTAGTTTTAAATATTTTGGTGATGCTAATAACTAAAAAGCCATGTGCAGAAAAGTTTGCCCTTTGCAACAAAAAGAGTCCAAGACAACTAGGTAAAAATCTGCTGCAACAACACTTTGAAGCATTAGAGACCACTTCAGGGTCACAAAACATCTTGAGCATTTCACTACTCTTAGTAACTGGAGAACAGGCCAGATACGCCAACTGTACCCCCCAGCCCCCCTTCCAAATTACCAGAGCAAAACTGTTATGCAAGAAATTTACTTGCACTTGACAGATAAAACACTTTCGATTCCATGGCTTTGAAATACAATAATCACTGATGTCCAACTGAGAAGGGGGGCAGGTGGGAATCAGATCAACAGAAAAATACATTCCTTCCTGCTGCATAGGGGGTGGGCTGGGCTCAGCTGGTCTGACAGCCCAAGTGCCTGTGGAATCTAGTCTGAGAGCTAGGGAATGCAGGTTTTCTCCACAATTAACTGAAGAGAAACCAAAGAAATGCCAAGTTATTACATTTTTTCCTCAGAGAAACACTGAAGTCTAACTGAAACCTACCTGAAATTTACTGAGGTTCCCACTCCCCATCCCTTGGTTTTTTGAGAAAAAGGGAGCATTTTACAGGTGTGACAGACTCAAAGAGCACTTCACTTGCTACAGTTAAGCCAGTGGTTTGGCAATCACTAGCCCTTCACTACGCATTTTTTGTCATTGTATCAGGGCAAGCTAAATAAAAAGTGACCTTTTTGCTACTACTCTGGAGTTCGAGAGAAACTCCATTTATTCATCTGCGTTAGTCAGCACAACTATTGTGCTGCAAAAGCTGCAAAGACAGCTAGGCTTGTGAAAGTCATTTTTAGTGTAGTCCAAACACTAGTCAGCCTAATTTGTCAGCTCACCTAAAAACCAACACAGTTATGCAGTAATTTGAGAAAGTGGTCCCAGAGCCCACAATGCTTGAAAGAAAACTTACTATCAACTCTAACAACAAATATACTTTTGAAAACTTAGTTGCAGGATTTATAGACAACCTGCACACACATTCAGAGGTTGAAATGTGAAACATCTTTTGTGATTAATCTTGAGCGAAGTTACAAAAAACCCCTATGATTTTAATAGCAAACAGACACATCAAAGCAGATAAACTGCCAACTGGATGCTCGATACAGTATTTTTTCTAGTGATAACTCTTTAGATAGATATTCAGTGCATCACACACTTCAGTATTAAAACCCTCTCCTAAGCAAGTACATAAATATATGTTAACAACTTAAAAGGTTTCCAGAGTTTAAGCACAAAGGTTGAACATGCCAGCTTGCATACAGCTAACACTCAGCATTAATTGTTTTGCTCAGGTATGTTCTACTATATCCCTTTCTGAGCTGAAGAGTTTAACCACTCATTGGCTATGAACAGACAGGTATGATACCCATTTTTAAGAAGTTCATTTGTTCTAACTGTAAACTTGTGGCCACCAGGAACCAAATTCACCCCAAAACTCGTGCAGCTTACAAGGTTATCTGTGTCTCACATGTACTGACTATCAGTCTAGTTGAAGTCAGTTTCTGCTCCTTCTGGCAAGCATTTGTGCAGGCAAACAAAACAAAGCCTGCAAAAGAGAAGGTTTTATTAATGCTTCCCTCATTTAAAACAGTTGCAATATGCAGCTTCTTCCAAAGTCAGAAAAAGGTCTGAAGACAGCAGAGGAATCAACTCAGCTGGACTAACTCAAGTTCTAGATGACAACTTTTAACAGCTTCCCTGCTTGACAGGAAGAGTCAGACTCTTCTGAAACTGAAGAGCTGATACCCAGCAAATGGCTGAAAGATGAGAATGGGCAAGCAAGTTGATATGGACTTTCCTGGCTCAGCCTTTAACAAGCTTCCCATTTTGATGCACCTGTCCAAAGAGAAAGGCTGAGAACAGTCATTACAGTTTGCCACCATACAATGACTTCAGTAACGTGACCAGAGTGCCTCTCACCAGCTCAGGGGTGCAGAACCAACCACCATTTCTCATCCTGCTACTCTGGCACTTCTTAGACTCTACCCATTTAGGAAATTAATGACCACAGCTATTTCCTTGTGTGCTTTTAAGCATTTAAGAAGAGACAGGCTTGTCTCTAGTTCATGCTAAGGTTCAGCTACTAAAATGCAGTGCAAGTTGAATACCATTATATTTTACTATTGCCACAAACAGAAGCTGAACATTGAGCAATGAGACCAGAACAGCTGCAACATACCCAAACATTTTAAGCTGCATACACAAAGATGTCTGAGCATAAAGATCCATACTTTTTCATTTCTTTTATTTGTCTGAGGACAAAGATTAAGTACAATACTTGCTCGAGTCAAACCTTCTTAGGCCATCACAAAAAAATCAGTTTAATATTAAAACTGCTTGCCTGTACTTTTCCTTTCACAGACTAAGCTCTAATTATCTTTCATTGGTAGATACAGATTGAGGAGCCAAAGGTAGGAGGCACTTTGCTGTTAGAAACTGGAAAGAATATATTGGGAATGCAATGTCAGATGGAGTGACCATTAGATGGTGGAATTAAGAATCCTGAAAGGAAGAAACTAGACAAATCAGAGTCTGAGCTTCAGCACAGACTTTAGCCTCTTCAGGGACCTAACTGGAGAAATCATATGGGATACAGTCTTAGAAAGAAGAGTTCTAGAGAGATGGTTGATTGTCAAGGATCATCTACTCCAAGTCGGTTCACCCTGACAAGCAGGAAAACAAGCAAAAGTGGCAGGATGCCTGCCTGGCTGAACAGAGTGCTCCTGCCAGGAGGTATAGAGACATTAGCTGAGCATGCAGGGACGAGGTCCACCCCACAGTCTATCTAGAGTTGAACCTAGTGAGGGACATGAAAGACAACAAAAACACTTGTATAAATACAACAGCAAAATAAAGACTAGGTAAAACACGGGCCCACTGTGGGATAGGTACGGATGTCTGACCACAACTCAAAAAATTATGTACTCAAGGCCTTATTTACCTCTGTCTTTTTTTAAGCCTATCTGCCTTCAGCAACCCCCAGGTGCCCAAGATGCACTGAGAGCCTAGCACAAGGAAAATTTATATTTGGTGAAAGAAGATCAAGATACATTTGCTATTCTGTGGGTGTAACCACTGATGGAAAACGCAATGTAACATTATTACAATAGGTCTCTTCATAAGTATCCTAGGCCAACACCAACAGAAACAGCCTGTTTCTTTTTTCTTTTCTTTACTGGAGAAACCTAACATGAATCATCAGTTTCCTACCCTACCCATGAAGTAAGGATACCGGGAAATGTTCCAACACATGTTTTCTCAGTGAGAGAAAGCTAGATATCATCATCAACAAAAAGGCAATGAGCTGACCACTTCAGAAACTCTGGAAAGCCTTTGATAATTAAGAGGTTTTCGGGTTTTTTTGCTTCTGTCCCCCTTCATTAGCCACTATTGTTATCCATTGTTCATTATTCATGTCCTAAATAGCCATCCTAAAGCATCAGAACAATACTGACTTCAGAATAAGATTTGTTCCAAAGTGAGTAGTTCAATATATTTCGACACAAATCTTTGGTTCTAGTCTCAGGATATGGGCAAATACAAGTCATACCTCAGGCAAAATAAGCAAAGGTTTGCCCCCCTCTGTTGATTCTCTAGTCAGTTGTTACTTTAGACTCCAATTACAGGACAGTATTTAGAGTTATTCCTCTCACATGCTGTCACAAAATTAAGGAAGAAGTTATACAACTACACATTACAATTAATTTAGTGGATAAATTTTTAACAATTATAGTTACAAAAAGACACTACTGTTCAAATTCGATAACAATACACCTATTGCTGTGTTTAAAGATAAATGGCAGGAAGGCTATCACTTAACAGAAATTAAGAACTGTGGCCGCAGAGGCAAGTTTTGTATCAGGAACTGCTTCTCAGCATTTGACTGAGCAAGTGAAAAAATCTAATTCGTGCCACTAAAGAAAAAACATATTACACTGCAATGTTTCTTAAGGTCTAGTTCGCCAGTCTGACTTGCTTTTCAGTGTGAGCAGTATCATGCCAGTAAGACTTAGTAAGACAATGCAGTTAAAAACAAGAGCTTAGGAGCAACACACAGAAGTGTGTAACAGAGAAACTGGGATAAAAGGTCAGTCTTCACTATGTGCAAAGGCATTACCAAAATTAAGCAGTACTCCAGGCAAGAACTGACTAGGACCCGCCTATTCTCTCTTTTGAAAAATCAACTGGCATCATTTCCAGTAACTAGCATTAAGACAACATTTGCTAACAAATCTTTAAAGCCACTGTTTGGATCTACCCCCACCCAGTCCTCTCAAAGACATGCTTCATCAATCCAAATTTCAACTATATTGGGAAGGAAAAACCACTTGTAAATTACTCAGCTTATGTTCTGAAGGTACATATTTCTGAACCATGTTTTGTTTGGTACATTTTTTATTAACCTCTAAAACGAATTCCACATCTACAGTCCAATATCACTATGTGGAAAAAAGTATTTTCATGTTTCAAAGTACACAGCAAAACTACATCACTCTCTAAAGTTACAACACATCAGGAAGAATAAATTACTAAAAACACTGGCCCTTAGCACAGATTTAACACCCCCCCATACTGGTGTAATTGACTTATGCAGAAGAAAGCAATATATTAAGTTCTCCAGAGCAGGAGTGGTATTCACCAGATTCTCAGCACATGGAACTTTTTAGTCCAACTGCCAGTTAAAAACTATCTATCCCACAATAATATTCTCAGTTTTTATGCCCAAAAAAGCAAGCTGCATGTAATTACTAATGAAGACATTCACCATCTCTATGCACATTTAAAGGAAGAGAGACCAAAAAATTCCTTTTAAAGCTGATAGAAGAGACTGGTATAAATTAAGTATCCAATCATAGTAACAGAACAGAGAGATTATTCCATTCAAATCAGAAAGTAATTTATCACTTATGTAAAGATAATTCCTAACAGACAAAAGCAAGAAAAGTTTATGATGTGCTTTTGTTATTACAAAGTTGCTTTCTGTCTGATTAATCACTCTTCTCCCAGTCCCTCCCATGCACACACCCTGATGGGGTTTATCCACTTTCTCAGAGCATATGGCCACAGTTCCCACAATATGGCATATGATCCCTGAAGCAATTGCTGTACATTGAAGTAGGATGTTCTATTTCCAAAAAAATAAGGCATTTTTTATTATTTGTAAAACACTAATCACAGTTTTCTACTACACAGAAATAAGACCTAGAAACGTGTAGTGAAAAAACTTATACTCTCATGAGATCTTCAAGCCTATTCTAGTACTCATTCACTTGTTTGAGTTTTGTAGGGTTCAGATTACCTGCTCTTGTGACCATTTCTTTCAGCTTCAAAATGTAACAATATAATAAACTAGAGATGGGGAGGGACAGATCTATACATATGCCTTGACAAGTTAAAAACATCAAGAAAAATGCAGAAACTACAACCCCCTTGAGAGTCATCTTTTGTGCTGTGCAGAAAATCCTGCAAGGAAAAAAGCTTACCTTTTTCCTTTCTTCTCCATCCTTTTCGAAGGTACATGAATGTATATAAACATATTGCAAGCTAATTTTTCCCTCAAAAAAGAGAAACACTAAGCTGCTCACAAGAGCTCACTCCTCTCTCTGTACCCTGGAGTTACAGGCAAGTCAGCTATGCCAAAAGAAAACTTAGGATGATGAAGCTGTTTACCATCCACTCTCCACAACAGTCAGACCGTGTTTTTTCATTCCAGGTGTTTATCCATGTATGACTTCTGCTGTTGCAATCATGACAATGATTTCAAGGCAGGCTGCATTTTTCACACATTCATTTGAAGAGGTTATCTCCAAGCTGGTGGTGTGCAGGTATCAGGAGGCAATTTACAGCCTGTCCAGAGAAAATGGACAGCCCCTTCCAAATGATCCTGCAACCACAGGCAAATTCTCACCTGACAGAGGCCCATGGATATGCAGTCAGAACCTGTCAGTGGCTTCAGGTGATTACTACTTCTTCATCTGCTCAGATGAGATAGGACAGCTGCTATAGCCACACTAACTGCAGCATTCCCACAGTTAACTTTTCTGCTTAGTTTAAACTTTACTTCTCTGCCAAAGTACAGGCATCAAGTTCCACCTATTTTAAGGGTTATCTAGGTGATTTTAGTTCTGCCTAGATGGGGTGGGCTTCAGCTGGTGGTAGTTTAAAGAGATTGACCTCACAAATTTAGAAGTCACAAAAACCTCTGATGCACATGACTGTTTGACCCAGCAATATAGGGTCTTGTTCTCATCAAGTACAATCTCCAGTTAAGCTTAATCTTACTGTAGACTGCATTTATCTATGTTTTTAACTAGTGCTTGGCCTAGATCTACTTAAAGGAAACTTCTGATAAACCCTAACTATTAGACAGGGTATATATTTATAATCTAAGAGACCCCTCCTGATGATTAGCCTGACCTGCTAGTCACAGTTACTGAGATACAGAAAGGCATCAGTAGTGTTTCATAAGTCTCCAAACCTCAAGAGGTAAATAAAGTCATATCACAGCATCCAACAATAACATGTTCTGTAGAAATGTCATCATCAGCAATTTAGCAGAGAGTAAAGCAAATTTTTCCCATAAAAAAAGTAATGTACTGGAAACTGGATGCACATAGACACTTGTGAGATAGACTCACATACAAAAGGGCAGCACAGAGGATGGAAAGGCAGAAGTTGCATCATCAAATACACAAACACTTTTTTTCAGCGCAGATCTGTTCTCAAAGGTCTCAGCCACTTCATTTGTTACCATAAGTGTCATAAATCTTCCATTATAAGCATTTCACAGGAGTATCACTTTGCTCAGATGCCCCAAGCTCCATAAAAATGCAGGACATGAAAACAGGCTAAATTTCAGGGAATTGGTCTCAGGTAAAACAGGTCAGATCTTTCAGTCCATTGACCTCATTCAACAGCTCAGCCTCTGAAAAACCAACACCTCCTTGAGCTGCTGAGCCTGCTCCAGTATTTTAAATTATATGTGCTTCCCCAGTCCCTTCTACCACCTTAATTTTCATGCAGAGAATTACTGCCCAATCTGTCAAACTCAGCAGCTTCACCCATGGTATTGTTGGTATTTGGCAGAGCAACAGCAACGCTGCTCTGAGGCAGTTCTGTCTGAAACAGCAGAGAGAAGTGACCAGAGTGGCTACGCCTGTACGGACAGAATGCCAGAATCCACACAAGGCCGTATGTGAATGGAGCTTACAACATCACAGTAGAAGTAGCTTTCTCTGTTTGGCAATAATATAACCTTGGTCTGAACATAAAAGCTTGTAAATTCACTATTGGAAAGTAGCAATTTTTTTTCTCCTCCATGGAATGAAGCTATTTATATAATGTGTGATTGGTTTAATATTTCTGCATCATTGTTAGTCACCCTTGATAAAAATCCCTCTTTTCAAAATAGGCTAAAAGTCTCATGAGTGTTTAAGAAAAAAGAAAACCAAGAAAACCAAACCATCAGGGAAAAAAACCCAAACAAAACAAAAGGCTCCAAACAACTAGAAAACCAAATGGTTCATTTCCTCCCCGGGAAGTTTGACTAGTTAGAGCCAAAATTTTATTTCACTCCCCTCTGAACTAATAGGACATTTAACAAGCTCAAAATTATTCCATACCTATTAGGACTATTATCCACCACCAGCACCACTTCTGATGACTTACAGCATCACATCTTTCAGCTAAAAGAAATACCAAGTGCCAACCTTCCCATAAGAGGCACAAATCCACTGCAAATATAAGCCAATACAAGCATTAAGATTTTCAGCTAAAAAAAGGACTGATTTAGTGCATTCATCATCTTGTGGTATCTGAAGCCTCTCCCTCAAATTCTTGGCTCCAGTGAAAGCTGATTTCTGTGCAAAAAAGCTTCTGATGCTTAGCTCCACATGCTATATTTTTTGCACAGAGAACAAGGACCTTATCCCACAATTAACAAATTTCATCAAAATACTTCAAAACAATTTGAGAATTATTGTGCAAAAGCTATTCCACAACAGAATAATCAAGATGCAGTGGAATCAAACTGCCACATATTGCAAACAGAATACCAAGTCTTTCCTGTAGTAAAACACAAAAGAAAGACGAATCTGTAAAGATTTAGTTATTTCATTAACTTCAACAATGACTTGGACTATCTCTTCCTCGGAGTGACTTTACAACTAGGTTCTGACAAGGAAGCATCTCTATGGTAGGTCTCCCTGAGTGTGCAAACTTTACATTAAAAAGGCCATGTAACTTAAGACGGCTTTAGGCAAACCTTAAAACACAGCATAACCATTTTCAATAGAAAATACAGAAACGCATATTGAAGGAAAAGTTCTCTTATAGAGGTCTCTAGTCAAGAAATTTAGGAGTAGGACTCCTTTTTGACTCATCTAATTTAAGACTATCATATCTATCAACCTCTGTTCCATCTTGAACAGTGTATTATACTAACTCCACCTCAGGAATGTTCAAGTTATTGCACACAGGTCCTTCCTCATAGCCGTACCATCATTTCCTAGCGCATTTCCCCACACAGTACATCTTCTAGGCCTTCCACAAGAATGGGTCTCAGCACTTCAAACATTGCTACCAGCAGTTACATGCAGACACAATAGTTAAATCAATTAAACGCTGCATTTTCCAGACTGCAGAATGCTTACTATAGGCTGGGAAGCTGGAGAGTAGTGCTGCTGTGTGAGAAAATTTATCACTAAAAAACTCCCTGCTTGGCAGTACTTTCCTTTATGTACTTTGTGATACTCACACTACACTAAGAACCTGAGCAGACAGCAAGCAACACAGTGAGCCAGCAGCTACATTACTCTTGGTTATACTGACAACTCCATGTCTGCTGCCACCTGTGAAGCCACCAGAAGGCTCTTAATTCAATAACCTGTCTCCACAAATACTCATGCTCCTGTGTAACTGCTGTTTCATAAATCACCTCTACACTTCAGAACAATGCACTGAAAACACAGCTCCAGAGAGGAAACAGAACTTTAATTCTGCCTTTTCCCTAATGTAGTCAAAGCTGTATTTTAACAGATCAGGGCATCTTCCTCCTAAGTACCACCTCAGATTACACCACTTCTATTTGTTCTCTGTGAATTAACACAGAAAAATAATTCAACAATCTTTCCTTTTACCTAACTAGCAGGCAGGAAAAGAAAACCAGAGGCTTCCAAAACAGTCCAAAATGAAAGAAGAGATGGCATTAGTAAGCTGCAGAATGAAACTAATTCTCTTTCTGCGTTTCTCTAATAAATGAGACTTTATCAGATCAAGTTTCTTTTGAGAGAAAGGCAGGGTGGGGAAAAATAGTCACACAACCCAGTCTTACAGGGCAAATCATTATTCCAAAGTCTTCCTTTCAAGGAAAAGTATTTCATATAGACAGGCTTCACATCCTTACAGCCAAAACATCAGTTAATTGCTGCAGAAAGAATTGTTCTTCATAAAGAGTGTTTGCTAAAGTCAGCAAAAAGCACAAGTATTCTAGACAGCATATAATATTTATAGTCATGGGGACCAAGAGATGTAGCTATACTATAGTAAACTGCAGAACCTCAGAGTAGCAACTTATTCTAGCTGTAACAAGTACTACAGGCCAAGACACGATAAACAGATCACATACATTACTCATCTTGACAGCTTCTTATACCCACAAACCTCATGATTTCAGTGCCTTAATACATCAGTTAACAGTGACACGGTATTTTAACTCTGCAAGGCTACTTATTTTAAGGCAAAGTTCACTGGCAAAGGCTATTTCTTGCCACGAATTACTTCACAATTTTACAGGATTCAAAATGAGCAAGCAACATGTGATGTTCAAAAACGAACTCAGTATCTGTAAACAAGCTTAACAAAAGGCACAAGATAAATATTACCAGTTAATTCTTAATGCAGTAGAAGAGCATACAACATCACAGTGCTTTCTATATCAAAAATATTTACTCCTTGCAACAGTTCGTTATTCTTCTGATGATTATAAGAGTGCTAATACGACTAAAACATTTCAAAAGTATTAGTCACTTGCACTTCTCAAACTGCAGTGTCCATACCGCAAGTACTCAGACCTTAAAGAGACATGCGATGCATAACCGCATTCAAGAAGTCAAGAGAGTGAAGCCAAATTTCCGCCACCTTCAGCTTCCCACAAGCAAACAGTAACTCACACTCGAGGCTACATAACAAGTACAATTTACAGCTCCAGACTTTGCCTGGAAACCACAGGTCCGTCCCGCCTCGACTCCTTCCCTGGTAAGAACGGCCAGCCTCCACCAATTTAACAATCAAAAACAAATGCCTGGGAAGCTTGGGCTTTGTTATTGATTGGTTTTGGGGTTTTTAGGATAGGCTCACGCCAAGTAAGTATTTTGCCTTTTATAGTGCACGCACTTAAAATAGGAGTTTCCTAGGCAGCAAAGAACCACACAGCGTATCAGAGCCATCTGTGAGGCGTTCCGGGGCGGGTATGAACAGCAGTAAGTACCGCGCATTACTGCACTTTAATGTGATGCCGCTCCTCAGGTGGGCAAAGGCTTCTTCGCTCACAGATGGTGAGCCACGCGCTGCTGGGACAACTCTCTGTTCCGTGGCACGGCTCTCCCGGCTCCTTCGCCGGCCGGTGCGCGAACAGAGGAAGGAGGCTTCCAGGCGGGAGCGGCAGAGGTCCAGCCAGCCTTCCAACAACTTAACCCCTTCCCGGCCCCCGCCACCGCTCCCGGCCGCTCCTCACGGGGCGGGGGCCGGGACACCTGTCCGCGCCAGCGCGGGGCGGGCGGGCGCCGCCGGACTCACAACTCGGCCGCGGTGGCCAAAGTCGCTCCCGGGAGAAGGCGCGGAGGGGTCGGGCCGGGCGCCGATACTCACCCGCACCAGGTTGCTGACAGCGGCCTGCACGGCCGACACGGGGGCTGTGAGGTCCGGGATGGCCTTTCCGTCCACCTCCCCCTCCTCGTGCATGATGACCAGGTGGGAGATCTGCTGGGCCACCGGCTCCAGGATGCTCTCGATGGTGCGCGTGTGGAAAACGGGCATGGCGGCGGCGGGGTGGGGGGCCGGGGCCCGAACTCAACACAAACTCCTGGCAAAGTCTGTCCCTGCGGGCTGGCGCCCCACAGAGAAAGCCACGGCCTCCGCGCAAAGAGGAAAAGGAAGAAGAGGAAACCAAACGACCACTCCGACCTCCCCTCGCCCCGGAGCGGAGTGCAGCAGTCTGGAGAAGCGGCTCCCGGCTCAAGTTCGCGAAGGCGGGACTCGAACTCGCTGCCCTCCTTTCACCCGCTGGCAGCGCCCACCCCGCACTGGCACCGCTCCTCAGCCAGGCGGCGGCTTTTCAACCACCACA
>VZRZ01002431.1:4185126-4232082 GCA_013398175.1 Climacteris rufus | reverse complement strand
TTTTTTTATTTTTGTTTTTTTTTTTGGGGGGGGGGGTGTACGTGTTCATCAATGCCTCTGCAGACTTTTTTCCCAACTTCTAGTATTAGGTGCTTGTATGTGTCAACTCCTTTTCTAGTAGTTCCTCATATTGGATTTGATTTACTCAAGTATTAAGCATGTGTATATTGCGAATTATAAGTTTGGTCTAAAATTTTAAGTGGTTTGGAGTCTTGTGAGTTATTTATTTGCCTACTGCAGAATGAAAAGGCTCAGGGGTTTCTGCAATTCTGTATATGTTCAAACTCACCACAGAGCCAAAGCCTTTAGATTGACCAACACTTTTGAAAAGCCACTGACTGAAGTTAGGTAGTACTATATTGGGTAATAATGAACTCTTTGAATATATGCCTGTATGTAATTGGGTTTTAACCCCATAATTGTGGAGATCTTTAACATTTTCATAGATTCTTTATGGATTATATAATTATCTGATTTAGTATGCGTGCTCAAGATTTGTAGCCATATATTAGTAGATATAGGAGTTTACTGATATCAGCAAGTACTAAAAGGCCAAATTAGACTTGAAAGAAAAAATGCTAGATAGAACTTAATTTCTATATCTATATATAAACTCCTTCCATATACAGTGGAGATATAAATCCACAGAATAAATATACTTTTTTGTCTTACTTTTGAGTTTCTTATCTGTGTTGTATTCATTAAGACATCTTGACTAAAACTCTTCAAGTGTCCCAGAGGAGCTTCAAGTAATTACAACAGAGAAAGACAATTAACCTAAAGCAAAAATACTTCCTTCTTCCTGCCCCCAGATCCTGAACTTGCAGTTATTTTCATATAATTGGATCTTGTACTTGGGGAAAATTCAGTAGGACTCATTGTAAGATCACTTGTGAATCTCTTTGTTCACTGTTCCACGTAAAATGCAGTGGTGTTACAGAAAGGACAGTGTGTATTCAACACTCTGCCACTCATGGTTTTAAAGATCATTAGGATTGTAGTGAGAGCTTTATCCTGCTGCAAAGGGAAGAATCCAGAATTACATGGATCCATGCTACATTACTGGGCTTGGAAAAACTGTCCTCATGATGTGTTACGTCCGTAAGATTTGTTTTAGAATCTCTTCAAAGTGTACCAAAAACATAATCATCTGTCTCTTAGTCTCTATAGCTAGAGTCCTAACTATTAAAAATTAAAACTTGAGTCCCTTATCCATAGAGAAGATCCCTCTGCTTTGCCTTGCTTTCCTGTAGGTGTCAAATGTTAGTGGCATTTTGCCCCATTACACAGGTGACATTGCCATGTCAGTATACAGAGATAGGAATGAGAGGTTCATAAATCTTGTCCTAAAGGAGCTTGGCTGTAAACTATTAGTTCTGTTAAAATGTTTCTAAACAATTCCTATTTAAGGCATTATATGCTATATGATATCGTGTATTCAGTCCACTTACAGAAAGCAACAGTTGATTAATAAAAATTCTAACGTTTTTTGAAATTAGGAGCTGTTTGGGTTCTGCTGTCTTGAAGCTGCTGGAGAATGAGAAGCAAAAATTATGGGCTACTGAGTTTGCTGCAGATACCCTAAAATGACATGAGTGAAATGAAATTCCTGTTTAGTTTTTGGGCTCTGTGTATAGAAAAATGTCCCTGACAACAGGCAACAATATTTTCCATGCAAGTTCTCTACTGTTGCATACTGTGTCTCTTCTGTTGCATACTGTGTCAGCATTGCCAACTCAGTGTTGTTCACAGTGGTAAAGTGTGTGCAAACTGCTGCCAAAAGAGGGGCAATAGCCTCAGCAATGTCCCACTGTGCAAAGTGTGCTGTGCCTGTGAAACCCTTCCTCCTCAGACAAACTTGCTGCGGTCTTCACCATTCCCCTCACAAAACAGTTAGCCAAGCCTAGGCTCACATTTTTCACTCATACTGTATTTGATTTACATCAGCTGAAGGAAATGGTAATGTGCAACTGTGACTCTGGAATTTAAACAGAAACCCACAAGGGATCTCCACGCTTAAGGCCAACTTCCAAAAATGGGAGAAGAGAAGCAGCCGTAGTAGCCTGGGAAGCCATCCACAGCACAGCAAGGGACAAAATAGTTGGAAGTACACGAGCTTTCTGGAATTTGTTCAGAAAGGTAACTGCTGTCATGTTTTAGTCAGAGTGAGGGAATGAAATACAAATACTGTGATTGCAGAAAGAAGCACTGTTGTATGTTAACTGTCTGGGGTCTGAACAACAGAAGTGCAGCTATTTTATTCATTTCTATTTTTATGTATGTAATAGTGCATTTACTCCAGATCCAAATGTGTATCTAGACTCTGCCAATATCAATCTGTTCGGATCACAGTTTTATCAGGAAGACCCATATGAAGAATATTTGTGAGAAGATTAGTCAGGCTCAGTGCCAGGTCTGGTTGAAATTCTGCCAAAACATTTTCTCTCAATAGGAATAAATTTGCCAATATTTAGACCCCACATTCTGCAAATTCTGATTCAAAGGCTTGAGAAAAACTTTTAATATAGACTTATAAGCCAGAAAAGTAAAGACTCAGCAGATTCTACTAGCTGATAGATTTACTTGTATTTAGCTGTTGCAGATTTTTGAGGCTTCTGATTTTCATGAGCAGCACTAGCTGCATGTCAGCCAGGCACACAGAGAAGCAGTGACCTACAGGCCAAAGGACTACAGAGCCAAAGCAGCAAGGGCAACTCTCACAGAGTAGAGGGGTGCAATGTGGTTCACATTTCTAGTGGACCATTGTTTACAAAATTCGGTGTAAGTGGTACCCTTGTTGACTGCATTATAGGCAAGGTTTAGAACCTTTTGTTAGCACAAGGATAAATCTGGCTTTTAGAAACAAACAAGGAAAATGAAGCCAATGTCTTATAAGTTGAAATGCTGTTAGTTAAGCCCTCTTATGGAAGGCCTTCATAAGGCTTCTTATGAAGGAAAATAATTTGTAGGCTAATTTTCCTACTGATTGTGAAAGAGCTATGAATTTCATAGAATAGCTCAGACAAGAATGGCTGTGAAAGAGACGGGGTGCTTGGGGGGACGGGTTGTCCTGGGACACTCTAAGGTGAAGGTGGGAGCAATAGATTCTATTTTACTTTTAAACTGCTTAAAGAAAATATCCTGTGCTCTGTTAGCAAATGAGATTTGATTGCACTGTGTTTGAAACTTCTTGAACTGACTTTGCTGTCTCAACAACAATTGAATTTTAACTTCTTTGAAGTGGTATGGTGGTACATATGAGAGTGTGTTATTTATATGTCATTAGGTAAAAGCATCAACACTTTTCAGGTTATAAACAATTTCTTTTGTGCCTTCATGCCTTTCCTTTACCATAACTGCCAAAATAGATACCATGTGCAAGCTGTAGTTGAAAGGCCTCCTAAACTTCATGTCACAAGTCTCTCAAATTAGGATTTTAACATTAAAGTTGAGTCATAGTGACTCTACCCCTGTGCCATCAGTGGAAGATTTAGGACTGCTACTGAATTACACCATTAGCTTTCAGAGCTGTTTGAAATAGGAAATGTGGCAACTTGGATAAAGTCCTTTCTGCCCAACTGCAGAAATTTTGGACTTTATTCTGTTAGAAGATGTTGCTTTGGCTGCTTTTTGAAAGATGTATTTTGCCCCTCAAAAGGTTTAAACCCTAATGCCTGATTTGGTTCAGCCTGTCACCTTCCATGCCTGTACGTGATCATGGAGTCCAAAAATCAGTTTGCACAGATGGAAAAGGTTCTTCCTCAGGCTTAAAACTGAATGTTAAGTGCTTATAACATCATTAGAGATGTATTTTCACTGTATCATCATAAATGATAAATCATTATTGATTCCAAAAGCTCATATGGAAAAAGTTCAAAAGCCATTTAAGCAAATTCACAAGCAGACCCATTAGGGTCTATTAAACACAGATACACTGTTTCTAGCTCAAGAAGATCCTCAGTTTTAGATATTTCATCTGAACGTATGTACTTTGGGAATTGTTATTTTATTCTTACCCCCCCTTTGTACTCTTTCATAGACATTTATTGTTGACCACTGTCAGAGCTGGGATACTGTGCTAGATGACACATGTGGCCCCTGACTGGGTATCTGCATGTCCTGTAAAATGGTTCTGCTCTAGCACCTCAATTCATGAAAGAGAGGTAATAAGAGACTTCTTATTACTTCATAATGTGTGATATGAAAATAATCTGTTATCTGCTATTTCCTGTTACATCCTCTTTTCTGACTGAGCTTTTCCTTTCCTAGAATTGACTCATCTCTGTTGCAACAAAGATATATATTGTATAAACACTACAGTTCCCATTTGATAATTAGTGATAATGTGAGGGAAAACAACGCATGCTGTGTCATCATCTCTTGACACTATGGACAACCGTGGACACAGTGATCTGAGAAGCACAGCTGTGGGTCAGGTCATGGCATGGGCTTGCATCTAGTCATGTGGCAGGGCCTGCTTGCTGAACAAACCTCTAAATGCCATGCATGCTTTCATAACACTAAACATGAGCTGTAAGAAAATAATTGAACATAATATATGCACATTCTACAATAAAGAGTAGGTATATAAATAGCTATATTAATGCATGTACTCTCATGCACCTGATTTATATGCTTATCACAAAATAGTTATGGTTGGGAAGGGATCATGGGTGAGGTCATCTGGTCCAACCTCTCTGCTCAAGCAGGGTCTTCGTAGAGCACATTGCACAGGATTGCATCAAAATTGTTCTTGAATATCTCCAGTGAGGGAGATTACACACCGTCTCTGGGAAATCTATTCCAGTGCATAGTCACCTGTACAGCAAAAAAATTCTTTCTTGTGTTCAGATGGAACTTCCTGTGCATCAGTTTCTGCTCATTGCCCCTTGCCCTGTTGCCTGGCATCAGTGAGAAGGGCCTGGATCCATCCTCTGACACCCTCCCTTCAGATACAGACATTGATGAGTTCCCCTCTCACCCATCTCTTCTCAAGACTGAAAAGGCCCAGCTCCCTCAGCCTTTCCTCATAAGAGATGCTCCAGTCCCTTAATCATCTTTGTCACCCTCTGCTCAACCCACTCCAGGAGCTCTGTGTCTCTTTGATACTGAGGAGCCCAGAACAGGACACAGCACTCCAGATGCACCTCACTAGGGCTGAGTAGAGGGGCAGGATCACCTCCCTTGACCTGCTGTCAGTGCTCATGCCAATGCACCCTGGGTTACCCTTGGCTTTCTTGTCCACAAGGGCACACTGCTGGCTCATGGACAGTGTGTTGTTCACCATGACCCCCGGGGTCCTTCCCTGCAGAGTTATTTTCCAGCAGATCAAACCCCAGCTGTACTGGTGGCACTAGTGTACTTGTGGCACTCTGAAATAGTTTCCTTGCATCTCCTTCATGTAAGTTGGGAGTAAGCTTGTGACATCTCTCCTCCAAAAAAGAAGCCTGGAAACAACTTCCTGTGGCTTCATGCAAGCCTAATTTCAATCAAAATGTCTCTAACTAATATAGCCTAAATGCCATGTGTCTTTAATTAGGTTTGCATTTCTCTTGGAGACTGGAAGCAAAGGCAGAGAGAACATAATGCAATAGAAACCCTGGGAAAATTAGATCTAAAATGAGGTAAAGAAAACAGATTCTGAACACAGGACTGAGAGAGAAAATTTATTTTGGGAACATCATTTAAGCATTCTACTGACAGGACTGCTTTGAGTATTTGAGAAATTTCATTAAAGGAGACGATTTTATTTTGTCCATGAATTGACAGTGAACATAGACTTCCATTTAACAAAGGAAACATGCCTTCTGTGTTTTAACTTTAAATTCATTTTAAATGAGAAGAAAAATGTGGGTTAAAACTGAAGCAAAACATTTTAAGAAATATGCGCGCACACACACACACATATCTGAGGTCATACAGTTCATGTCTCCACAACACAAACCCCTTGGGATGTCAGCTTCCTTCTGCTGCTGTAGGAAACCAGTACTTCTATAACTTTCAGGAAGAGTTTAAAATAATATCACTAAGTGTATTTCCAAATGTGAGTTTCATCAGGGAAGGCCATTTGCTGCACTACTTGTTGGCAGGAAAGCTCTGTACAGGCAATGAGTTTCTGAGGACTAGTTGTGGTACTCGATGTGGCACAGTTGCTTTCCAAATCTTGCAGCTGGGAGAATCCTGGGGTGAACATAATAACCTTCACTACTGTACACTGAAGTCTGATTCTCCCTTTAGCTGTCTCATTGCAAAATACAAGAGCAATGTTAATTTAATATCTGAAGTACAGTCATGGATCGTGGATTTACAAAGCTCAAACCCTAAAAACAAGTGCCCTTCAAATGGCTATAGAAAGGGCTCCAATACTCTGGGGACCCCTCTGATTGCATGTCAAATGCTCAATGCCAAGATGAGATATAAATATCAATTGCTGCATGGTATGATAGGAAATAAACCTGCCAGTGCAAGAGCAGATGGCCTTGCATGAGGTCTTTCTTACAGGGAATGGGAAAGAGATTATTATGTCCATGACACTGATCAGGGTAACACAACCAATAACAAAGTTGTTTAATTTGTGGGTATGTGTTTACGCTTTAAGAAAATTTATGCCCTATTCCACAATAGCAAACAAGTGTCATTAGTCTTCTTAAAAACAACAAGGAAAAAAAGTGAGTGCAAAAAAAAGAGTGTATTTTTTAAGAAATAATAATGTCACAGATGGAAAAATCTAAAGCAGACATGCTGATTATAGTAATGAGAGACACGTCCTTTTTTCACAAAGCCTCTGGTGGGTGCAAGTAGATGAACATGGAGATGCTGTATGAGTGGGGGACCATGGCCTTTGCATTGAAATCCAGCAGATCATATGGAACCATGCAGAAGTCTACACCACTGCAGAGGGAAGGAGGAAGTGTAAGTACTCCATCCAGGCTGCTGCCATTCTGCTCTCTCTATCACCTACAAAATAGTAAACACAGTTGCAAACCAGATCTGTATTTCTAAGAAAACATTAAGGAAAGAGCAAATAAAACTAGAATAAAAGACACACACCCCTCAAAAAAAAACCCCCAAACAACTGGAAAATCCTCGACTAAACCTAACCCACAAACAAAAAAAGCCAAGTGCACCTAACCCACAGACAGCCCAATATGCTGAATCTGCACAGCTTAGATTCTGCTCAGGGTCTCTTCAGTTCAGGGTTGAAATTGCAGGAGGTGCATAAAGGCAAGAACTTGGGATGTCCAGGAGTAGAACGAGAGGGAGTGTGGACATGCAGGAAGCAGAGAGAGAAATCCCTAGTAAATGCAGGACTAGAAGAGCAACAGCTGCCAGAGGCCAAGGATTGAGATGCCATGTCCCAGAAGAGATATGTAAAGAATCTTGTCCAGCACCTGTCCATACTGTCCCAGGCTTGGTTGTTCTGTAGTAACATCTAAAGTTGCTAATATACATTAGGAAAAAAAAAAAAAAAGAAGTAAAAGAAAAGATAAAACAAGAAAAGACAAGAAAAATAAAAGCAAATAAAAGGTGGAAAAAAAAAGAGAAAAGAAGACAACAATGATAATGATGATATTCATTTGGAAAGAAACTATTAGGCAATATTCAACTCTGGCACAAGCTGAGACTAAAAAGGAGTCCTAAGGAGAGGAGTATCCATTAAGGTAAGTAATTTGGGTTTTTTACAAAATAGGTTGAAAGTGCATGCAAACATAAACAGTTATATTTTAAATGGTGATAATGGCCTCCAATGAGGTTTGAGCCTGCAATAAAACATGTTAAATCCTCCTAAGTTATGGCTTGCTTTGAATACATTTGAATGTATCAACACTGCAGGAGCATCCCAAGGAATTAACCATGCAGCTGATAATAACAACAGAATGGAGAAATGTGCTTTTTTGCTCCATATCCGGTGTGTGGCTGAAATAAGGTGTCACTGGCCTGCAAAATTGGAGATGGCAGCTGACACCTTAGAAATGTATTCTCTTGCAGTTGCCATGGCCAGAAGATAGCTTTTACAGTGAGAAGAGGTAATTTGGCACTACTTCTAGTGCTACTGCAAATGTTTCCATATGCATTAAATGCTCCAGAGCTTCATGAAAATCTCCAGGCTGTTTGTCTTTTCTCTTTTTTCTTTCCCAGCTGGCATCCTACGGCCACACTGAGTCCGGACTTCTTAGTATTCCACAAGCAGAGAAAGATACTTTTATTTGAGATAAGAAATAGCGAGTACTTCCTATGTACATTTTCCTAGGAGAACAAATACTTACACAGACTTTTCACAGGAAGGTAGCAGTTGTCCAATAGATCACACCACTAACCCGTTCAAGTTCAATCAGTCCTCACACTTTCTGAGGAAGGTGTAGGAAACCCTACTTAGGAATTCCCACCCAAGGCTGGAGACTGTGGGGTTTTTCTCACCACAGTAATGTGGCAGTGAAGTCTGTTGTTGTAATCTGAAGGTATAGCAAACTCATTTTGGACATGAAATTGTGCTGGGTCACACTTTGGATACCTTTATTCCCCTACGTATGAAAACCGCAGGAAGGTGGGATTTTACAGGCTGCATGATTCACATACTGGCAAAATGACATTCATAAGTGGTTGGATTTAGAAAATGGCTGAGTTTACAAAACTGCCATTATAATCTGCAAGAAATGCAACACATAATGATTTGAGATTGTGAACAGTAAATACTCCTATCTTTTTGCTGCACAATTTACTGTTATTAAGTAACTGGATGTATTGTTTAGCAGTAATAATAATAATAATACCAACTTATCTTCTGGTACATTGATCTCCCTGGTTGTGGATGATCTGATTTCTCTGCAAATAATGGCATTACTTATATCTATTGATACTCTTTGCAAATTCATTCAGCACTGTAGTTTTCAAAGGATGGGTTAGATATTAGATAATGTGTAGTACTCTCTTCTGAGGTTGGCATGGGATAAGTCTTATTTTAGAAAAGAAAAAACTGAGACTTTTTAAAAATAAATAAACACTTTTTCATTCTTTAGTAAGGCCTGGAATTTGCTAAGTCATATTTGTACGCTTAGTCTGTGACTGTCTCTTTTTAAAGTATTTTAGAGCACTGTTTCTGTGTGCTTTGTTTTATGTAATTTGACATGAACAGAATAATTACACAACACACTCAGAGGTGTCAAGAAGTGGTCTCAGAATTAGTTTCCCAGTTCAATGCTATTATGGGTTTTAGCCAGTGGTCTTGGATACAACTCTGAATTAGCACCTGAGTTGCAACACCCCAAAGTGTACAACACCATTGGTTCTAGTCTGTTCTAAGCTAATTCTTTTCACTTCTCTCTGCACTAATATACATGGCTGAGAATCCATTCACTTGAATTCTTAATTAGAGGTGTTAGATTTCAGATAGACATGATGTGATACTACTTATGTCTTGGCATTCTCTTTTTCTCCAAGCTCCCATTCTTGAAATGCTTGGCATAGTTTTAGCTTTTTACATGGTGGTGATTTATTTACTCTATGTAAATTACATTATTGTAAGACTTCTGCATATTTCTCAATTATTTATAGGAACATTTGAACATGCAGAAGAATACTTAAGGTAACCTACTATCTGGAGAAACAAACAAACAAACAAACAAAGTGGAGCTTATACCTCAGTCTTTCATAATTTCTACATAAGCCATTGTTTGACCCAGATTTCTTAAGTACTTCGCCCAACTTCGCAAAATTTTGTCCAAGTCCCCAAGGAAATATCTTTACTTATATCCTGACGTTACTGAATTAAGTAATAAAATGCACACATACTGTAATAGAGTAAGGAATTTACCTCTGAACTTCAAAGAACTTATGTGACCTGGAAAAAATCCACAGACTTTTCCCCTGTTTTAGCATTACCAGAACTAATGCAACAGAATTATATTTTTAGGTATGTGCACATTATTCCCAAACACATTCAATGTAGACTTAAACACTCTTGACAGTCCAGAGGTGCTCCTGGATATTGCAAAGGGAGCTGTGAAGCAGAGCAGGAGCTGCACTTGGACTGTGTGTGTAAACACTTTGTACATTACTTAGTCTGTTTAAAACTAAATCCAACTTCTTGAAGCAAATAAATTTCTTCTTCTTCTGTAGAAGTTCCAGGTAGTAGCTCAGCAATAGATGTGGCCAACAGTGTCTGGCCACAATAAATAGTGCTATGGTAAACACAGTGCACAGCCTGTGCTGGCTGGAAGACTGCACAGAGCTTGGTGTGCCTGAGGTACCTTTGTGAAGAGCCACAAAGGAATAAGTAACGTATAGGAGGCTTTACAACTGTAGATGGAATTTGGGGAATATCCATTCAGTCATGAGTGTTGCTGATGAGTTTTAACATCTTCCAGAGTCTCCAGAGCTTTCAGACATTCTGGGAGATGACAAGAAGCTCACATGGGCCTCTCAGACAGTGACATTCCATGTCATGTTTATTGGTAACAATAGTCTTCTACTATTACAAAACTGCTATTAGCATTCTCCTGAGAGATGGATATATCCCCTTAGTCATGTTAAATCCGTGATAGGAAATTCCTAACAGCAGTTGAGGGCAGTGCAGGCCATTGGCTAACAGTTTACAAAGTTGTCATAACATACAGAGTAGAGCTGTAAACTTTTCCTAGCAGATCATTTATGCCCTCTTCCCTAGTAAATCTAGGAATAGCCTGCCCACTTCATGTGGGACAATATTAATTTTCTGCTTGCTGAAGAACTGGATGTATCAAGTAGCACACAGAAGGCTAGAAGTGGAAATTGTATAGAGTTACTAGGGAAAAAGTCAGTAAGGTGGTGTAAAGTATTATTTTGTTTATGTGTTGTCATCTGTAAAGACAAAAAGGCCTTGCCTTAATTTGGAATTAGGCTTGCAGACACTGAGGTAGAGGAAATAATACAACTGTCAGTTCTGTAAGAGAGAGGACAAACAGGTGCTTTTCTCAGTCCTGGAGTAATCTCTGCTCACACTGTTTTTTGTCCTTGTTTCTTGTGAGTTTACCTTGTGCAGGAACACCAGAAACTGTAGCTGTGGTTTACAGACCAAACAATGCCATAGATTTGAAATGATCTGCAGTGTTGCAGCAACGTGAGCTGTGACACCAGGTCAAGTTTTTGAAGAGCAACACTCCAGGGTGTGCAACTCATTGTGAATGAGACAAGAGTTCTCATTTCAAAGTATTTATATGAAGTAAAGACTCTTAAAAAGAAGTAAAAATCAATCATGTATGAAAGCTAATTTTAAATCCCCTATTAAAACAGATCACCTTTAATCTGTTCAGAAATACAGTTCATAGCTTTCACTGGACACTCAGTGACAGGCTCCCTTCACAGCGTGTGTATCATCACTCCCATTTAGGCCATTCACTAATCCAGTGGTTAATAGCTCAGTCTGAAGCACATTCATCACCCACATCTGTACTTGGGCTACAGCTTTCTCCTGAACCTGACAATGGTGGTGCAGAAGGGGCTTTAAAACTGAATACTAATGCAGACAGCTCTTCACACCCACAGCTCCAGCATCAGCCAGATGAGCTTAAAAGGAGTTCCCCTGTGACTGCAGTGTCTTCAGACACACAGTAGTGGTTTTTGTTTGATGGCTGGAGTGTTGTTAGGATTCTCTTTTGAGAGGCATAATTTTGTCTGTTTATCATCTGAAGAAAAAACCTGCTTTCATTTCATCAGTTTAGGTAATTTTCTAATCCCAGCTAACTCAACACCAGTGTTTCTGACTACAGTTTCAGTTTTCTGCTCAGCATTTGTATTACTGCTAATTGAACACTAGTTCTTGAGTTCTCTTAATATTTAATGTCATAAAAACTCTTAAATTAATATGCTTAATTCTTATCTCCCTTTTGTGGAAAAATCTCAGAAATGGGGCACTCTTAATTCTAAAATCCGAGACAGTAGTTTGAGTCACTACACTTAATTACAACACTAAACTTAATTACAATACTACATTACTTTTCAGGATTTGACTTACTTTCTGTTGTCCTCATTACATGTGCTAGTTTATTAATGTATTTACTTTGCATTGGACTAGTCTTTAGTAGTAGGCCGGTGCTGGCCTAGAAAGGGATTCTGAATTTTCTTTTATTTAATGTCAAATATTTTTGTACTGTGGATAGTGTCAATAAATCTGTTGCAAAGAAGGTTGCTGGTACTCTGATGGCTTCTGAGACTTAATACTCTCCTAAAAAATACCTTATTATAGCTTGGGAAATGAGCTTTTCAATGCAGGATGCTGGACTTAAAAATATGAACTCTACTTCTGCAGAAGTTGCTGGTTTTGGCTGGGGCCTTGAAGGTCCTACAGTGGTTCCTTTAACAAGAGCTGTCAGGGAAGCTGTATTACCTTCTCCATCTTCAGTTTAAAGCTGTGTGATGGCTAAATGGCTACATTTGTGTATAATCAATCAATCATCTTTAGGATGGTTTTCAGAAATATTTCTCTGAAGTGTCAGGTCATTTGATGGTTGAAGACAGTTCATACTTTTTAAAGGACTGTTTTATACTGCAGTTTGAGTCTCAGAGTAATGAAGTAGACAACTCACCAAATATTTCTTCAAGATTTCTTGCAAGTGAAGAACATGCTTATTGCAAGCTTTGTCCTTGTCAACAACACCAACTGTTATAACAACATGTATAGTATAGTTGTCAGAAATGCTCTATATTTCTGAAATCTGTACATCCACACTTGCTGTCATACACAAAAATAGGATAATTATTTTAAAATAGTAAAGCTGATGAAGATTGCTAAAAAACAAAACCAAATCCAGTTTAACAGCAACTAAAGCCCTGAGGTTTTTACCATCAGATGTTTTTTGTTTTAATGGAAAAAAAGAGATTTGGGATCTTGTAGCATCAAGTCCTAGCTTTTCATCCCCCTAAGTAATCTGTGAAAATACTTTCTGTGATCTAAAATAAGACATGCAAACCGGAAGTATAAAGCTGCTGTTTTTCTGCAGATTCAGAGTTTCTGGAGTCAGTCTTTTTGCATTGTTTATTTGGAAAGACCTGGATTTCTGTCATTTTGTCAATGTAAGTCATACAAGAAGAAAATTCTTCAGTGTGACAGCTACATGGAAAAGAATTCCTTTTCCTTGCTCTGTTTCACTTGGCTGTCACTGGCTGTGTAACTGGCATATGCACGGATGGACTGTCCTGTCTCTGAGAAAACCTTGGAGGAATAGCTGCTAGAGATATTAAAATTTTAGTTTATTCCTATTTTCCTTTTTCTGTTGTACCTCTCTCAGACTAATTTATTGAAGAGACTTCACCAGGGTTTGTTGTTGTGCTGACATGTTCTGCTCCCGTGAAAAGAGTATATATATATCAGTACTGAATTGTTTTTGAAGTCTGCGTTGTTACATTTTTCCCTACAATGTTAAAGACTAGTTCAGGGTCAGGAATGACCATCAAATAGAAGAGACAGAATAGCCTGTATTTTGGAAAGCTATGCTGTCTTGCTGCCAATACCTTTCCCAGAATGTTATGGGCTGGAGCTCTAGTGTCTCTTGTATGGGAAAGTTCTCTATCAAGGAATTGTCTATCAGTTACAGCTGCTGTGGCTCATGGTGGTTGCAGGTTATTTCTTACTTTGGGGGAGAAAATGGAAGGTAGGGAAATGGGGCACCTGTTAAAATTCCTAGAAAAATATGTCAGTGCAGTGACCAGGGCCCTTGAAGATGGCTCAGGAACTGACTCTAATTCACAAGTCTTGGCACCACACAACCCCTCAGTAGGCCACGGTCTGAGATGGTGCTGAGACCTTGTCCTGGCTCTGTGTGAGGGATGGATGTGCAACACTGCTGCTGGGTATCACACCAAGAAAGTGCTGAGGAGGTCTTGCTGCCAGTAAATGTAGGGAACATTATGTATACGAGGAGTAGGGTTAAACCCATGTACTGGTGCATTCTCCACTTTGTCATGGTGTGGCTTCTGAATTGTTCATAGTCAAAACTGCCCTCCCTCAGTTTGCTTTCTTCCTTACTGAATTGTATACAGCTAAACTATACTCTCTCTACTGGTTTTCTTGATTCTTGCTGTTGTACACTGCAAGGAAATTTTCTTGAACTGCCTTATTCCTGAGGTAAATAAATCCTTCCCACTCTCCAGCTGTACTGTATCTTCCTTGATAGGGAATGTTTTATGTCAAAACGAAAGCATTTTCAATTACTTTTGATAGCAGATCTCATAAATGGGTGGTTACATACTGCTGTGACTCTTATTCCCTATACATATGTTTAACTTACCTGCAGTATTATCAGGTCAGGAGCAAGACCTCATCATGTGATGTTTATCTGTACTGCACCTATTTCCTGATTCTTGAAGAACCAATACTAGTGTGCAGTTAGTGCACAGTTATCCAAAAATTGCAATTCCTTTGTCTTATCTCTCAATGATAATGGCAATATCTGCATTAAGCAGAATTACTGTTTTCTGATATGTAAATGCCATGATTTTATGACCCCAGTAGCCGAATAATGTTTCAATTCAGGTAAGTTTGACTCAGGAAATTCTAGAATATTGTGACATAATGCTGAAGAAACCCAAGAATGTGTTATATATATATATATATATATATATATATATATACACCTCATGTAAATTTCAAATATATTATTTCATTTCAACTTAAAAGAGTCATCAGCAGATGTGAATGTCCCAGTGTTCACTGTTATGATCTTGTGACCAGCAGGAGGGAGAAGCATGGCTTAGAGACCAATACAAACATTTCCTTATCTTGTAGAAAGCAGAGCCTGCTGCTCCTATTCTGTGATGTCTTCGTTATAGTGACATATTTCTTGAGATTACTCAGAGAGCGCCAACATTTCTTTCAGGTAAAATAAAACCTAAAGAGTCCAGATTTTTGTTGTTTCTTTTCAGCTCCACTTCTGATGTGTATCTGGTTTCAGATAAATGTGAGCCTCCATAGCTGAAACAGGTTTAGCATTTAGACAGCTCAGAGCAATGGGTCACATCTTGGTTCTGTCCAGTAAAGCACATAGAGTTCATCACGAAATACAAAGTTATTTCCAGACAGGGCCCCTCTCTGAAAAATGTTAACAGGTGGAAGCCCTAGTAGATAACTTAATGTCTGCTGTTCAAGAGAGGGTTATTTTTACCACCAGCCTGAATTTGGTGAGTGCAAGTGTACCATGCAATGATACACAGAAAGCATTTATAGCTGCAGTGCTCTGGAGTGCCACGTCTCTCCCCATTTTTAAAGCAGAAGAGGCAAATGGTCTGGTAATGTGTATGCATTTGTCATTTGTGTATTCATAACACCTACATAAGGACATTATTTGACTTCTATGCACAGAGTTAATTTGATCACTTAGAGAACTTATAAACTTGGCTTATAAATAGAGAGCACCCAATCCCAAGTCCATGGGTGCTTTGATGAAAAACAGTGTACAAAAATACTTTTAATGATAATGCAGCTTGTCTTTGTGAGGTTACTGATCACAGTAAGTTTACAGACATGTAAACATATCTAGAATTTCATATGCTCACATATAAGAAGTCGTCTAAGGAAAAAGGTATTTTTCTCCCTCCATTCATTTTTTGCTTGAGGAAAAAATATTAATTTGTAGCTTCTCAGAAAATTTGTGGGGTTTTTTTTTCCCAGTGTCTAGCTTTGTTTTTTAACACTTGAAGAAACATGCATGCCCATGAAAGTGAGGAACTTTATGAAGAAATTTGAGCTGGTAATTGGATGCAAAAGTCTTGTCTGATGGCTGCTTAGCTGAGGAAGAAGGGAGACTTGATCACTTATGGAATTCCCCCTGGCTCAGCCCAAGTGGATGGGCAGTGACCTATATGCTCCCCCTGGCCTGGCAGCTCTGGCCAAGACTCATCATAACGACTTCAGTGCCTTTGGGAACACTGTCTGCTGAAGTACTTGAGTCCCACCAGTGTCACTTGTGAGTGTAGGGTAGCAGTGTCTTATAAAACCATAACCCATTCCTAATGTGTTCCTGAGAGAAAGGAGTCCAGCTTTGTTTGGGTCCAGCTCTATGGGGAAGGACTATAGAAAAGAAAACCCACAACAATGCTGTAAAATGGTAAGTCACATTATGGTGTGAACAGAGTTTAGGTTTAGGAATGAAGAATTCAGTGGTGAATCACATGAACTCTGCTTCCCACTTACTGAATACATTACATGTTTGTAGAAAATTCTGCATTAGTAACACTATAAAAATCTGCTTTTGTTGGATTATGGATTGCATTGCGTATCCGCAATTGAAAAAAGGGAGGTTGTGCTCCCCACTTGCTTCTAGCTAGGCCACCAATACTTCTTATTGTAAGAGAACTGTTCTGTGTTTTTTTTTTCTTGGTCTTTTCTGAAACACCCAGTTTGCCAGAATGCCAAATAGAGGCATGTTTTTGATGAGTATCTTTTCTCTAGAAACTGGGCTGAGAGCCACAGACTTGCTTCCAGTGAACTACCAAACGTCCTTTTAATTTGATGATCTAAGTTACTGTTGTATTTGGATGAACTCAGACAAGTTTATATGTGAAAGTGTCTGTCTTTCATTGCTAATCCTTGGAGCTATTCAGTCTTTTTCAATCCTCTTCTTTTTAGGCTTAAAAGGGTTACATCTCTATCCAGACACTTTCAATGTTCTGGTTTCAGGACTTAAAAAAGCATTTCAGGCTCTTCCTCTATTTAAGATGATACTGATAACTGCAAAGAAATTTAAGCAAAGATTTTTGCAACATCAGCCAGCATACAACAGTCTTTTTTGTTGAGGTACAGATATGCTTAACTAAAGAACACTGTTTGCATATATTAAAATAATCTTTTCTAGGAATAGACATGAAGCATGTAGTCAGATTATCTGATGTCTTGCTTAAAAAAATTCTCCACACATAAAACATCGCAAAATTTCCTTTCAAGAAAGGAGAAATCATTTAATGATTTTCAAGACAACATAACTAGAGACTGGAATACAGGACAATAGCAATAAACTGGAATAATGTGCCTGAGTTCAAAATAGTCAATGCTTCATGTGAATAGGCTTTGAGACAGGTAGAGGAAAGGTTTGTGTCATGGGCTCTCAGATGCTGAGCAGACTTTGGCACTGCAGTCTGCTTTCCAAACCTGGGCACTCAGAGGGGGTCACCATTTCTGTACTACAACGCTGGAGAAAAGTGAGAGTTCCCTGAACCAAGCTATTTCAAGCTTTGAAGTGTCTGAACTTCTCAAAAATTACTTCTGTGTTTATGATTAGGTTTCTTTCTATTCTCAGTTCTTATTTTGTTTCAGTTTGAAACCAAGACCTTTGATGATTTCAACAGCCAAAGAAAGTATAAATAAAGAAAGTGTAAGTATGGTTATTAAATCTGGGAAGTCCTACAGAGTTTCAGTGATACTTAATATGTTCTGACAAGTGTCCACATCTTAATCTTAAAGCTTGTTGAATCAAGATGGTGATCATTAACTCAGCTGAATTTTAAGAAAGACAGATAGTGACACAAAAAGGACTTTTTTCTTCCTTTGTTTTTCTTGCTTTTAGTTAAAATCAAGAACATCACAGAACATATGTTTTCATTAAGTTCTCAACAGCAGAAGTTGCCATCTTTTGCTGAACAAATTACAACTTTCAGCTACTCATGGAAATTGCTCTTAGCATACTCTTTTAAGGTCATGGAGAGCCAAATGTAATCAATTATCCTGGAAATGCTATCTGAGAGAATCTGAAACTATCTGAACTTGTCAGCATAAGGAACTCTGTGCTTGCTTAGTGTGAAATAAAGATGTTCATGGCTACTATGAACAGGAGGAGATGGAAGATACTTAATTTTTTTCTAAACTTCACAAAGTGTTTTAAAGCACTCATATATGTGGGGCTGTGGCATGGTGGTAGCATCTACTGTCCTAACCTGATACTAGGTAAACACATTCCTATGCCTTACCAGATATTTTAAAAGTATCAGGAAATATCCAAAGTGGAGAGGCAGTTCAACTTTCCAAATAATAGGCCTGCATTTTTCTGTTGTGAAAATCAGGGGTTTAAAGAAATTACCCTTAACCTTTTGGATTCCAGAAAGAATTGCATCGAATATGTACTTGTTTTAGTTTTAAATCCCTCCTCAGACAACTGCCCCTCCTACTACAGTACACAATGTTGCTTACATGTCCAAAAGCTACAATATGCTTTACATCCTGAAACAATCCCCTGTGCTTGCTGTCGACTCTATCATGGAGATGGAAGCTAAAAAACTTGACACTTTCCTCACTGTGAAACACAGTATTTTGAATAAAAGAGAATAGTTCAGTTTAAGGCTTGCTAACAGATGCAAACAAATGCCTGAGAAGCAGAGCCCGACCTCCCCAGTGTGTTTTTTTCTTCCCGTGTCTTACTCCACAAACTTTAGGAAAATGCTTCCTCTTACCACAAAGCCTCCCTTGTACAGATGAGGAGGGAATGCCCTCGTTTCCATGCACCCTGAGGGGCTCCCTGAAACACCCTTGTGTTGCCCTGTCTCTCTGGTGCCCTGGGAGCAGCCCGACTGAGCAGAACATGGGATTTGTTCCAGGCGCTGCTGGCTGCCAGCACATTGTAGGACTAACTTGCAAGGAATGTTCCCCTTGGCAGGCAGCCTCCTCCTGGCATCGGCGCCAAATGATATCAACCAGAATTGTTGCTATTTCTGATTTTTCTTGTTGGTTTTATGAATCACTGCTAAGACAGCTAGGTTATTCCAAATCTTTGAACAACTCGTACATTGGGAAACCTGATAATAGGTAGAGGATAGTATGAATTATTTTGAAATGATTCTACAATTTTTTGAGCTGAGAGACAAAAGCAAATTCTGCTTGAACTGAGAGCTCCAGATCAAAAAAATGCTGAGTCTTAGGACACTGTCTTGCTATGTGCCCTGGAGAAGTTTATTGAATGTCTTTCTTTGTTTTCTTTTACTTATGCTTTTCTCTATTTTCTCTTAATTTTGCTTTTTTACAGCTGATTTTAAACTAATGTAGGCAAGCAGGCTCACATGTAAATAAATAATCCGGCATTGAGAATAATATCACCTGTATGCAATGGGTCTGACTGTGTGTAAAACCTTGAGCTTTTTTGTATGTGGATAAAATACACAGATAAAAACAGTAATTCTATTTTCAACTGAAACTAACACACATTAAAAAATATAACAACTCTATCCTGCTTTGCTTTTCCCAAATAAGCAGAATGCAAGTACATATGAAATGCCTGAGGTGAGCACTGCTGGAAGTGCCCAACAGCTCTGAGTCAGGTCTGCACTTCCAGAAACCCTGGGCATGCTGTCACAGGCATTCTGGAAAACGTTGAGTGAAACACTGTGCAAGCTATGCATGCACAGTAATTCTGGCATGTCCTAAAAGCAGGTGACTACTGTGCAAGTACAGTGTCATAGAAATGCAGGCAGCTTTTATCAGGAAATCCCAAGCATAAATATATTTGTCCTTTTCTATGTGTCACTACTAAAGCAAAAATCCATTTTCTGTAAAAGAGAGAACCTTACATGCAAGGTGCTCCTTGGGAGGGTGGGTTTGGATGCCTACTGTAACAGCAGAGGGAAATAACTCTGGTTTTGTGCTGTAGAATAACTTTCTGTAGCACACATTGGCTACTTCTGTGGTAGTACTTGAAGGATGGTTTAAGTTCTAAACATGGAGGTTTGTGAGTTTTTTTCTCCACTTCTTGTGATTGACTGTGGGAGAATATAGTATCCACCTCTTCTTCCATTTCCAGTGTGTTTAATGCCTCTGCAATTATGTTTTATGAGTAATAATTTTTTTAAAGTTCCATAAGGTTGCTGAGTGCCAATAATACTTATGGCAGAGTTTGAGTTTTTCATTAATTTTGGTTACTGGTATGCATTTAACTCTAAATGCAGTACTACATATGTCATTTTGCAAATGAGAAGCACCTATCAAACATCACTGTTTACAATGGCAAACTTATGAAATATACTATTCAAGTAAAATATAATGCTCTTTTAAAGTTTAAGATATATATAATAACAAGAGGGCAAATTCTAATGTGGGCATATAATACAACTGCATATATATCCAAATATGTACATTTTCATCAGGTCACCCTAAGCTGCATGAGGAAAGGGGTTGTTAGTCAGTGTAACACACAGACCACAAATATGAAGCATCTGGAGACCCAAGCAAGGCACCACAACTATGTTATGCCCTCCGAGATCATGAAGCTTGTACAGAAATAGAAGGGCTGGTGGCTTGGAAGCAAGAAGCAGAAGGTTTGAGCTGATTAGGGATGCCCTGCCAGTGCCAGTGCTTCCTCTTGCTTTCAGACAGGCATTATGTCAGAGCAAGCACAATGCTTATCCTGTGTAGAAAGACAGGATATTGCTTAGTTCAAGGCAAGGAGAGAAGTGGAAAAGTGTTGGGGTACACTGTGTAGGTGACTCACTCCAAGGAAAAACAGGGCAATTGTTTCAGTCTCATATAGAAGACTAAACTCTGAGGAAAGCCACTAAGATGCTCTGAATGCTTAACTGGGGCAGCAAGCAACTTCTCTACATCAGCACTAGAGAGTGCACCCTCATTCCTGGTGTCCAACGAGAAGTCTCCAGCTCATATTGCAAAAAATGTACAAGTTCAGTTGTTCACTGTCCTGACTCAATCACATAAATGCACAGAAATATTTTTCATATCTTGTTTACTTTATTCCACACTCTAGTTAGTGCAAAACTCTGAAAACACAGTTTGGTGTACAAAACATGAGATGCTTTATTATGATACAGTTGCAAAGTTAACAATCAAAGGACTTGTTGGTGTAATTCTGCCTAGAAAAAGTTGTGATATAACTGGAAAATCTTCATGTTTTGTAGACATGAAGTACAGAAACAAGAACCAGTACTTTAGGTTTGAGGCCATTCTTAATGGATGGATTTAGGCATAGTGGCATTTTGAGTAATAACCAACCACAAAGTTGTTTTTAGTTGTTCAGGTTCCTCTTTGTTTTTTTAATCTCTGTAATTATTAGAAAACAGAATGCAGCCAGGGGAAGGATGGCAGGGAAATAGTGTTTCCTTTGGTCAATTCTACACTGAAATGTTTTTTTCTGTCTTTTCTAGTGAAGAAAAGCTTTTCCAGAACATTTTTTCCCCAACCCTGTAGTAATGTTTTAATTAAATTACCATATATGTTAAATTTCAGAGTTGTTTGGCCCACCCAGGAATGTGAGTCTTACATTTTCCTACTGTTAAAAGCTTAGAACTAAAACTCTTCCAAATTTTTACTACACTATCAAAGTATATCTGCAGTGTATCAAACTTCAGACCTATCAAAGTGTCAACCACATAATTATGACTAGTTCTGCTTTTATTAATTGTTACTTGAAATGTTTTTTTCTTCAATTAACTTTCCTCTGCCCTTAAGACAACATTACCCAGATTGCAAGGTTTTGGCTGTGTGGCATTATGGTACAGTCTGTTCAGGTGTATCTTCTTTCTTTTTAAAGAGAGTCTTTCTGCTGCTTTAGGCATTGGATGTTCTCTGCTGATGGTTGTGACAGATTTGAACACACCTGGAAGGCAGTGGCCAGAGTGATGATTTTACTTTTATTTCTCAAAAGCCATCTAAATCCCATAGTGATGGACAGCTTTGAAATACATATTTAAGCTTATAAAATTTCAATTAAAGAGCCTATCTGTTAAGTCAGAGCAAGAGAGAAGCTTTAGAAATCCATTGTAGCAAAACAAAAGGTTTGATTTATTGGCCTTTCTCACTTCTGCCTCTCATATGTGGTTCCTAGTGACCAGACTGTAACAAAACATAATGTTCTTTATTTTATTATCATTTTTTTTTTCTTGAACTATTCTGTTCTTTACAGAACTCTGACTGTATCCTTTTCCTAACCTTTTTCACTAGTGTGATTTCCCTTTGCATAGTATTTCATAATATCTGACCTGAAACCAGTGAGGATGCAAAATCTGAAGTTTATTAATGCCAAAATGCAAGAGGGATAGGGAAATAGGCAACCTGGAGCACTGCTGAAAAGCAAACCAAAAAGATTAAAACTACTAAATGCTGTCTACACAAGACTGTTTTCTTGTACATAGTTATTCTCATTTTGCTATAAAATTATTTGCATCAAAGTGTAACTCTTGTGTTAGTTTCTGATGCAGGCCACAGCATTGCTTCTTGTTTGCATCTCAACCAGCTGAACAGAAGTACGAAGAGAATAGGCAGGATACAGAGTAGCCTAAATTTCTTAGGTTTCTATTCAAAGTCATATTCAGAATCTGTATTTTTACAAGCACTGCTGAAAATAGGTAAGTTTATTGTGGTGATGGGGGAAGTGGCATCGTTCTGTTGCACTTGCTTGCCATAAATTGTGGCTTTTTCTAATATAATGCCTTTGCAAATTGTACTGGTAATGCTGCTGGGCTGTCAGGGACACTGCAAAGAGCATCTGCTGGAGTCTCACCAGGATGTAGCACATGTGGTTTTGAGATCATTAGTATCTAGCAGTTTTAGCAACCTACCCGTCTACATTTTGCTCTTTAGGAATGTATGTTTGAATAGGCGTATTTTTAAATTAATTATACCTTCTTTGCTCGCTCTTGATGATTTAGGAATTTTCTGCACTTTAAACTTTCAAATTATAGTCTAGGAGGTAAAAACAGCAGTTAAATACAGCATTTTTAGAGCACAGATTACGAGGCACAGAATTCCAGCCTGGAACATCTGGCTGATAAATTGTGTTGTGCTCTAATCAGCATGTCATGGTGGTTGATGGCAAGTGCCAGGCAACTCTAAAGCAAATACATCGCTATTTCTGTCTCTTCAACCAGAGCACTATCTGTACAGTAATTTGCTTCTGCACCCAGTAAGCTGTAATTTCCTAGTTATCTGGAGAAAGATAAAATTACCAATAGGGAGAGTGATTCTGGGAGAGAAATCTGAGTGTGCTTGGACATCGTAATTTCAAAAATTTCAAAATAATATTCACGGTTTGGGAAGTGCATTTTTATCTTGATTAGGAGATAGTGGTTTTTACATTGATGAGATGGCACAATAACTCTAAGAAGTGCCTTGTCTTCCAGATCCTCAGAACCAAGTTATGACATGGTTATTGTCTGAGTAGACACTTGGTGCTTGTAGAAGGATCTCTACTTCCATTTCATACAGGAAGTCAAGCATCAGATAGCATGTAAATGTGTATGGTGCTTGCAGATGAGAGATGTGCCTTTACACAGATGTCAAATTAAAGCACATGGATAAGGTCAGTAAAAATGACTAACAAAATCCAACTAGGAGTGAAACAGAGCTGCAGTTTGTTGTTTTTCTTCATGATTTTTGTTGTTTCCCAATGGCTAAAGATTTCTTGCTGTGTGAGGTGTTAGTCCTGGCAAAAAAAGAATAGAGTTGCTATAGCTCCTCAGTTGTTGGATGTTCTCAGGGTACTGGTGCAGCTTATGACCTGTAGAATATAATGTTTTTGTTCTGGGTGTAGGAAAAAGGCAGAGTTCTGTTAGTCAGCTCTGATTTTACGTTTTGTCTGGTAATGGGCCATTGTATTTTTCAGCCACTCAGCAGTGCAATGCTAATTCTGTATGACTGATGAGCAATGCTAGCTCATCTAGCTAAGTTTACAATGACTTTATGCTGAACGGGGCTTTCTAGGCACCAGCAGAACTCCTTTTTGTTGCTGCCTCGTGTACATGCTGCTAGGCAGCAGCAGCACCAAACTTCAGATCTAAGGCTGTACTGACTGAAGCACGAGTGAGAAGTGGAAGTCTGAAAGAGGGCATGTTTCAGTTTTTGAGAAACTTTCACTGCCTCCCTCAGTGACCAACTAGATAAAATTGTTTTTCTGCTGGTTCTGAAAATTGCTGCAAGTGCTTCTGTTATGTGGATCTATCCTGTTGATAAGGCATAAGCTTGTAAGGAAATGACCAAGCCATATGGTGGCTGGTTGATTACTGTGGTTAGAGATGGTACTGGATGGATGGGAATTTATGGAAATACAGCACACAGCTCAGCCCATTGTGGCTGGGGCTGAAAGTCAAGGACAATATGTGTCAATCCACTGAAGGAAACAGAATGAAGGCATGTTCATGAGATATACTGTATTTCTAAAAAGGAATCAGAATTGACATTTTGGTTGTCTAACCTTGCCTTCACTTGCCTTTGTTTTGAAATCTGTCTGTCACAATGCATGGAGGCTCCCAATGAAATCTACTCCCTAACAGCTGACTCACATAGATTTGTTTTAGATTTTCTAATTTGTTATCTCTGTTGCCTTAAGCCTGAATCCAAAGCAATAGGTACACAGTGGCTGTGGAGGAGAGAAAATGAATGCACTTCAATAGATAAGAATGCTGGCCCTTACAAGAATTTTCTTATTTAAGGTATGAGCCACACCACATTGACACAATTACTTGTTCAGCTCAGTGGTTCAGAAGGTTCTGTGTCTGATTTGGAGTATGCATGTGTTGCATTGCCTAATTTAGGGGGAAAAAAGCATTACACTCACTTATGTATAGAAAATTATTTATGAGGTAATGATACTATGGAGCCTGATTTGAGCTTTCAGGAACACGCTCTGACTTCAAGGACTACAAACATTTGCAAATGTAGTTAATAAAAATTATTTGGAAACATAGATGGAGATGAGACAAAGAAGCACTACAAAATTTACTTCAAATCAAGATTCTACTTCTGAATATTTAACTAGACTCTCCTTAAAGCTAGATCCATGAAATCAATGTTGTGTCTCTCCTAGGGATCTTCAGCAATCCCAAGGGATTACTTCAGAGTTAGCTAAAAAATGTTCTTGCATTTTTTACCAATGACTCATTTGTAACCATCTGCCACTCCTCTTCCTTGAGTAAATATTGGCAAATGTTACTGCTGCAAAAACAACAGTCAGCTGTACATCACAGCTTTCTCAGATACCGGCACAATGGCTGCATCAGGATAAGGCAAAGCGCTTACCTGGAAGCTTTAAAAACCATCTGGGGCTTTCTCACATAATGCCAGTCAGAGTAACCATAGAGCTGTGCCATCTGAGGATGGGAAAATCGGTACTGAGGTCAGAAAAAAAATCACAAAGCATCCATCCCTCAGTTATTTCAGTTCTGCCAGAGGACTTGATCTGTTTTACCTTGGCTAAGAACAGTCTTATGGCTGGAAGAAAAGAGCAGGGACAGATGATGGTTCTGTGAAATCCATTTGGCTAGTGATGCCTAGCGTTCTTGCTTTCTTCTGCAGGGCCATGAAAGAGGAAAGACTCCTCGTGTACATTAATTTTGTGCTGTGAGATGTAGTTGCAACTAATTTCTTTGCTTTCAGCTTCTCCTTCATCTTCATCGTAGAATTATGAAATCCTCTGTGATCTGATGCTGTATATAAATTATTCAGAAAGTGGCCTCTTGATATAAAACAGCAGACAGTACTTTTTTCCTAGTTCTATGAATTGGTCTGTTTTTTCAAAAATGACTAGAATATCTTTGCTGCATTCTTACTCAGTGATCTAAAATTATATCTTCATTGATTTGGCACTTACCAGCTTTCCCAAATAAGACATTACAAGATCCTTAATGGATGTACTTTGTGGCTTAGTAGTGGACTGACTCCTGCTGTTTGCTTTCAAGGTAACCTTTCATGTTTGCTGCATTTTCAGAATACTTTGACTAATTGCCCAAAACCACCAAAGACATTCATCCTGCCCCATCTAACTGCAAAGACTATTTCAGCTACTCTCATGAGCAAGTGAGGCTGTTGTGAGAGAAAGATTTGTCCAAGTGGTTTTTTCCCCTCTGCACTGGTACTTAGTGCATATCAAGTCCTGTGCAGTGCTGCATGTAGGTGCCCTGTCAAGGGTGATTTAGCTTGGTTGCTGGAGGCAGTACATTTATATGAGTCTGTGTGTCTTCACTTTGGCTAAAGTTCTCAACTTCCTGTTTGGCCTGGTCATTCTGAATAGAGTGTCAATCAAGTGAAATGCTGCCTAGCCAACAAGAGGAAGAAAATACATCACTCTTTCATATTTTCATGTGTTATCCTGGTGGATTCTGGTGACTGGATATTGGGTCCTTCCAAGCTGGCTTTTCAATGAAGAAGAAACCACTGACGTGGAAGTCTGCTAAATCCTACTTGCTACAAACAGGCCTAGAAAATAAGCTTTTCTTCTAAGACTTAAAACTTACTTCCACATGAAGAAAAAAAATTCTTAAGAGACAGAAGTAATATTGCTGGGTAATATGTAGACTTAGTTTGTGGAAATTAGTTCTTCAGTAAAATTATTGGTTAATGTGAAAATTCTTAGAAATAGGCAGGAGATATTTAAAGACCAAGTTACAGGCTGCTGGTTGACTACAGCTTGAAAAGTAGGGCTTTTGACATGGTGTGTGAAAAAGCCCATTTAAAACCATGCTCTGCCAGATTTAGAATCATGTAGGATGAAAATTCAGGATAAATATTCATAATCTATATTCAAATATTAGAGCAGGGACTTAGATTGTCCTGAACCCTTGCGTTGTTACGAAAGTACAGAAATTCTTTTCCTACTTTCATTGCAGAGGGAAAATAACACGAATTTTGGGAGCTTGGAAGATTCTGCAGGACAAAATTAAGATATGATGGTCTAGTTCTGTTGTTTTTTTTTTTTCATTTTGGTCAGCATGTGAAAGTGAAATGCAAATGTTAGCAATCTTAGAGCCACTCAGATTTGTCTCCTGCTTGCTTAGGCTTCCGTGTGGATGATCTTTAAAATACATTGCATTACAAATACAGTTATACAGAATTCAAGTATGGTAATATTGTGCAAATCCCTTCTCTCCCCTTCCCTGCCATCCTGTAAAATCATGGGGTTTTTTTGTGTGATCCGTGGGGGTTTTTTCATTTATTTCTTTCAGTTGTTTAAGGAAGCACCCTGAGTCATGATTTTACGTTTTCTCTCCAGCCATGAGGAATAAAATTATTCCTGTGAATGAAAGCTTAAATCGTTTGATTCTGGGCTTCAAGCAAAACAACAATTATCATTACAAGTTCTCGTAGCTTTTGTTATCCCACTTTGGATGAATGGTATTATTTCTAAATAAGGGCACTGTTAAATACCATTGGTATTTCACAAAAAAACTATTTAGCTTGTTCTGCAATGCAGGATTCTTGTTGACCACGCTGCTTGTCTTAAATCAAGTCTTATCTGTGACCATGAAAGAGATGCTGAGGTGAAGGAAGACGAGAATATTACAGGTTCAAAATGGGAACCTAATTTTAAAGTTCTTTTCTATACTTGACACACAAGCCCCAGGTGAGAAACATAAATCTGTTGATTCCATTGCTGTGCCATGATTTTTTCCAGTATGATAATAAGCATTTAGTGGCTTGGTGATAGCCTCATAAAGTTCTTTTAGGAAGCACTCTAAGGTTTTCTTTGTCGGGGTCAGGGGTGCAGAAGCACCCTTTGACCTCTTCGTACACAGAGAATAGAAAAAAACGCTAACACATATTTGCTTCATATCATCTTCTGACATCAACATTTGTCTGTCCTGTGGCCATGCAGGTTTGCATCATAGCCATTTCCCAAAGCTGTCATTGTTCTCCTTCCAAGTCCACTGAGATCAACATCTGCCAAAGGAAAGTAAAGAAGCTTTCATGCTGAGGTTGCTTTGATTGTTGGTATAAAGGCTTGTAGTCCCTACACAAGAATGAGCCCCAGGGAAATCTAAATAACTCATTCATTTTGCTTTATAGAGGTTTTAGCTGGTTTTTTAATGTAAAAAAAAATATTACTAGTGGCTAACTTGTGAGTATCAGAATGTCTTTATGTGAACATCTATCTTCACAACCAAGATGCCATTTTAATGCATTAACTGCCCTTACAGATTCCAAATGAAGACTCATCTCCATGCCCATTTCCATTGTGTTGGAATCACCTGTTTTAGTGAGTTTTATGTCTTCATACACCCTGAAGCTTCATTTCTTTCTGAACATACAAGCAACCATCTAGGTACAGAATATATGACATTGCAATGTTGTTCACTTCGATTAGTGGTACAGATTTTGCAGCAAATTCAATCAAGGCATCAGTTTTAGGCTGTGTTGATAATAATAAATTCCCTATTTAATAGCATTTATGCTTTGATGCTTTTTCACATGACATTTTAATTAATCAGTATAAGTGCTAATGAAATAATGAAGTGGTTTGGACCATAGAAAATAACTATTGTGTGCTAAGTATTATGTGAGAAACAATAGCAGCACTTACCAGATGGATGCATAAATTAAGGTGGCTTCCCTGAGTTTATGGTTTTCAGCTTTTTTGCTTTGTATTTCCATTAGTCATAAGAATGTGTCACAAAATGAAGTAACATACAGGATTAAAGTCCAATGCAGAAAGTTAACCCTTAAGCTATGTGATTACAGTCAGTAAAGGATGTGATTTATAAATATGGTTAGTTCTTATGGGATAGTCTTCCACTATGCCTTGAAATGTGAGTCTAGTCCAAATGGAAATAAAGACAAGAACCTACACAAGGTGTGTAGCCCTTTGATTCAGTCATAGCTTGGAGAAACAGACGAGATGAGTAATCTGGCTTTTCATGATGTGCAGGGCTTCCACTCTCAGTCAGTCTCAGAAGCAAAGCTGGAACAGCAGACATTCTTCATTTGGTCAGTGACTGAGCTCCATTTGTTGCTTGGAGCAGGGGAAAGTTGCAGTTAAGTTGGTGACTTGTTACCAGTCCACATGAATCCAGCAGTGTTTGCTGTTTGCTTCTGGTAGGCTCCACTTGAGTGCAAGCACTATCTAATTAGACATGAAGAGATTTGTTGAATTATATTCCCTTTGCTCCCTCGGTCAATGCTCCAAGCATGAATTTTTAACGAGATTGTCGCTGACTCATGGGACTCCAGCTGATGAGGGAGAAGGTTGTGCATCTGGCATGCTCAAGGTCATGTCACGGGTTCACATGTTTGTGGGAAAGCACAGAGCTGCAGGCAGCTGCCTGGAAAATGTGCACTGCTGCCATGTCTGCTCCTTCTAAAACACCATGAACAAGGCACAGCAAAGATCTAGAGGAGAATCCCAGCACTGCAAATACATGATATGCAGACTGAGGCAGAAGTGTGAAAGTGTGTAAGCTGAGTCTAATTGAATGAGTCATTGACTCAGAGCAATGAGACTTGACAGGTCTAAGTGAGGAAAGGCCCGGAGGGGCTCTTCAGAGAAAGAACACTATTGCTACTACAGCTCAGTTCCTTGTCAGCCTCTTGCTAGAGCTGTAGCCTAGCCTTGAAACTATGACTTGCAAATGTTTGCAAAATATAAACTCCGTAGCAAGTTCATATTTTGTAGCTCTGAATCTCTTCACTGAGAGTTGTCTTTGCAGGAGTTCAATCTTGCTGCAGTATATTTCTGTTTCACGACAAACTGGACTTTAGGGTAAAACAAAGTTGCCAGATTCTGCCTCTGGAATGAGTGCCTGGTGTCTGTCAGATCCTATGTGAGCTGCTGGCATTGAGGTCAGGATTGAATATTGGGGCTTGACCCTGAAAAACAGTTTCAAGTCCTGCTGTTTTATTCATTAGGACATTCATCTAGATAAACAGGATTTGCAGAGGATTTTACATTTTATTTTATGTGAGATTCTTTAGGGTGTATTTTATATTCGGTAAAATAGTTGTTTGAAAAATGATGTGCAACATAAATACCACTTCTGATTTCGGCTCCAGCTGGAGGAGACACATGCAGAGGAGATGGAAAAAGATGCATAATGAGAAATCTGACCTTAACCTACTCCCTTGCTGGGTTCATGCTTTTTAACTCAAGAGATGCCCATGAGTAATAGAAATTTTAAAACATTTAACTTATATTTTTCAAACACTTAATTTAAATCAGCAATACATTTGAATAAATATGTGTAACTAACAACTGCCATGGCGTTTGGTTCCCCAACACTGCTGTTAAAGCAATTGCAGGCTAATTTATTCTACACCTACCTGAGTCTTGTCAATTCTGAGTAGTCAAGCAAGTCGACAGCTTAGTTTTATTCCTTTCCTGTCACAGAGGCAGAGAAATAGCCCTTCTGCTGGTCTTGTTCAAAGATGAAATTGCTGTGGAGTCTCATTAATATAGTGAATCAATATGTTCTCCCTGAATGGGCATGTTTTATGTACTTAGTCTCTCCTCCCTAGGAAGACACTATTATTTAGGAATCAAATCTATCCAGCAAACTAAAATTAAGTGATCCCCCCCCCCATATGTTTTTCTAGCTAAAAAGTATTCTGAGCAGCATTCTAAATTATTCAAAACTCTGTAGCTTGTGGAATTTTCAATCTGATGGAAACAGCTGAAAAATAAAAACCATATGCTCCACTGGCTCTGCCTACAAGAGTCTGCATTTTAATCCAGAGCTGCTGCATACAGTGTAGCGTGTGCCTCTATCGTTTGGTGTTGACATCTGCATTATGATGAGGGGAATTATTCAAAGCCAAATTACTATTCAGGGTGGTAGTGTGAAACAATGAAAATGAGATTGCTAGAGGGGAAAATATATGCAACAGTTTGCATAGTTAGGAAAGAAAATTGGATTCATTTGCTGAAGCACTGCTTCCCTCTTTAGCAGAGTTTAACCCCTTTACAACAGCTAGAATAAAGCTGACATATTTCATGACCAAATTTGAGTTCTTTCTATGTACTTTTTCAACTGACATAGTTGTAATATTTATGGGCCTAATTAGAAAATGTCTTATAAGGTAGTGAATAGTTCATTTAGACATACATGTACACTTTGTTGGAGCAGTGGGAATAATTTGCATGAAAAAGTAAAATATGACCAAAGAGTTGCCACCTTTCTTTTTATTGAGCTGTGTATGCACTGATTTTCCTATTTTTGTTGCAAGTGGAAAAGCTTCTCCTTCAAAGAATACATGTGGATCTTTAGTGAACTGGGCCCATGCATTGTGAATGTTCTGCCATGTCCCGCATTGTTTAGCTTCATAGCTCAAGATATTAATTTCTGTCCCTAAAATAATTTTTTCCTTAGCTAACCAAGACAGCCTGACTAATAAATACTGAAATACAATATTAGAACTAACAGTTGGTTTCTACAAGTTTTTCTAGTCTATACCTCTTTTAGAAGCAGAGTCCCAACATTCTTCAGCTATCCAACCATTCAGAAGTCCTAATAAAAGTTTTGAAAAGTCATCCATGCCTTGTACCCTACCTCTGCAGAGAGGTTATGGATTCCTTCCTACAGTTAAAAATTATCTACAATAGCCATAAATTAAAGAGTTTCTCTGTAAATTTTAGTCACAATTCCAGGTTTGCCTATCACATCCCACAAAACAACATATTTAGACTACACCATTGTTCTATAACTCCTTGGCAGAGAAAAATTTCCAACCATTCTTGAAAGGTTCATGCCAAAGTGTAGCTCAGTCCTAACTGCTGCCTCTGAGTTCCCCCTCCTTTTTCTTACACTGTCCATCCAGTTATTTTACAAAGTGGCTTCAGTACCTCAGGTCTGGGAGGTGATAGTATTCCCACTTAATCTATTTACTTCCTAAATTGTGTGCCAGACCAAACACTGGCATATGGACACATTTGAACTGGTTGCTAAATAAACAGTAGACACTTGCCTTCTTCCTTGAGGGCTCTTTGCTCACCTGCAGTTTAACTTCACTTACGTGCGTTCTAACTGGTTGCAGTAACATCCTTTATGTGTGATTACAGGAGCTCACAAAGTTCCTTATTGACCAAAGAGATAATTCTAAGGAAAATGGAAATTCAAATTTAAGACCTGGGACAAATTGAAGAATGGCTTTGATACTGGGTTTACTTTTATTGTCAGATTTGTTAATGTATTGAGTCTTCAGTTAAACAAACAACCCCCCCTGAAGTGAGTTGTTTATTTTCCAGAAAGATGATGGGTTTTATCAATGTGCCTTCTCAACAGAAGAAAGAAATTAATTGGTACAATTTTCTGACAAATAAAAGGCAGTGAATAACCAGATTTTAGTTTAATCTTCTAGTCATGCTATCTAGCACCTTTTCTTCTAATGAAATTCTGCACTGTCTTTGGAATACTATAGCTTCCTTACTAGGGGAAGCAGTACAGGCACTGATCTCTTTTCTCTGGTGCCCAATGATGAGACCTGAGGGAATGGCATGAAATTGTGTCAGAGGAGTTTTAGGCTGGATATTAGTTTCGGCACTGTCACAGGCTCCCCAGGGAAGTGGTCACAGCACCAAGCCTGACAGAGCTCAAGAAATGTTTGGACAATGCCCTCAGGCACAGGATGTGATGTTGGGACTGTCCTGTGCAGGGACAGGAATTGGACTTTGATGATCCTTGTGGGTCCCTTCCAACTCAAGATATTCTATGATTCTGTGATTCTAGTAAGAATATTTATTCTATATATACTTGCTTGATATGCCTCTCAATGTAAAGTAGACGTAGTTATCCAGTGAATAGAGAAATGTTGCAACTGTTAAAACCTATTTTTAGAGATGGACAAACACAGAAGCAGAAGGGGAACACACACACAAGTTACAGTAGATTCTGTGGTGAGGAGACCAGGACTACATCCAAAGAGTGGAGGAAATACAACCCTGGCTATTGCAGTGTCTGTAACTACTCTAAGACCAAACATCTGACACTGAGATTTGAGAACTGAATGTTTGATAGGTGAATAGTGATGTATCTGCACTGTGTTTCAAAAGATCTGAAGAAGTTATCAGCTATGTCAGTGCTTTGAAAGGCCAAATAAGCTTTGGTCTCAGGGAGCTGAAAAATCAGGAGCTGTCCATGTTGCAAGACACTGATAAAAGAAATAACCTGAGGAAGCCAGTAAGTGTGTTGTATGCACTAAGGTGCAGAATTCTGGTTTCATACATATGCTAGAAGATACCAGTTCCCTGGCTGCTGTTCATCCCAGCAACACACATTAAGTATCTCCCATTGCTGTGGCTCTAACAGTCTCCCTGCAGAGGCTGGAGGGCTGCCACACAGAGTGCAGCCTGGGCAGTAACAGTAGGAGCTTCTTCATTAAATTCCCTTCTCCAGCAAGGCCTCGAAATGACAGCTACTTAATTCCCATCTTTTCTGTGAACGAGATTTTTCCTGTGTAATTCAATCTTGAATTTATGTAGCATATGTTAATAGGTCAAATGAATCTTGTTGAGAAAATTGATTACTTGACTGTTAGCTTTCATTTAATTCATAGCTTTCATTTAATTCAGCATTCTGAATGCTTGAGAAAGATTTCTTCTATGCTGAATTATCTTCACATTCTCAGCTAGAATTTATCCTTTAAGCAAAAAAAACCTGTTTACTTATCCTTGGCATTTAAATCACCAGTTTTTGCAAAAGAGATCAATTCTAGAAATAATTTTGGAAATCACTGAAGATTATTACAATCATTTACCTCCTTCTTTAGCTTCTGGATCAATACTGATTGCCACAGCTTAATCTCATTTGCTTTCAAAATGTGGTATATCATACACTTGTGGCAGAAATGACTATAAAAGGAATGGATGATTTGGCATCATTTTAAAATGTAAGCGATCCATGAAGAAGATTAATATTAACTTAGAAACTGCATAATTTTTATGTGCTGTACTCTTGTAATAGTCTAACAGACTCTGTAATAAACCTTTTTAAATGTTACAAAACTTGTTTCTAATGAGGGTGAGTAATTTGTGAGAAATGTGGAATAACTTGGTATTCTGACTGATGTCATGTTTGTTTGACATCTGCAGAATGAGATGAAATAAGCGTTCAGTTTTGTTCTGGAAAAGTGGCATTTCCTTCTTTAAGCAATACTGAGTTCTGTTCATGTGTCAAGCAGAGAATAATCTTTAAAATGTTCTTTAATGGAATGATGAATTAGGATTCTTTATCTTTGCCATATATCTTATATTCCTTTAAAATATGTTAATTTGATAATTCAGAGCCTGAAAAAGTTTCATAAGCTTACAATTTTCCAGTCACAGGTGCTTTAACAGTTTCCTATTTTCAAGGTTTGGAATAATATTTGCATCATGGGCTTCTTAAAATTTGGTGACAAGTGATAACACAAATTAGACAACTGTAGCAAAGGGGTGTGCAGACTTATTTGTTAAACACATTCAAGTGCTCTCTGGCTGGATGGTCTGTTAATCTTTGTGTTACACCTATTTTGATACTGTAATGCCATTTTTACTTTCAGAACAGGAAAACTTGTTAAACAAAATGATAAGATTTCCCATTTTAGCTGTGCGTTCATGCTGAATAGATCACAATAATTAGTCAGTGCAAGATCAGTTGTGTTCTGAAAATGTTGGTGCAACTTCTGGTCAAAGCACATTGTCAGCAATCACTTGACCGTACCTCACTTCCCTGCCTGTGTCAGATGCAAAGGCCCATGAAAAGTAAACTATAAACAAACGTTTGCATATTACCTGTGTTTGCATTACCTTAAGAAAGCAGTTAAGGACTGAGTTCCCCGAGCATTTATCAAAACTTTTTGAGTGTTGTCTTGAAGTTAAAACTTCAAATATCCAAAATCCAAGAAATTAAACTAAATAAAAGCAAATTGTACTATATTGTTCTAACTCGGGTGCAGCAAAGTACTTGTCTCTGTTTGTAGGACAGGACAGAAGCGGTCTAGAGAAGACTCTGCAGCTCTCAGGCCAGAGCAGCGAGTTGGTTCATACTGAGACGTGGCCACACTACCTGAAGTTAATATATTAATAATAATATTAAAATGAATATTTTCATAAGCGGGGGTTACAGCCGCGCACCACTGCGGATGCCCGGGGTGCCCAGCGGGGAAGGCACCATCCCCTCTCCACGGGCTTTGTGTTACCCCACGCGTGCCCGGACAGCCTTTCGCACCTGGGCCGCCCGGCTCTGTCCTGGCACGCCCCGTCGGCCGGGGGCTTCCTGCCCCGCCGGCCGGATCTCGCCGCCCCGGCCCCGCCGTCCCGATCCCAGCCGTCCCCGATCCCGCCCGTCCCGTCCCGGTCCCGCCGCCCCGGCCCCGCCGCCGCGAAGCGCGGGCGCCCCCAGCGGAGCCGCCCGCGGTGGCTCCCCGGGAGATGCTCCCAGCGGCTGCTCTAAGGCGGCAGCAGTTGGCGGGCCCGTTTTAATGATCTGACGCTTTAGAGCGGCTCAGGGAGGATCACTGTCATCGCTCCCACTTAAAACTATTATAACTGTTACTCTTCTTAGGTAAGATTTAGTGTTGCCGCCTTTGCTCGTACCGTGTGTGCCAGTTTATCTTTGCCTGTGCTGTTTCAGTCGAACTCGTGCTTTGTGAGAGCAAAACGGTTATGTGGTGTACTGCGCTTTTGCAGGTTCTTAAACACTTTTCCTGCTGTTTCCATGCCTTCCATGCTTTCCTGTGAGCGTGACATGTAATAACTTGGTTTTGTTTGGGTTTGGGTTTGGTTGTTGGGGGGTTTGAGGCGTGTTGGTTGGTTGGTTGGGGTTTTTTTGTTTTGTTTTGTTGTTGTTGTTGATCATGAAGCAACTGTCTTTGTTGTGACAAGGGGTTCTCATAAGGACAGCATTCTGGGCGTTCTACTGCTGTAAAGTGTGCTAACAGTACCTGAAATCTAGATAGGTCAGGAAAAGGAAAGATTATAAATGTCAATGAGGAATCACAGCCTTGTCTGGCAGGATCACAGTTAGAAGTGGCGGGTTATATACGTAAATGGCTGACTAACTACTGTTTATCCCTTGCTCACCTTTCTATAAGTACTGGGGTGGAAGGGGGGCAAAGGTTATGCTATAAATAAAAGCACTTCAGTGTGATTTACGTGCTCAGTGCCTGTGCATTGGCTGCGAGCGACAGCACCTCCTTTTCCGAGGCTGCTCCCCCATCTAGCGGCAGCTCCGTACCTTGGCTGCCGATGCTCGCCCGTCACAGCCCGCCTTAGGTACCTGACTGAACCAAAGCAACTGCGGCCCATCGAAGTTGGAGTGTATCTAGGTCAATCAATAAAAGACATCATTGCTTTCTGTTCAGATGTTCATAAAAGTTTGAATAGAGAAGAGTGGCACTTAAATCAGGGAAGTTGCCTTGTCTGCTGGGAGCTTTGTAGGTGTGAGATTATTTCATGTAAAGTGAGAGATGAGTCTGGCCCAAACACCTCGTATTAAATCTGTAAATAAGATTTCAATCACTCTTGCAGATCATTCAGTATTCAAGGTGTACTTATCAGTGCTATATTTACATTCTCCCTTTAAAACTCTATTTCTCTAATAGCTCATGTTTCCAAATTGATGTGATTACCTCTATCTTTGATCTGAAGACTTTTACAATTCTTTTCTGTTGCTTAATCTGTGTAAAGCCTGTCTAGATGCATCTTTGTTTTCACAGCAAGATTCTGTAACTAAAAATACAAGACTAAAAGTTCTGTTTGGCATTAGGTTTTTTATTAATAAAAATTAGCCATTGGCTCCTGTGCAGTGATAGCAACAACATGGTTGGGTTGCTGATAACCTTCTATGCAAAAAAGCTCCTACAGAAATTCTCTTTGCCATTGGAAGAGCCACTGTAATTTTTTTTTAGGGTCCAGGTACACTTAACAGATACCAGACAAAATAAAAACAATAATTTAATAGCATCTGATCTTTATTGTCCCTATAGAAACTAGGCTGTACCAGCACATATAGCTACCTTCTCATCAGGTTAAATGTAGGAGCTCAAATGCTGGAGATTTGTAGGATCCTTTGACATTAAGTCAGTGAAATACATTGCATATATATAAAAAGTTCAGCCCTTGTCATGAGCATTAAGTAGGAAAAAACATAGCAGAAAATCTCTTGTATTTGTGAAATTTGGACCTTGTTATCACAGTCTTTGTAGCTGTAAAACTGTCAGTGAGGAAAAGATAATTAACTTCTTTAAACTAATGTGGTGAAAATGATAACATTTCATTATACCTATATACTTGTCTCTCTTTTTATACTGACACAAAGTCTATCAGTGTAAGTGCCAATACAGGTATGTATAGCCTAGCCCTGTAGTGTGGTATATTTTCGTTGAGATTCTACATCGGGTTCCAGAGAGTTCTTTAAATGTGGCTGCCTCCTGACATTTCCAATGCTGCGATTAATAATGCATCTTTTTATTATTATTGCAAGTTTGTGGATCTAAAAGACTGCTGACATAGGTCACAGTCAGGTGACAAACTTTGGTTTTAAGCTTTGCAGTTCAAAGCACTCATAAGCTACCATCCTTGGGAGGCTGAAATCCACTGTTTCTTTATCTCCTTCCACCACTTATCATCTTGTATGTTTGACAGCTCTGTTGCCTCTGAACAGTCAACATTTTTTCCTGGTTGTATGATTGTTTTTATTTTAGATGAAACTGGATTGTTTTGGAAAAATATTTCAAATTTATCTGTGTATGTCTAGTTTGAAATTAAATTAGCCATTGGTTGTTCTTACAGAGGATACATAAAAATATGATGTCTGTGATCAAATACACTTGATCCCAAATGCAAAGTGTCTAAGGAAAATAATTTCTGAGACAAATCAATTCAATTTTGAATGGCAGATACTTAAAGCTGCTTGCTGTCCTGCAGTGTTGGCTCAGGTACTGTCCAGCAAGGTCTAAAGCAAAATTTGACTGAGATGGTCACAGGTACCTGTCTGAGGCAGTCCTTCATGCATGCTGGTAACATAGCATGTAAGCATGTTTAAAAATAAAAATGTTATCCAACCACACAAATTTGCAATGTGTCAGACTTTGCAGGTGCATTTGAAGATGAAGGAGTTGGAACAGTAGTGAAGATTTTTTATCATGGGTGCTGACGTGCTGTAGTAATGCCAAGTACACGCTGTGATCTTCATGGAACAGCTGCAATTTCAACAGCTGTAGTGATGTTCTGATTTATGTCACTTGGGGATGCTTTGTTTTAACTCAGGCTGAAGTTTTGTGTCACAAGGCAAGAAAATTTAAGGAAGAATTAGTGGTAAGTAAGTAATTCTTAACTACTGCTGTTGATGTTTTGAATTTACTGCACTTAGAACATCCGAGCTGTGAGCAGAAGAGATACTTTTGTTCATTTCTAATAAACTGCCTGTGGATGTGTAAATGTGTCCATCTGGTTTTCTGGAATTACACTGTCACCAAACAGGCATCAAATACCAAAATGCATGAGTCTGTGACTGGCAAAGTGTGGTGGTTGCCTGTGATTTTCATCTTCTTTTGTGATTGCCTCCCTACAATAATACTGTGCTTTGGAAGATTTTATCACACACCCAAAGGCCTCTAGCTCAAAGCATACTGAGGTAATTCGTGCGTCTGATGCCAAGTCATAGCATTACATACAAACCACTTTCCAGTTATTCAGTAGAAAAATAACATTTCCACTAGCCAGTGGGGGATAATAATTTTACTCTCTTGCCAGTTGCATGTTGTTCATTGAAATTATTTTGCCCAGTGGGACATGGAAACAATTAATTTAATTCTAGTCCTTTCTGGAATATTATTTTGTTAAGAGTCACTGAAAGGTTTGATCAAAACTCTTTATAGTTATTAGTCTACCATTAAGAGGTTTGCCTTTGATTGTTGAATCAGAAATCCAGACCATTTTCTCTCAGAGGACCCATTTCTTACAGCCACTTTTTAAAAAGATGGGTAAATTGTGTAATAGTATTTCTAAACTTCCCTGTAATGTCTGTATTTTCATGTAGTCATCTCAGTCACTGAGCATGCATTGATTTCATAATAAAACAGAGAATCTGAGGTTAGATGATTTCTCAAAATGTCTTGCAGTTTCATTGCAAGAGCCCAAACCAACTGTTTTATTTCTGTTTAATTTTTTCTGAAAAATTCCAGTGGATGAGGCTCAACACCACTTAATTCCATTTCTTGTTGTGCTTCACTACTCTTACCAGTAATTTCATAATATTTCAGTCCAGTTTCCCATCCTGCAACCAAGATTATTGCTTTTCACCCAATCTCCAGAAGACACAGAGGACAGTTTATTCCCTTCTCTGCTGCAGCCTTTTCCCTTTTGAAGAAAATGTCCTTTGTAGATTTTGCTTCTCTGGATAAAATAAACCAAATATTTTCAGTCTTTTTTTCTTGTCATATTCTGGACCATCAATTACTGTTGTGTCCTCATCAAGAAGAATGACACTCAAAACAAAACACAGCTGAGTGTTTGCCTTGTCCCAAGGTTTACAAACTGTGCTCTGATGTATGTGTCAATATGTTTACAGTTTTTGACTCAATACTGTTGACTTAAATCCAGCCTGTGGTTTGCTATGCCTTCTGGATCTGTTTTAATACCAGTCATCACTGATCTACTTCTGTGGGTTTGGTTATTCCTGTTTGTCTTCGTTAGTTTGGTCATTTTTGCTAACTCCGGATTGCTATGTTCACTCTGAATTCTGTTTGGATGCAGCCCTTTCCAGCTTCTAAGCTCATTAGTGTATCCTACCAGGCCAATGGAGCCTAAACCTGAATATGTCAGCTTGTTGGCTGTAGCCATGGAACTGGACACAGGAATTGAGCATACTGCTCCTGTGGGTCTGCATATGTTTTCATGCTTGCCTTTTGGGTGTGCATCTCATTTTGCTGTTCATTAAGTACATAGTCCTTATTCCTTCAGATTCATGCACTTCTTCTACTGCATTCACTTGCCAAAAGGTTAAACAACACAACTTAAATTCTGTTCAGATTACCCATTTGTATACTGCATGAGATGTGATGGATTTGGAAGAGTTATACCAGACCAAGTTTTAACCCAGATTTTTTCTTTAATGAATATGTAGTGCTTCATGTCACTTACTTTTTTTTTATTTCAGCTGGAGATGGAGGTGCCTGAAAACTTGAAATTAAAAGATTGATGAATGCAGAAAGATTTGATTGTCTTTTTATGGATAAGTTCTGTACTCACTTGCCCTGAAGCAGGAGCTGTGGTTAGGTGTCGGAAATGGGCCAAAGGCTCAGTGACCAAATAGTCATGTTGGTAGTTTAGTTCAGGTTTCAATATGCACAAACAAAATCCTCTCATGCATACAATTTCACATGGAAGTGGTATAGCATATGCAACAAATAGCTGATAATGTATTACATTTGCTCATCCCTTAGCTTTTTAAAACAGATTTTATTTTTAAATACTTTGAGTCACATTTTAGTTTCACTTCCATGAAGAAAGCTTCAGCTATATAAGGTCAAGTGGTCTGTTCATTCAGGATGCATCACTTCCTTCTAAGAGCTGACAGATTAAACGAGCTTCCTATGTGCTCTGGACACATCAGATACTGCTTTATCCTCTTTGCTCAATATGCTTCTTCTGTGGAAGTATTCAAGATAAGTAGGAACTTGAGTTCATGTCAGTCATGCTTCTAAGGTTTCGAGAGGATGATCTCTTCATTTGGGCTGATGTCCACCTTTCAGCTGTTTCTAAATACTTGTTGGACTCCTATTCTACTCCTTTCTGTTGCCAGCACATACCTGAAATCAATTAATAGTATTAAGTAAGAGTAGCTTTATTGTATCATTTTGTCTTGCATGTATGTTAGTACCCAGCAGCTATCTAATACCTTCCAAAAACATCCTCTCGGGTATTTCTCTTGTCATTCTGCAGGGGTGTTTCCCAGCCTTCATGCATAGTTCCCTAGGCTGTTTCTCTTCATCTTCACCAGCACCTCAACCTGGATCAACATCTGCTCACTCTCTGTAAAAGGGAAAGAGAATATTTCCCAGGGATTCTGTTGCACGAAGTGGAAGTTTTGCAAAACTGTGCTTCCATCTTCTCCCCTTCACTTGCCCAGGCTCTGACAACTAGCCACCCAGATGATACTGTAGCTGTGGGGCTAAAATCATGCAAAGAAAATTGAAAGAGACTGTATAAAATTGTATAATGGCCAGAGCAGAGGTGTACATATACTGTATGTTTGTTAAAAGATTTTTGCTGGAACAGCTTATCCAACATAAACTACAGAAAAGTAAGATTGCACACCCCAACAGCATCTAAATGCCCTCTTCTTTCAAGATTCTGTCTTTATTCATACTTTCTCCAGAGCTCCCTAGGCTTCAAACTGAAGGAAACCTAAACACAAGTTTTATTCATCACTCCTTTTTCATTCTTACTTATATTCATAATTGTGAGAATATGTTGAAATTTAAATTGTATTGACTGTCTGCATAGAAAAAGCCTGGAAGTCAATGAGAAATGTGCTGTTCATTGCAATGAAAATCATATGCAATTGCCCTGAAGGTATGTATATTGCACCTGCTGGATGGTTGTTGATTTTAGTACTATGATAAATGCTTAAGGGGAATACTGAAGTGAGAAAGTTGTAGCATGCCAAAAGATATGCTTAAAATCAACTATATTTTTGCCTAAAACTGTATACCATTGCCTTCTTCAGGCCTGAAGTATTCTCTGCCATCACAGGCCAGGCTGTCCTGGTGGTTGCTGTCACAAGAAGCAGTGAGGTGGTGCCTTTTCTTCTTGCACACTCTCCAGTCTCCTGCTATCCCCCATCAGATCTCCAAGAAACAATGCAACTGTAACTAACTTCCTGAACAAAGTTTAGACTCACCCAGGCAGTGGTTAACTGCACTAATAAATTTGTTTGCAGATCCCAACCACAAAGTGTGGTGCCTGACAGGTCACAGTCCAGCCCTGTCAGTAACCATTTCATGTTCCATTAGTGCTTGGTGGCCCTGCCCAAGACAGGGAGGTCAGGGCATTAGTCTCAGTACATTCACATGGTTGTCAACTCCTGCTCCTGACAGGCAGAGCTGTGGGAGAACACAAGTACTGTTCCACCCCTTTTATATAAAGGGTAATGAAGTGTAACAACATCTGACTTAACAGAACTGGAAATAGTGGAGATGTAACCTACTTCAGTCTTGAGTCTTATTCCTGTCATTCTACCACCAGTGTGCAAGGTTCATGTACTCAGACTACACTAAGCTACAGACGTAGTATGCTTTTCACTAACACTCACATGCTTTTTGGAAAGAGAATTTAGCTTATGTATATCAAATACTCCAATAATCAAGAAGTTCAAATATTTAGGTTTTACTAAGGCACATTACAGTGAGATTAGAACTTAACGGCAGTTCTCTTTCAAGTCATACCCTTCTATTATCCAGAGAGGAGAAACAAACACATAAGAAGAAAGGGTTTTTTAATTATATTTCACATCCATAATATAAACAATAAGTTAAACACAGTAAAAATAATTAAATAAAAACTGAGGTTCCAGCCCTCATACAAATAATTAAAATCTATAAAACAATTCAAATCTAGAAAACAAAGACATGTTTAAAAATAAAACCAGCATAAGTCTTGGGGAAAAAAAGTAGTAATTTCCATGTAATATCAGTTAAATGAATGGAAATAAATTCCTGACTTTCTGATGCCTGCAGCATTCATTGAGTGCCAACTCCTTAAGTCATCTCCTGGGTCCATAGGTACATGTAGAGAGGTTACATAATCAGACTTTCCAGGGGACCAGGACACCTTCACATGGGACCTGGAAGTCCAGCAAGTTTCTAATTTGTCTTCTTGCAGCACAGTTCTTAAGTGAAATACCTGAAGAGTTTGTGATGTTGACACAGCTACACTACCGTTTTTTTCTTCACTTTTTGATGCCAAGTCTGGTCACTCTCTCCTTACTGATCTTGAGTCTTAGTATTATTCAGTACAATGAGAGAAAATTTTAGACTCAGATCATGTATAAAATGAATACTTGAGTTAAATAAGTTAAAACTGTACCAATATTTCCAGACCAAATGCTGGTTCATAAATGAAGTGGACTGATAACTTGCTATGCATAGTATCATGCATGGGAATACTCATTTAAATGTTAAATATTTTAGCTTCCCACTGAGTGGTTTCCAGGTAATTCAGAGTAGTAAGATAATATATCAACCATCTCTCTGCCTCATGCCTCAGGAACACTGATGTGAGTGCTGACCTCACAAGCATTTAAAATGAAAGCCTCCTTTGACATTCAGGTCTTCACTGTCCTGGTGTCAGTTTAGGCTGAATCTTGTTCATTTCAGTTCAGCTGTAGAAAAAAGGTCACTTGGGTTCAGGAAGAAAACGACTCTTGGAAACTACCCCATTCATGTTGGAGTCAATCCAGTTAAGGTATTGAGTAACTCTGGTGTAAACACCAGGCTTGTTTTCCTTTGCACAGCCATCTCCCCAGCTGACAATCCCATAAACCACCATCCTGCCATTGTGCTCACAGACCATGGGGCCACCGGAATCTCCCTGACAACAGAAAGAGAACATATTATGTCATTTTCTGCAGATGGAGCCTTTATAACAGGGAGCCTGTGATTGTTTTTCTAGAGTTAAACAAGCTAGTAAGTACCTATGAGCTAAAGCTTTGATCTTTAAGATTATTGCTTAGCTGGAATGCAGAGCTTGGTGTCTGCTCTGACTTGAACAATCTCTAAAGCTAAGGAGTCCTCTAGTTCCCCATCAGGATATAGGGAGAACAGTTACCTTGGAAAACAACCCTCCATCCCAATGCTAAGTTTCTAGTCACAGATATTAGACTAGTGATATAAAGCCAAAGTCAATGTGCCCAATTCTTCATCATAGAATCAACTGTCTCCCTGTCCACAAGGTACTTTCACACTTGAGGACACTTGTTCTCTTCAGTGGCTCCTATGGCCACTCTGCCCAGTAAGGGTGCAGGGAAGTAAAACCAGTTTTGAGGAACCTGGAAGAGGTCAGTGTCCCCTGTAATCTACCTTATATCCCTTGCAAAGCTATAGTTAATAGTTAAATGCAAGCTGAGGTTAGAATAGTTGCTGTATAGCTCTGATGGATATCTATCAGCTATTGCTTGATTAGATTGTAAATAAGGCCTTGAGGAATAACAATGGCCAAAATAACTGCACTTCTTACCCCCTCCAGACCTTCCTTTGGAGGTGCAAAACCTAACTAGGTTCCAACCTTACTCCAGATGTTTGGCCACACTACAGGATAACTACACTGGATATACTAAATTCTAGTTACATAAGGAGGCTCCTGAATCACAAGACACCACCAATTGATCCATGTAGTGTACATGCATTTAAAATTTAGAAGATAAAACAAACCAATTTTACCTTGCATGCATCAATGTGCCATGTGGGATCTCCAGCACAGACCATGTTGTCAGTAACTCTAATACTGTCATAGTATTCATATTTGCATTTACTCTGTGATATTAAGTTCACAGTGGCTGACATGAGTCTTTGCGCATAGAAGATGTCATCTGCAAACAAAAGCATATTTCACTACTGGTACCATCCAAGACAAAAAAATGAAACAAGAAACCCCCATAACATACTTTCAGCACTTAAATTAGCATAACCACTCCAATTCTGCATTGAAGTTCTTATTTCCATCTTATGTAGTATAAGTTCCAAAGAGAAAAGCAAGTGTTCCAAATACAAAGTATAAAGTTTAGTTTTTAGAGAAAAAGAGTTTAATCATTTTTGAAGGAAATTCTGCACAAATGCAATCTTTTGCTAATCCTCCCACACAGCTTTAATTTTTTTCCTGTTCCTCATTGCATCAGGAATAATAAAAATTGTGGTTTACATCTTTGCATACTTTGTATGGTTGACAAGTGTGAGAAGCATCAGATAGGGAATGGTATGGACAACTGGAGACAATGATAGCAAAAAATCATCTTCAAGAGATGCACATGGAACCCATACAATAGAAAGGAATTCTTTTTTAATACTTCACAGATCATGGTGTAAAAGATATCCCATTCCCACCATTGTCGAAGAACCACTATGGAAAGAGAAGTCATTCACTTACAAAAATCTTGTTTTCCATAGCCAGCTATTTCACAATGGGTATTGTCTTTTAAGTAAAGGTTCCTCTCTGGCAAGCAGACTGTTCTGACATATTTAGATTCTACTGCACACTGTCCAGAAGTCGTCCTTATCCTTATCAAAGCTATAAAACAAGTTGGAAAAGACATAGTTAGGTTTGTAAAGCAAGTTTTTCTCCTCAAGTTCTGACTATAGGAGTATTTGGTAAAGTTATGTGAACAGTTGCAATTACATTTAGTTCTGGTTAACATATGGCTCCCCTCATGGTTTTTGGAGTGACAGTCATTACTTAACAGCAAAATTAATTTCCCAACACTAAAACCAACAAATGTTTCACCTTGAACTTCCTTCCTCAAAGCATAGGGGCTGATAGCTCAAGGAAGAGAGCCTTTTGCAAGTGTATTTTAGATGTTTTAAAACCTCAACTTTTTGACTGGTTGTGGAGGGTGGCACCCATTGCCCTGAAGGGCTTACAAAGCTATTCTGTGATTTTCTTTACTTTAGCAGCAGCAGGAATCAGGAAGGGATGGTAGCGTTCTAACTGTCAAGTGCAAGAGTGGCAAGTCTGTTCTATGCAAGTTGAAAAAACTCATCTCTGACTTTGTTGCTTTAGGAACAGGCTAGTGAAACCCAGACATTTACATAAAAGTCTGAATTAATTCAGGATAACCTTCAGCTAATGTGGTGCCTGATATGGCATTCCCATACTATATGATGAAACCTACTGTGCATGCATTTTTTCATCATTTACTATACATACAGTGTGATTATCTGTAGACACACAATAAAGTGGTAGAAATGGAATGCTGCCACCAGTGCTTATGGAAAAGCCATGTCTTGCACAGGTCCAGAGATAAGACAGGCTTATAGTTGGCCACCTACCAGGTAATGCATCTGTGCACCACAACTCAAATTTAAACAAGTGGAAAAACTGTCAGCACAGGCCTAGTTTTCAGGCTGTTCCTATTCCCTTCATCTAGAAGTACCAAGTTCCTGTTTCCCTTCTTTCCATCTCTGCTTCTACTTCTTTTAGAAGATGTATGCTACAATTATGTAGCCTTCATCTATCCCAGTATTTTAAAGGCTCATATTAAGATGACACTTACCAATATCATTCTCATTGCCACCTGTGTCATCTGTAAAGTCAGGGTGAGAGATGATCTGATCAACCATGAATACTTGTTCCTTATCGTCAGTAACATTCAGAATGGACTTTCCAAGGAAGACTTTGTAGACAGATTTCTTTGGTGGTCCTCTTGACCTGCGTAAGAGTAAAGAAACTGATGAAGGCTACTGATTTCTGAGAGTAAGCACAACAGTTGAGATCCAGTCCCAGTTCCATTTTATGTTTACTTTGATGCTGACAAGAAAAAGTAAGATTTAGTCAGCTTTGAAAGTTGATCTAATATTCTGATATTCCATTTGAAGGGATTAAGATACATAGTCAGACATTTTGAAAAGCATGCCTAGCTAGTTGCTATTAATGCAAGGCATTGGCATTAAGAATCCTCTGCAGGATGCCAAAAGGATCAGCTTTCCACAGGGAGGCTGACAAAAAAACACCCATAGTTGTATTACACAGCTCATCATCATCAGTACAATTACTAAGTTTTGGGAACAGCCAACATAAAAATGAAATTTTGGCTCCAAAATAGTCTAAATTGTTTAAATTGCATCATCCACCCAACTGTTCCCATCTTGCTAGCTCATTCTGCTAGATGTGGATTCCCAGAGGCTTAGTGTTTCTCTGGCTGTTCTTGTTTTGTTCAATCAAAGGAACATTCTTACTGTGGTGCATTTTGAAGGGTTGCTCAGTGAGCACCACACAAAGAAATCAGTTAAAGAAAGCTGCAGCTAAGAAGCCTGTGGAACTGGAAACTTACGGAGTTTGGAAACAATGTGCTGCTGTGAGCACCCAGCAAGGGTCGATGAGGCTGCCACCACACAGGAAGTGGTCCATGCCCCTTATGTTTTGGAAGATGCCAGCTACCCAAGGCTGAGACTCAACCTCTGCCTGCTTTCCACCAACAATCTTGAAGTTCTTGCTCATGCTCCTTTGACCACATGTAGGGCCTGTGAAAAAAAAATTTTTTTCATAAATTCTTGCAAATAAATACCAACCTTGTGCTATTAAAAATAAAATTTTAAAAAGGCACCCC
>VZRZ01002431.1:4108987-4185119 GCA_013398175.1 Climacteris rufus | reverse complement strand
CCCCCCCCACCCCCAGTTGTGCTGAAACTAATTTTACTTACCACACTTCTCTATGTTGCAAGGTGTTTCTTGAATGGCAAATCCCCTTTTGGTGTAACACCAGGGCCTGTTCCTTCCATTCGGGTTTCTAAAAGACAAAGAAAGTGTTCTTTTCATAAAGGCAGTGTTAAAAAGCCATAGTATCTTAAAATTCCAAGTGGACTGAAAAAACCAAAATATTTTGTTGCAAGATATGCCAGAGAAAATAATTAACAACCAATTATTTACTGTTATATACTGTGAATTTTGCAGTATGATCAGCTTCAGTGACAAGCAGGAAGTCTAGATGCTTCAGAGAGTCACATTCCAAATAATTTTAGTCAATAATTCATCTCTAATTTTTTTTTTAAACATGTTCCTCACTGAAGCACCTCTGGGGCTGTGATAATAGAAATCATCACAGGAAGAGGGATGCTTTTCTTACCTGCAGTAGCTGTGTTTGCCCAGCCCAAGCTGCAGAGCATTCTCTGAGTAAGCATGGTAACGATCCCTCCTGATTAGTGAGGGCAAGTTCCATGGCAGACACTTGTCTTCTGTTGCCATCCCTCTGTAGTCCTCCCCATTTTCAGTATAGCACGTGCTGCCAGTGTCTGAGAAAATAAATATTTTATTAGCAGCATGTTCTTTTTTATAATTGTTCTGTGTCAGACATGGACAAATCCTCCTAATGAGGAAAAAAGTTCTTGCATTACACTCAAAACCAGATGCAAAATCTAGACTAAGACATTTTTATTAAATTTGCTCTATATGAATTTTGAGCATCACCTTGCACTTGAAAGCATGCATATTAATTATTTAACAGCTTAAGTGAACTTCACAATAGAATAAGTTCTTCTGCTTCTGAACACTCAGAAACAAGTTCATTTTTTCCACACTGAACTAAAAGTAAGGTTGAGGTAAGCAACCTTAGTGAGGAGGCAGGGAGAAGAACAATTAGAGACTCTAATTTTGCACCAACATTTAGTTGTTTCTCCTCATTTAGTCTGTTAGCATAATGTGCTAAAGGCTCTCCGGTCATGTTTATGGGTAATACTTTCACTTGGCATTTCATATTAATTATTTGAGTATCTTTTAGACCTTTCCAATCAATTTAGTTAGTATCAAGGAAGATAGATACCTATTTCACAGTGAATCCCAGTGTATCCATCTGGACATATGCAACGACCAATTCCACTAAAGAGGTAATAGGTAATGCAAGTTCCTCCATTCAAACAAGAGCATTCTGTAAGTGAAAGACATCTCTAATTAGAGGCAAAACATTTGAATGTTGAGGTGAAATGTAATGAAGTTAAGTTTTAGGTGTTTAACTACCATTAGAGGTCTTCCTTCTTGTATGAAGGTATAATTGCAGGATAATAAGTTCTTTTTAGGTTTAAATAGAACAGGCAGATGCTTACCCTTGTAATCAGATCTGCGTTTATATAACTTGTAGTACTTCCAGTTATAAATCTGAGGGAAAAGAAAAAAAGGATTTTAAGGAAGCTGTTCCTTTTATGTGGTTTGATCATCTTTTACAGGCCCAAACTCTGTTCCCTACTCCATACCTTCAGCTGAACCTGCTCTGTGGTATCTGAATATGAATGAAAAGTGGAGCTCTAGTTAAGCAAAGCAGAATGGGGAAGGAAAAAAACCCAAAACTCAAGCTCAGAAAAGCCCCAGTGAGCGGTGCCACTGCATCAGGTCAACATTGCAATTACTTACACTGTAAGAACCTAAGTGGATCTTAATGGTCAATGTCCCTAAAACAGGCAAGGAAACTTCACCCTCTCCACCAAGCAGTACAGTAAAAATGCAACATTTGTCAGCTGGCCCTGTCATTTTGGTGACCTTGGTGCTTCACATTTGTGCCAGAGAGTAAAAGCCAGCAAATTCAGACAAGAGATGCTTGTTCTGTCCTTCAAGGTACTGCCCCTGCTTTGCAGGCTGTGTATTTCTTTCTCCGTGAAATTAAATAAGATTAGACTTTTGATATTCTTAAAAACTTACAGAATCTAATCCTGTGACAAGTGTGCCCAAGGTTACTGTGAGGAAGATGAGTAACTTCATGTTGTCAGTTAACTTCTCCCTTTGTTCCTCTTCTATCTATTGTTTGATTCTGAAAATAAAATAGGAATTTAGTGTCATGCTGTAGCTTGCAGTGTCAGCTTTCTTGCTTCTATCATCTTCAGTTAGTTTCAGAATAAATCACAATACAATTAATGAAGAATTAAGCATTGATTCACTGTGGGATATCTGCTTATTATTTCCATATATTAAATTAGAGGTTATACTGCAAAGATTTTTTTTGTACAGTCAGCAAAACAACCAGATTTTTTTTTAACAGTGTAAATGAAGCAGGGAAAGTGAAACTGGAAAAAATTCATACTCTGTTTTTGTAGTGTGGACTAAAAGTTGGAAATTGGCAGATTTACTTAGCTGCTGTCCAGCTGTTTGTACCTATTTAAGAGATCATTACTACCTTCAACAAAAGCACTGAGCATGCAGCTTCAGGGTATGAAACAGAAAGTGCCTTTTTTCAATACCTATGTAGTTACCAACTGCATCGTGTTGATGCTCAGCACTTAGGTAAGCCTGACCACCTCACCGAGTGCCTCTGACCACTGCAAGCTCTTGAAAGTCTGCTTGTGATGTTACCTCACTTATTTACAGTATTAGAGGCTTACAATATATTCTGTCTTGATTTCTTATATGCAGCTGGATCTTGTAGCCGAGCATGTATAGCAATCTTACCAATGGTAACTAATTATCCTGTAACAACAGCGTGGCAGGGTGGGTGTACAATAAAGTCCCATGTCTTTTTCTCTTCTTTACATTGCAATACAAGTTATGGGAGTATATTTTTAAAGCATTCTCACTTCTATAAAAGTGTTAAACTTGATATTTAAAAGATTCTATGGGAATCCCAGTTATATTTATATTGGCAAAAACACCCCACAGCAGAGTAGAAGAGGTGTACAGAACTGAGCTGGTGCTGAAGATCTGCTCCACACTTTACATGCTTCAAGTTTCTACATTGGACTAATTCCAATTTGGTCCTGCAGACTGAATTCCTGCTGATATGTGGATTTCACCTTCCAGTTCAGTTTTTTTTTGGAAGAAATTGAGTGCAACTACACTATAGCTTGTTACTGAACACTCTAAAGTTCACACACTCTGTGATATGAACAAAAACATGAGGTATAGAAAAGATCACTGGATTCACTCGGAAAACAGATATTATGCAAATGAAAATGCTAATGGAGGCGCACCGTTTGCTTGTAAGCAGGCGTCACAATGCAAGAAAGCAAATCGTGCCTCAGGTACTTGGCTGTGCACACTCTTCAGGTTCAGGTGCGATTTCAGCAGCTATACTTCCCTTCGACATTTTTAGCATAATTATTTTTAGCATTTTTGGCAGCAATGCACGTAATTTATTATTTGTCACTACAGTTAGTTTCTCAGGCCCAACCTCGGCATCACAAACAGCAGTACTGCTGATTCCTTGTCAAAATTCTGACATACTGGAGCAAGTAGAACTGACCTTCCCCGCTGCTGCGATACTGCACCGCAGCAGATTTATTCCTTTCTTGAAATTTCAATGTAATTTCAAGAGCAACCGCTTCATCCCGACCGAGTGAGAGGCGGCCGGGGCTGTAGCGGCAGGCACTTACCGGCGGCGGGGCTGCGCTGGGCTCTTCGCGGCGCTGCGGCGGTGCCGGGGCGCAGCCGGCGCGGCCTCTATAAAGGCCGGCCCGGGGCGGGGCCGCTGCCGCTGCCGCCCCGCCCGGCTCCGCACCGCCCCCTCGGTGCTCCATGCGCTGCAAACAAAGCCGCTGCTGTGACTCAAGGAGGAAGTTTTAATGCTGCTTTTTAGTTTCGAGCGGGGGGATATGGTCAGGGCGGCCGAACAGCTTTGTATGGAATAAGATTTCTGGAAGAGGCCTCTTGGCTGCCCCGCGGCAGTCAGCTATTCCTTAGGGGCATTAGTAAAAACAAAAGAAAAATGTGAGCGAGGGCTATGAAAGGAATGACTAGAGACGTGCCTGGAGACATGACAGAATGATAACAAGTATGTATAGACATTAGCAATAAACATAGAATGACTGTGAAGCGTGCCTGGAGATACAAACAGACGTGGTGTATTTTATTCATATGGTGCTACCCATAATGAGAGAAGCACAAATGATTTATTAATTAATAGAGGATTAAATACTTTCAGGTGTGGGTTAAACACAGCCCGCTGGGAGGGAGTATTGGGCCAGAATGTGTACTTGAAGTGCTGAGAGTGTTTTCAGAGAGCTGTCTCCAGCTGAAACACAGGACACTGGGGCGAGTAGAGTGCAGTTCTCATGCCAGCTGGAATCTATTAGGACACGGGGCTTACAGCAGGTGCTAAAGTCATCTTCTCCAAAGTTACTTAAAACTCCCTTACCCTTGAGCAATCTTCTGGTCGTGAGAAATTGGTCACGGTTTTCTTATAATTTTTGTCTCCCAAAGAAGTATTCAGAGCAGCTCATTTCCTCAGATGAGGATGGAAATGTGAACTGACATGTCTAAGAATGCAGACCCAGCACAATAGATGGTCTTTCCTGGCCCAGTCAAGTGTGATTTTTTTCACATTGTACTGTGATGTTATAGCAAAGCAGTGAATAACAGCAAAGCAGTACATAGTATTTGTGGGTGTATTCATAGGGTTTAGCTTCAGGTAGTGCAGGTGACTAACTGAGGTAGGTTTCCGTAGGCTGTGTAGCTGATCAAGAGCAGTTTCTTCAGAGATCAGGTCAGAGAAGGAGTTGACATGAACTTCCCTCAAGAGAAATGTTTTCATAACTTGACATTTCAGAGCTTAAGGAGACCACCTTTCTATGTTTGCCATGTAACAACTGGTATGAGTATGGCTTAGCTTTCTTCTTCCCTCCCCATCTGTGTCTCCACTCTCTCTGTGTCAAGTCTGGGGTATAGCCATGCCTTTATTTAGGTACTGTCTGCTTACATTCTCTATTCCTTTCTGTTCAGATCTTCAGGCTTCCATCAGAACAGATTTCATGTTTGCTGAAAGCACACTGAGTTCACTTCACTGAAAGGCAGGAACTGAGTCAAGAGAAACAACTCAAGCTGGACAGCCAAAAGTGAATGTAGGTAAGGAAAAAGCCTTTCTGAATTTCAGGAGATAAATTTGTCTCACATTCTGTGGTGATTTAATATATAAACATCACAAGCAATTACATCCTCTAAGAAACAGGGCAGAAAATAGCAAGGTAGAATCTCCATGGCACTCTCTTCAGAGAAGCAGCTATCGACTAAACTTATCCTAAGGAATCAATTCTGGAGGGAGTGAATAATGCAGATTTTAAAAGCAGTCTGGAACATTTGCTCAATTAGTTTTAATACACCAACCTTACACATAATAAATTAAGAAATGGGTCATGGTTTGATTCAGCAGGGAGAGCAGGAATGAGCCAAGATGCAGTAAGAGAGCTCCTCAGGCTGGACAGCACCTCTCCTTCCTCCTCCATGCTCCCAAGGAAGAGGCTCTAGGCCTTGGTGCCTTCCTCAAACTTTCCTTCTGGAAAGAGTCAACCCTAGGGCAACTGGATTTCCTCTTTCTCATTTGTTGTTCCCTGAGAAGTGTGAGCAGTTATGTTCTCCGTAAACCTTTAACCAAGCTGTGCAGATTCCCCCTGTTCCTCATTTTCCCCCTAAAACCTGAAGGTTCATACTTGTTTTCCAGATCCAAGAGCCAAAAGCTTTTGTTGTCTTCACTCTGACACAAGATACATTAAGATTCAAATCTCCCTTTTTCTACCATTTGTCTTATACTGGGGTTTTACTGAAATACTGTACTTCTTCAGTACTTCTGGAAGGCCATCAGAAGACCACCTGGCCTGTGATGTCACTCTTTCAATCAGACCGGTGACAGCTACTGATCAGAAATTCTGACATGTTTGCCGTGCAGCTTTAGAACTATCAAATTCCTTTGGTCTAAACATTTGTGATACCTAGATAGGTAAATGTGTTATAGTTAGAACTGAACTGACTGAACTGAAAATGTGGTTTAGTAGAAAGATGTCCAAGCCAGCTGCAAATGAGTTTGTTTTGGTATTCGAAGTAATCTCACAACTACATCATCTCTATGAGCATTAAATGACTCTAAGGGAAGCAGAAATGCATGAGATAATTTCCAGTGCCTGGATTCACTGAGTTGGCTGATGGCTGGCACAACAAGATCTGAAGCGAGGTTTCAGGTGAAATAAATCCTTGGAACCTTGTTATGTGCCCTGCCTTAAGGCAGAGACCTTGGAAAATCTGTAGCCTGGCACTTCTGCCATGTCCTCCATCTGACCTCAAAGCTGGACCTGCCTGCACAAATGGGAAATACACAGGCTCAGGGAGTGGGAGGGATGAAACAGGACCGGTTCTGCTACCAAGGGATTTTCGGTAGCTTCAGGGTCAGCATTTGTTTGGTATTGCGTGTCTCAAGAGGGCCTTGTTACAAGCCATGTCTTGTCTCCAGAATAACATCATGATAGGATAGAGGAAAAGCAGGTCTTTATAACTCAAAATCAAAGTTGTTTGGGAAGAACAGTGAATCAAGTTAAATGCCTACTGCAAGACTCTCAGTGGAACTTACTTGCCCAGTAGATACTGATTAATGAGAAGTTATGAGGCTTAAGAGAAAAACTCTTGTACAGACTCATGAACCAGTTTTGTTTTTTGCGAGCCACTTTGTGCTTTCCACTGTTCATTTCCTTTTCCTTTTATATATGTCTGTGGTTTCATCACTTTGGTCTCTTACCAAAATTTGGCAGAGGTGTAAGCAGGATGGAAGGGGGAAACACTCCTGAAGAAAAGAGGTGGTACAGGAAGTGGTATGAGTAACCTTGTAGAAGACACTTACCTGCTTAGTAGGATCTAGTAGTAGCATCTACAGGAGAAAATACTATTCACAAAATCTCAAGCTCATTCTTGTAGTCGGGGCTGTTAATAAGGCTTTATACACTTCTTTTGTTTGCACCTGGATTATAGCACAGAGTAAAGAAAATGTACACACCTATTACGAGCTGCTCGTGTGATTTGGGTCTGCAGTCATATAGCACTTCTTTAAAATAGAAGTCAGATGCAGTGGAACCAACCCTGAAGATCAAGTAGTACCAGACCCACAGCTAGGCACTTCTTGGGTTACTGTGATTCTATGTTTTAGTTTTCAGTTCCAAGTAAAAATCTTGCTGATTCTTTAAATTTATAGTTGAAGTAACTTGAATGTTTCAGACTAATCAGCCAGCCTGACTTAGCAAATTTGGAAAAGATAACATTCCATTCCAGTTGATGAGAACACTGACCCTCTTACAGAAATACAGGGGGTTTATCTCATGGTGGTACACTGAAAGAGATTGTGAGGTTTGCATTGTTCTGCAGAAGTTGCCAGGGTAGAGGCATTATTAGTTACAGTGTTCATTTTTACAGCTGATGATAAAATAATGAAACTCAAGAGAAATACCGTCCACCACACATTGACTCTGGTGATCCATCAGTAAAGGCCAAAAGGCTAGAACTCAGAGGGAGTTAAATAACTCTATAAATATTAGTAATAAGAACTGCTACAGCTGTTCTATAAGGAAAAATATCCCTTGGTGTGGTACCCTAATATTCCATAATAATTTCCTCAGTCACAGACACTCATTAGCCTAACAGGAATCTCCACATGCTTAAAACTGCAACCATTCTTAGAAATCTGCCCTAGATCTGACATCCTGGCTCTGTGAGCATACACTTCTGCAAGCTCCCAGTGAAGGTCATGGGTCTCAGTGGAGGGGAAGAGTCCCTTCTGTGCAAGGCATTTCCAGAGTCTGAGCTCAGATATGCTTGAGGTTTTATATTGCTTTATGTCTGGTGGTCATATGGTGCATGTTCTGGTTTATATCATGTATAAGTAACATCAGAGTTAGTCCTTTGACTGGTAAAATGTCTGCTGTGCCAACATGACTTACCATGAAATAGAAAAATCATTTTCAAATCCTCTCTACTCATCGTACATTATGGATGGAGAAGTTTAAATTTGCATATGAGCAGTTATGTGTGTTTAAACCTCTGTCATCTCAAATGAAAGAGCAGAGTTAAGCCACACATTGAGTATTTGGTTAGTGATTAAGAATACAAAAGCTAAGGAAACATCTAGAAGTCATGCCAAAAGATTGACATGACTTGTCATCTTTATAATGATAATAGCTTGTTGTTGTTGGGTTTTTTAAAGGAATTAGTTTGTCGTTGAATTAAATAACCCCAGCTATTGGTATAGAATTTAAAGAATATAGCTATACTTACAACTGCTTTATGTATTGGAATGCAGCTTCAAAATCAAACTTACTGAGTTACAGTTAATTTTGGGTTGTAGCAGAAAGGATTTTAAGGCAGTCAGAGAAAGTGTGTTACAAGTTTAAGGGAAATTTTCCAGTATAAAGTTTTTTAGATTATTCTATCTTCATCTTGAAATCTTGGCTACTTTTACAGTAAAACATTTTGTATTCTCTCTGCTGTTATCCAAGTAAAATTTTTTAATCTATTTACTTCTAGCTCTTGAGATAATAACAGGAATGACTGAATAAACCATTAGATTTTGAAATGTAAACAAATAGATTTCAAATATTCCATTATCACTATTCCTAAAGTTAAAAATATAAAGGTCACTCTTTAATCTTATTCTCTCAAATTACAGTTTGTATGAGTCCCAGGAATTTCCAGAGTAGCTGATTTTAAGTAGATGTGATTCATAAAAATTCTTATACTTTAATGACTCTTGATTACTTGTCAGTTGTTTGTGGTTGGAATTTGAACCAAATGGTGATCTCATTTCCTTTAGGTACAATTCAGCTACTCAGGTTTCTTTATTTAAACTTTTTTTCCTTTTCCTTGCTGCCTACTGCTTTTCCTCTTATCTGTGTGCACAGAAGTAGCAGAGCATTATCACTTGAGGGCCACTGGACTCTCTCAGATGCTTGTGGGCACCACTTTTTGTTTTGCAAGCAGCAGGAGTAGCCAGGCTTTATCTCTGAGCTAAGCCAGTGTCACCTTGAGTGCCTGTGAAATCCCCGGCCACTGGGCCTCCTCCATTCATGCGTAGAGAGCAGCTACTGCACGAGTGTTCTGGTTTTGTATACAATGATCTGTTGTTTCAGTGAGCTGTCCGGATATGGATATTTTGGAGAACAGCAATGATCACATCTGAGGGTTTCTTCATCAGCTTGATGTGCACCTGCTTTTAGACTATGCTTTGTATCTCATTTAGCATTTATGAAAATTCACTGATTATGAAAATCAACAATCTCTTTGACATTTGTTCAAATTGCTCAGTTCATTTGAGACAGATAATACCTAAAATCTAAAGATCAGCCTGAACTACAGATCTTGCATCCAGATTGTAAATAGCTGAAAATTATGTTTGTGTTTAGGTCTAGGCCTGTCTTTCTGCTTTTAGTTGGAATCAAAGTGCTGGTAGCACTGGGGGAAACACAAAAAAGAAACTTTCTGGATCTGAAACTAGAAGGCAGAAAACAAATACCAAGGTTTTTTAGGGATTAAGTTGTGCTTCATTTGGTGATCTTAAATCCCAAAGTAGAATATTGTTGAAGGGAATCCTTTGTCTATCCTACCATTTACTGGTCTGGAATAGCACATTGAAATCTAACATTGGAAATTTACAGAAACAGATGATTTAGTCTATTATTTCTGCAGTGCGTCAGTCAATCAGATTCACATTCCACAGGAAAATCAACAAAATGAAAGAATGCCAGTTGGCGTATTTATGGAGAAAAAAGATTTGCTAAAGTCTTGGAAGAAAGCAAATTTTGGGGGTTGACCTTTGCAAGCTGTGTCCCAGTGATGGTGTATCCAAGGAAGCAGCATACCCTAAACCCCCTGTGCAATACAGCCCAGGCGAGAAAATTGGCACTGTTATTGCTGTGAAAGGCTGCCTGGGAAGATCATTTAGGATTCCACTCCCTCTAAAGCACTAGTTATCTAAATAAATACAATCTACAGGAAAAATAACTCTTAAATCTTGAGATTAATGACATTAGTAATGGACTGTTCTATGAAGTACTGAAGAAGCTCTGAAGAGAAAATTCACTTCTGTGAATTTATAGCTGAAGGACAACATTACCAAATGCAGAAAATTGGTAGAGACCCCATAGAACAGCGCTGCCAGTGTGTCAGGCAGAGTCTGAATAGAATTGCAAGTGAACGGCTGTTGAACAATTCACAGGATAAAGAGTTTAAAGGAGAAAAAATAAGTTGCTTCCTGGGTGCTGTTGAATAACAGCATTCTTCCTGCATAAGCTCATAAAGAAACTGTGCTGAGAAGAAAGGAGAAACAGAATGAACTTGGGTACTCTTGACTAATAATAGTGTGTATCTCAGGAGCTCTAATAATAGGACTTATCTTCCCCCCCCCTCCCCCCCACTCCTTTGGATGTTTTGTCTGCATTCTTCCTTTTTTTCTAGTTAGCTTACTGTAACTTATTTCTAGTACAGAGACTGTGCTACTTTCCCTAATCTTTGTTTGCTGACTGTTGTTTTATAGGCTTTATAGTAAATAAATCTCTAAAGCAAGTTGTGCTTGCTCCCCTGCAGGAACTTTAACACCTATCCTGTCTATAACAATTGCAGCTTTTATGGACAAACAAGGAGGACAAAAAAAACCAAAAAGAAAGCAAAGAGGAGATTGCACAGCCTTCTCATATGTCTTAAGCCCAACAGAAAAACAGAACTAAAAAAATGTTTTGTTTGCAAAACAGGCCTTTCTTTCATCCTTGTGCAAAGCCTTCCAGAGGGAGGCTCTGGCATATAGTGACCTATCATCAGTACCACCAAGAGTATTCCTGCCAGAAAACAAAAATACTTACTTTCTGTCTCCCCCTCTCTGTCTCCATGGCTTTTTCTTGGCCATACTGACTATTTATGCCATTCTGTGATTTTGGTTAGAACTGTTGGAAATGACAGTGTTTTCTTTCTTCTGAAATGCATGTGTGTTTTTGACCAAAATATCTCAAACTGAGTTACAACAAAGTCTCCATCATGGCAAGTTTTTGGGGTGTGTCTTCCCTCTGTTCCCCAAGAGGTGTCAGGAGTATGCTCACTTCTTTCTATGGACCAAGCAGTGAGTGAGACTGTAATTTACAGGGGAGATGGAGAAGGCAAGGTGAAGGGCAGACTCCATCCTAATAAATCTGTAGGGCTTGGCATCAGGCTGCAAACTGGTCCTGTTGTAGTCATGATCAGAAAGGTAGGGAGGGAAATGGGGAGATGGGGGGAGGAGGGAGTGTTAAATGTCACTTGCGGGGAGAAGGGTAAGAAAAAAGTTGTCAGAAATGAAAGAACACACTGTTGTAAATAGTTCAAAGATACTTATACATGGACTTAATATCAGAAAAGTTACTGTGTGGACAGTGGAGGTTGGCCAGTTATTCAGGAGGACTGAGCATCCAAAGAATGAATGTGAGAGGATAGGCCTAGAGGGCATAGGCCATGAGGTGCTCAGAGAGTGAAAACAAATTATTTATAGTTGACTCAGTGAAAAACAGGCAGAAGATGCAGGATGACTTGATCAAAGAGAATTCCACAAGAGATGCCTTTGTAGCAGCTTTTCTGAGTGCAGACAAGGGAAGCGTAACTGCAATTTTCACGGCTTCTGTCAGAAAAGTTGCATTGCTTTCAGCGACAGCCAAAGAAAGTGGGGGACTGTTGTTTTGGACCCAAAAGGACTAGAAAATATGGAGCTCTGTTATAACTGAGTTAGATCTTATGAAAGGTCTTACAGAAAGGTGATAACAGAGATGTTTGAATATATTCTTTGACAAAGGTCACACAAAGTTCACAGAGGTGTAACATTACCTGCATAGAGATGGCAAATTAGTTTGTGTTTCCGAGTGAATAAAATGAAGGAAAAACAGGAAACCAGAAGAGAACCATTTCTAAGTAAAAAATGTTGAGTTAGAAAAGTATGAAGAGATTCAGTGAAGAATTGTAGAACGTGTTTTGTAAAGGAAGCTTTCCAAGTCCAGAAAAGCAAGGACAGAACTCTGGCTCTGAGCATTTCTGGTGAGAATAGTTTGCACTCCATTCAAAGGACAGATGAAGACTGAAAGTAGCCTACACTGGAGTTGAGGAGAAACTCAATTGTTAAGGTAAGACTTAGTTTAGGAAAGAACTGGATTTTCCCTCACAGCACCTGGTGATGAATATTCATGTTGCCATCCAATAGGAAAGCTTTTGTACCCCATGTGAATTCCCCTGAGATAAATGGAAATTTCTAACATAGTCTGTGTAATACAATTCATTATATGGAACTACTTCTATGAATAAGCATTACTCAGTGGAAGTAAGGAACATTAGGACAAATCCTAGGCTACTTTATTATGCTGTACTGAATATTACTTAAAATCACCTTGTGCTGCACTGAATATTATTTAAAAGCAAAATACCTTAGGGAGATTATTGTTCTCTGATCATTTCAATGGAATAGGTCTGGGTGCCAAAATATCTACTAAATCGGAGACTTGAACTCTCCTGAAACACATCTATGAGATCAATTGCTCCATAAGATCTTTATACTGAGCTAAGAGGGCTCAGCATTTGGCCCATAATAACTCATCCCTGTTTTCTTGTATCCACCAGGTTATAAAGTCCACTGTAGAACATATGTTCCAATGGGACGGCTTTTCCTGAAAGCTGCCTGGTTATTCATTGTCTCTTGGGCCTCAGATCTGTTTCTCTCTCTGCAGGGTGTCTTCAGAAAAAGGTAGAGAATGACTCCTGCCCTAGACCACCCTTTTCACAAAAGCTAAAAATTCGTGCCTTAGGCTGTGAGCCTGGAATCTGAATCTTTCCTTTCAGGGTAACTGCAAAAAGTGGGTGCTGCTACTGCTTGCTCTTTTGTCAAGCTCCTGCTCTTACAAGGTGATATGTCTCAAGAAAAGGAAGAGTGTTTCTACTGCAGACACAGATTGTCAGTTTTGCAGTGATTCTACAAGTATATCAAAGAACCTGTTAAATGCTTTTAGGAGGTGCTCTCATGGGACATGAGGACATCAAATACCTTCCTTAGGCATTCTGAAGCAGGCCAAGCAACTTTTTTAAATGTTTCCGTGCCTAAATTTGGTATATGTGGAAATTAAGCTCATAAGAGTGATGATTTTCAAGCTAAATTCCAATAAAGGCAATGTAGGCTACTAGGTCACTTGCTTCATATAGTTTTAGGTGATTAATTGCTATTCCTCTGCCTTTCATTCTTCCCCCTGTGTGATTCATAATGAAAAAGCAATTTATCTTGTCTTTCACAGTATGGTGATATGTTAGTAGGTGATTCCACAATAGTATTCAGTGCCAGGCAGAGGTATTTCCTTTGATCCCCAAAGCCTGTCACCACATTAACATGAGAATCCCTGAAAGTGAGGTTCATTAAACTGACAGTACTGACTAGCTATGGTTTCACAGCTCTCAGTTCAGGAGCACGATGATTTGGCACACTTGGACCTCTGTGTTTCTCTACATTTTCTTCTATAGGCACGTTTGACATTTTCTCTCTAGCTGGGGAGACTGATTCCTGAAAAAAATAAAAAAAAATTCAGTAAAAGAGGAAAGACAAAATCATTTAAGGAACACAAGAAAACCACTGTTTGAGCATGTGACATTCAAGTCTGTGCAAGCGTGTATCAAGTACTATAAATTGAAAAAGCTTGTGTAAGTAACTTCACACTAGACAAAGGCAACTTAGCAAAAAAACCTTCAGCAACTTAAAAAAAAAGAACCTATTAAACTATTTAAGTATAAGCTCTAATACATATGTATGTAGTTTAGACAATTCAAAAGGCAAGAGAAATATAAGCTATGATAACAAATGACATGGAAATTTTACAGCAATTTAATAAAAGTGAAATATCTAATGTGACTGATGTTATGAGAGGATTTCTTCAGATTGTATCTGCTGCTATTAGAGCCAGCAGAGTCCAGGAGTTGTGACTTACCAGGACAAACCTTGATTTGACAGGTAGTTCTCTGAATCCTGACATGAAATTTACCTTCTGAAACAATAGTAACATTTCTTTTAAAGAAGTCTTTCTAGGAAAAGGAGACAAAAAGCTGAGCACCTGGAAGTCAACATCATATTTTCTTTTTAAGTCTTGATAAAATAAGTATTTATAAGCACTTCTTTTAAATGGGTGATTAACAATAGGAGTGTGTCCTTATCTGTTATTCTATTTCAAAGCCTTAGAATGGTAGATCTTATGAATGACTGAAGGAAACAGTGAACTCCCGAGTTCTTGTATAGTGTGATTGTCATCTCACTTCTACTGAAACCTGTATTCCATAGCAGGCCAACCATTTGCAGGACCATGTTAGGTTGTGGCTTTGGGAAACTCCACAATAAATACTTAGAAGCTGAAATTTTTGATGTGTAGGAATATTGTGAATGCTATGATCTGTTTGAGCTGCCTGTATAAACCAAAATTTTATTAAATGCAAAAGATTTGGTTCAACTCCTAGCGCCCGGCACATATGCAGCCCACCTTCTGTTATCTGAGAATTTCTAATTTGAATTTTCAAGTTTGCCAGTGGTTCTTTGATCATTCAGGTATGGAATAAGATGTCTGTGCTATTACTCTACTGGCAAATATAATGTCCTAGTTCCTTGTGCACTAAACTTCAGAAAGAAATTTGAATGTGTTAGCAATTCATGGTTAGGCTTGTATAGTTGTCTTCTCATTCCACTACTCTCCTTTTGGACAAACTTCTCCAGAAATCTAGTAGTTAATTGAGGCTCGAGACCAGTTAAATCTTTGGTCTCTTTTAGAGTGAGAAGTGACTTTCTGCTGATTAAAGAAGGTGTGAAATATTGGCTCATTTGACAGAGATGCCAGTAGTCAGATATGTTTTAAATAAGCTCTCAAATGAGAAATTACAACTGGGCTAATAATGAGAAATATAAACAGAAGTATCCATTACTTACAGCACTATTTCATGCATATTCCTAGGATCTGACGAACATCTAGGCACAACTTGCCAAAACCTTTGCTAATGGAAATCTTAGCAGGAGAGTCTCAAAACTGTAGGAGAGTGCCTATGTTTGGCAGAGTTGCAGAAACAGCTCTGCTGTCCCTGTACATCTGAAGTGGTTTGGACTGGCATGCAGGCATGACCTCATGATAAACTCATTGATACTCACAAGGAATTAATCATTTGGCTACTTACAGCCAACAGTCTGCCACCAAGAGGAAGAGACTGCTGTCTTCCTTTTGCATATAATAAGGGCAAGTACATTTATCAGCATTGTTGATCAGAGACCATGATAGTACCATGTGCGATTTCCCCACTAGTAATTTATTTGCTTTAAAGATGTGTAATATTACAGTGACCTATGAGTTGCCCGTTTTGGTTTTGTCTGTTTTTAAAAGTGTTTTACAGCCGAAGATATGGAACTCTGACTCTCAGAAAGTTTGAGCTATCATGACTTCCTGATAAGGACAAATTATCCTATTCAATAAGATGACCATTCTGCTACAATGAAATGCTTTGCCATGCCATTGAGGAAGGACATAACGCGAGAGAAGCATAAAGATAGACATGCTTTCTCAGTTTTCTTTTGAAGCTAAACCCTTATTTTACCTTCCTAATAAAAAATTAATATCATATAACACTTATGAAATGCTGCTGCTTTTGAATAACCTCACTCAAAGACTGTGGGATGGAATAGTGTATGTTGACCAAACGCTACACAAACTGTGTGTGTTCTGCAACTTTGTTGTCTGAAGTAGTGAGGCTGATTTTCAGCTAACCAGCCAAGCAGTCCTTTGGAACACTACAGGCAGCAAGAGTCCCGCAGGAAGTGGTATTTGTGATTCAGTCAGCGGCACCTTGCCCACTGAGTCAGTGTTGAGCCAGGGTCCAAATGTGTTTCTAGAGTGGGGAATATAAAACTGAAGTCATGATTGCTGCAGCCACTGGGAAATTCACTGAACTATTGACGAGAACAGTGATAATAACCGCAACATCCCAGATTCCAGACAGGGATAATTACCACTTTCCCCCACTTACTTCACTGAGAGAATAATTCTTCTCGTTTTCTCCAAGCCTTGGACCTTTTTCCTGCACTTAAGTGACCACCATCCTCTAGGCATGTTGAAAGGATGAGTGCCACAACTCAGATGTGCAGTCTGTCTTTCTGTGGCCACTGCTGCAAATGTCAGGTGTGGCACCTGCAGTTTTGCAATTCCATGACTTAGCCCACTTGGAGACTTTGACAGACACCATCACTGTAACCTGCCTGAGCCTTTCCAGCTAGTTCAGTTTTGCAGTTGAAGGGATGTGCTGATGCATTTGCAGCACATTTCCTCTCCAGGCTCATAACCCAGTAGATGTGCACAGTGACTCAGAACAGCCTTTTCTAAATGAAGTCTTAATTCATGGGTAGGAGTTGAACAAACCTCAGCTAAGTTTAAACTGAAGATATGATCTGTGTGCATATGTGATCTTTCTTACTGGCTTTCACATGTCCAGCACAGAATTGTCCTCGTTATGTTTTTGATGCTTTCTTTTTTTAATCAAATTGTTACATAGACTTTAAAATTTAACAAAAGTAATTCTTCAAAACAGATATTTAATGTCATTCATCCACACATTAATTTATATGAAGGTTTGTGGCAGTAAATTTTGGTATCCAGATTTCCAAAATAATACCAGATGTTGCTGTGAAAAATCATTACAAAAAATTTGAAATTGTCCAACAGGCAGTCTAAGTGCTGTGACCCTGAGTGTAGTTGATGACATAGTACTTAAAATTGTAAATATTTTTTCTTGTCAATTGTTCACAGAAATCTTTTTGTTGCTTTCCTGATTTTCATTTTTTGTAATGATGAAATAATATCTATATGCATTTGACTTAAATTTAGAGAAAATTTAGTAGGACTTTTGGTAACAGTTGTTTTGGACCTGCTGACGTTTTAGTTAAAATCATTACTACCTACGTGTAAATGGGTCAAATTTTGTAGCAGGTAGATGTGGTTTGGACCATTTAGTTATACTCTGTAATCTGTATGCAATGGCTAACTGGTTTCTAGGGTCGTGGAACATATTAAATGTTAGGTAGCTCATTTAGCAGGTGGATGTAGGTGAAATTTGTTGACATGTGTGTTCCTCCATTAACGCTGGGCATGTGTTTAAATATTTCATGTATCATCTTGGCTAGAAGTGGTTCAAGGGCTGATGCAGTAGCTTCCACAGCAGAGTAAGGGGCATAAGCATGCAAAATTCAATTCCCTGGACACAACAGTACCAACCCTAAGCACTTGCTGGTCTGGACTTGCAGATCCAAGCCTCTTTGTTCTTCATTCCATTGGAGTGAGTAATAAAAGATTATTCAATGTGAGAAACAGCGACAAGATTTCACTCTGAAACGTGATCAAGAACTTCTCTTGGTGTCATATGAAGAACGCATGGATTATGCACAGCACATCAATCAACCCTGGTCTCTCCCCTTCTCTTTCCTTTTTCTTTCCTCCACCCTCCAAAACAAAATTTTCTGCTTGGTCATGAAGGAAACAGGGGAGCCTGGATGCCATCCCAGGAAAGAAAGCTAGAGGAAGGGCTACGTGACTTAGTCGAGCAAAGGGGAGGAGAAGGAAATGGTCAGTGAAAAAATAAGGTTCTAAATACAGGGTTTTGGACTAGAAATATGTGGAAATACTTCTTTAGAAGTGAGGAATGGGAATAATATAGGCAAAACAGTTTAATCATATGCAATTAGTAAATGGAGCTTTCAAAGCCTGTGGCCTTGTGTGAGACCAAATGCCAGCAATATGAGTTTAGAGTGTCAGTTCTTGCCATCTATTGTACCAGAAATGCCTATTTTAATGGAATTCTTGGTACCACTTTGCCCTATAGTCTACCCACATAACAGCCTGGTTGAGTGTAACTCCATTTTGATCAGAATCCTTGCTGATGCCTTCATCTCTCATATCCTGGCTGTTGCAGCACCTTTCTTTGTGGCTTCTCTCTCCCTCAGATACGATGATTTAGGCTGTCAGTATTCTAACACAAAAACACCCCAAGAAACTGTGTCATATTCAGTTACCATATTGGTGTACTTTGCATTTGTCTATTAGTATCTGTTTAGTTAGAAAACCAAATAATTGTTGCTGTTTGTACTGTGCAAACAGACAGTAATGTATTTCATGTTCGTCCATCATAAGTTTTTTTTTTTCCCCTCTTTTTTGCAGATCTTGCTTGTTTTAAGTGTCACTTTTAAGGTATTTCTTCAACTGGCACATCTCCTGTAGTTCTGTGAGCATCTATAGGAGCCAGGCAAGCTGCTTGTGAGTGTGCTGGGGTTTTGTAGGTGTATTTTTCTCATTTTATAATGCTGAAAAGACTTGGATAGGGCAGACAATGAAAAACTTTTAAAAGCTCTTCAGTCAGAAACACTGGTATGCTACAGCTGTATTACTGTAGTGTGGAAGCTCACAGAGTGCAGGTGATGAGTTGGGTTAGTTGGCAAGAGCTGTGGGATCACAGGCACTGCAGCCCCTTTGCAAGCACGCTGGCTTCCTGACAAATTCTGCTCTTAAGGCTGGCAGAAAAGAACTGAAAAAATAGTACCATTGTTATTTTTAGGTTTTATGACTTGACTACCTCTTTCTTATCCTGGGCTTCCTTTCGGATATCCTTTCGTATCCTGGGCTGCATCCAAAGCAGTGTGGGCAGGAAGTCAAGGGAGTTGATTGCCCTGCTCTAGTCCACTCTGGTGAGACCCCTCCTGGAGTGCTGTGTCAAATTCTGGGGTCCCCAGCAAAGGAAGGACATGGATCTATTGGAGCAAGTCCAGATGAGGGGCACCAAGATCATCAGAGGGATGAAGTGTCTACATGGGATTGTTTAGCCTCAAAAAGAGAAGGTTTCAGGGTGACCTAATTGTGGCCTTCCACTACCTGAGGGGAGTCCATAAGAAATGTGGAGAGAGACTTTTTCAAGAGCATGTAGTGACAGGACAAGGGGAATGGCTTCAAACTCAAAGAGGGCAGGTTTAAATTACATGTAAGGGAGAAATGCTTCACTGTGAGGGTGGTGAGGCACTGGGACAGGTTGCCTAGAGTAGTTGTGGATGCCTCATCCCTGGAAGTGTTCAAAGCGAGGTTGGATGGTGCTCTTAGCAACCTGGTCTAGTGGAAGGTGTCCCAGCCCATGAGAGGGGGTTGGAACTGGATGATCTTTTAGGTCCTTTCCAACACAAACCATTCTGTCATTCTATGATCCCTAGCCTTTGGGGAACTGTGAAGATACTGATACATGCTGAAGTAGTGCAAGTTGCGAGAAAGAGTTAATAGTTGAAGACTAACTGGAAAGTTCTTACATTGCCAAGCAGCTAAGGCAGCTCAATTGCTTTAGGGAGTTCTTTAGATTGTATGAGTGAAAAGTCATTGAATGAATAAAATTTATTGTTCTTTCCTGTACTAGCCCAGGTTCACGAATAGGGGGTTTTGCCACTTCCTGCAGTGTGCTGTTTCCGAGTCTCACAGGACTGTGAACAGGCAAAACTTTTGTGTATCTGATTAAGAATTGAAAGGGCAGAATTATTTCACCCTATCCTTGAAAATGCACGTTGAAGATAAAATGGTTAAGAATATATAAGATGAACAGCTGTCACCACTCCTTGATGTCTGTTTACATTGCACTTATATAACTTACTTGCTTACAGTGGTCCTCTTTGCTCTATTCAGCCTGATCAGCAAGGAAAAATCAGGTACTGTCTCCCCTAACTGTAAGATTATTAGCCAGAGTACACACAGCTCTCTGAGATGATGGTTAAGAGAGACTGAAAGTTAAATATTGAAGAGAAACATTTCTCGTACCCACAGATTGTTTTAGGTGTATCAGGGCAACTTCCCCATTTCCTTCAGACACATAAACAAGAACATGATGTTTAGTGGCAGCAGGAAGTTTCTGTTTCTTTCGCTTCTGGGAAAGTACTTTTCTTAATTCTTTTTTCCTGTAGCAAATGCTGTTCTCCCAGCAGATTCTTCCCTGTGGTTCAGCCTGGTGAGAAATGATTGTTAGTTCATACTCTGAAAGCAGCTAATGGAGTTGTTTGCAGGTGCAGGAAGACATTACATTTTCACAGTTCCCTTTCTAGCCATGAGATTTCTTTCTGAAGTGTGTGGCTATAAGCATAGCCACCAGATGAAGACCTCTGCCTCAGTACACCTGCATATTTCTTGTCAACTGAAGATGCTCATATAGGAGCATCTTGCCTGTCTCCACCTCACACATTTATTTGCTTTAACTTCTTTCATATAAAGGCAGGAGGAAAGTAAATTTTTCAAGGTCATAAGCACTTAGATTGAAGAGTAGGACAGAGACCTGCCCATTATTCTAGTGCTTGAATGTTAAGACGAACATTTCCCAAAGTGCTGCCTGAAGAGGGCTGGGTTATTATTTCGTATGAGTCCTCATTCTGCTATTTCCAGTGTCCTAAAAAAAACCACATAAAACTTTTTGACACTTAGCAGTGTGAAAACATAGCAAACAGTCAAAGAAGAAAAAAAGCTCAAATATCTCCCCTCCAGCTTCCCAGGGAGAAATAAGGTAATTTTCCGGCCCACTGGGTCAATGTACCCATCAGCAATTTTCAGGAGTACCACAGACAGTAAAGACTGGTGCTGGAAACAGCTGCTGGAAAAAAACAAATCTATACAATTACAGCCATTTATTCATATAAATTACTGCACTGCCCTACTAGTTCTTTGACTTTCCATGGGTTGCTAGGGAGGTCATGAATGTGAATGAGAAGTGGGCATATGTTTGCAGCTATGAAAGAAGGTAATGTAGGGCAAGCTCCCTGACAAGGTGTGATTCACTTGATCAGGATATTTCTGAAGAGTTTTTTGTCTGTGTTTCATGGACAAAAAGTCAAACACCTTAAGACAAGTTCATTGTCTCTAAAGGAACTTCATAGGAATTTAGTTCCTTTTCGTTGTTCTTGTTTCAAAATAAAATGTTAGAAATTAAAGTCCAGGTTTAACTCTTTTTCTTTGACTTGACAGAATTGAGTTCTGTTTCCAAGTTGCGTTTTAAATGCTTATGGACAGACAGTTTCAAAATGTGAGAATAAAAAGTTTATAGTTTTGACTTTACAAGAACTAGGATGTCCCAGGCATCCTGAAGCCTATTCAGTTTTTGAGGTAACAAGGCAGGAATGAACTTCTTGTTTTGAAATTGTGGTCTGCTTCAATTCTCTCAACTAGTAAAGAGAATTATTTTGCCTGCACAATTAATAAATTTGATTTTTTTTTGTTAAAAAACCATTAATCCTTTCATGGAAATAATTTCATAAAGACCTTCTAAGAAAGACAAATATTTTTAATGCAGCTGCTTACCTCAAAAAGTAGCAGAATGTTCTACAAAATATTATTCCATAAAGATCAAAAGTATCTGCCTCACCTGGAAAAGATGTAAAGGGAAAGAGTTTCACAGAAGAAGGCTAGAGATCATCTTTCCACTGCACTAGTCTGGTAGGATAGGAACTAAACCTATTGTGAGTTGGATTTTTTTGGGAGGAAGTATCTTTTCTTGATGTTCCAGATAGATCAATAAAACAGTTCACACCTGAAATAAGGTGTAACTTGGTATTACCACGTAAGTAGCAATAAATGAAAGAAGTTTATCTTTCTCATGTTAATTCTAGAAGTCACTTGATGTGATGGAGTGATGGATTGAAATGACATCATGTCCTCACAGAGGAGAAATCCTGTGTTACTCCAAAGAAATGCAGAAAGCAGGGTTTCTGTAGTATATTTAAATTAGTCTGTGATAGTAGAATAAAAGAAATTGTCAATCTCTGAAGCAAGGGACATAATTACCTGGTGTTGTATTAAAACACAATGGTTTTGGCCTGTTCTTTTCTGTCCTGTTATGGAAACTGTTTATTTTCACTCTTCCAAATGAGCCAAAATTTGCAAAGACATATGTTTCAGGGAACGCTAGCAGTACAAATTTCTCAGTAGAATGTCTTATCACTGCTAATCTGCAACATCTCAGAAGTCACCAGTGCATCCTGCTGCGTGACATTGTATAGGCATTTGGTCACGTTGTGTTTGAACCAATTTGGGATAAACTGAGAGGGCTGTATACTTTTGTTTAGATTTGAAAGATTTGTAAAGTATGATAAGACTACTCCAGTGTGTTGAAATAAATTCCTTGTGGAGTTCAAAGTCACTGTTGGTTTATCTTGTAATCTAGAATTGATACCAACAAGAAGTATGTAAACACAGCTGAAATTGATTAAGATATCTTCTTGGGTAAAAAGGAAAGAATAAGGTTTGGGCTGGCTTTTTTTCATATTTTTGAAATAAAATAGTGGCAAACAAAACAATTCTTTAAATTATTTAATTAGTAGCTGAATAATCAAAGTGGCCATTTAAATATAGGAAGATTGAGGCAGGCCACATCTTAATTATTGTGAAAAGTAATAAAACAAGCAGGCCATGGAAGAAAGATTTTTAGCTGTCACACACCCATGTCCAGTTCTTGCTAGATTTGACACACATTAAGGAACATAGCTATTTTAGGACAGAACCTAAAAAGAACTAACTAACTCCCTGCAAACTGTATCTGAAATGTCCTGCAGTCCAGACGGGAAGCAGTACTCCTGAGGCAGCCCTACACTCGCTAATTTAGCTCCATCTTGTAGAGCTGCAGGGGCACGGGGCTTTCAGTGTTAGGCCTGGAGTCCCTTGTGGCCATGCAGAGCTCAGGCTGCCACAGCTACGCTGGCAGCAGTGAAGACTTGTGCTTAAAGCTTCTTGGGATGTGTTTACACCAAGTTATAGTGCCACTGGATTGCCCTGTAGACAAATCAAAATTGTGAACCTCGCTCAAATCTCTGTTCCACAGCCACCCAAGTTAAAACTGTTTCCAAGATGCTTTTCTGTGGGCTGCACCACTGTCTCAAATCCACAGAGCAAATCTTATTGATCTCCAGTTCTCTTGCACCTCTCTTAGCACAAGGCTTGCAAACAGATCCTCTGAACAGCACTATCCTGCTGTCTGCTCAAGTGCCAACTCAGTGATGCTCTGATCCGGCTTGCAGGCGTAAGGGCAGTGGGATAAATTATGTTCTCACCTAAAGCATGTGTTTCCTTGTCCTGCCTAATATTTGTATCTCAGTTCTGAAATTAGTGAAGCTGTATGTGCTTCTGCCATTCTGTTTGCTGAGGTGCGTGTAACGTACTGTACTGAAGAGGTTTGTCATAAAATTGCTTGTTGACTTTGAACTGCAGGAAGCTCTTCATTGAATTACTAACCTAGAAGAGGAAAAGCAAGGTAGTATGAGCAGAGTAGCTGACTGATGAAGGACTATGAATTAGTCATATTTACTATAGAATATCGTATTTACAGTAGGATGTGTTCCTAAGATAGATGTGGTTACTCTGAGAAATTTGTGTGAAAGGTGTCGATGACTTGTCCATTTTCCTTCTGCTTCCTGTCCTGTGCTCTGTCATCTTACCATGTTCTGCTGTTTTCCCCAGCTATCTCATTGTGGGCAGTCTTTCCCTGAACAGGCCAGAATATCCTCCCACAAAGATACCCTTGTACCATCAGAGGCAGGTCCAGCAGAGACCATTAACCCAACTCCACTTCCATCAGCTCCCCGCACCTCCTATGGTATTTGCTTCCCTCCTCTCATCAGACTGTTTGCTATTTGAAGCAATTGTGTGGTTATTGAAATAGATTGTTTTTATGATCTGACCCCTGTGGGGAGTTGTGACTGGAAAGTTGTGTCACTCTACAAGGATGGGGCAAAAAAGAAGGGTATTCTTTACTTATTTTCTAGCTGTATGTTAAATGCTGCTGATTTGAGTATGGGACACACCAATTTATTCACAGTAGACAGAGACTACAAGAGTGAGAGGATCACAAGTTGCGAGACTAGCAGACACCTTTCAGCCTGGTTTTCTGAGTAAAGTTATTGTTTTTTCTCAAATTACAAAATAATTTGGAAGTTAAGGCTTCATATTTGTCTTGGTTTCCATCTGTGTCTGAACATTTCTATCTGATGATAACTCCACAGTCAATAACCAGTGTAGTTCTCTCAAACAGGTATAATGAGAACTCTTGTTGCTGTTTTTTGACTTCTGGCTTAGAGGTGGACTGCATAAATGGCAAACATTACCAGGTGGGCTGAAAACTCAGGAACACCAATGTACCCAGTCCCCGGATAGCAATTCAGTGAGAAATCAGTATTCACAGATGGACTAAAGAAACTGTCACATTGTCCTCACTCTCAGTTATTTCATAGACTCAAATAAAACTTGTGATTAAAAGTATATAAAGAACTTGCCACTTTAACCTTCAGGTGTTTCAAAAAGGACTCAACCTGTTATAGCTGCATGTTCCTGCTTATTGTTTCCCATGAGCAAAGATATAGCCTAGGGCTGTGCAGTCTTGACAGCTGACAGTAATTTTGAAAAGATACTCTGGCACTACCAGATATTATGCTTGTCACACTATGTTTTAGAAGTAAACTATTCAGTGCATATAGGAAGAAAGCAACATTGCATTTTTGTTACTAATGTATGAATGTTACTTAAATAATTAGAAAAATTTCTGAAAATGGTAAACATCTTCCACTGTGATGAAGTAGCTCAGTTTCGGACTGGTCATCAGGCTGATCCTGTACAAATAGTGAGTCAAAATAGGTCCCAAGCCACGCCCTTACAATGCCACTGACGTCACAGTTTGTGACCTTCACAGTTGGAATTGCTCTTAATGATGCAATTAGGAAATGTAATGATGGTGTTATTGTATGCTACTTTTACAGAATCATTATCTGTGATAGTGAGAGCTCTGATTTTCACAATACAACTAGTAGGAGCAAGTAGCACGAATAGTCACAGCAACTAAGTACTTTTCTGTGTTGCTTTTGGTCAACAGGGGCTCTTTTTGTTTTCTTTTTTTTTTTAAGGAAGATGTCCAACTATTTTTAGTCACTTGAGATGAACTGGGAAGAAAGTAATCCAATTTTCAAACTGGTTTTCCATCAGTCCACTAAAAAATTCTTACTGAAAATACAAGTAAAATAGAATTTTATATGCCTGTCTCATGAAACAAAATTTAAAGTATTTAAATGCTTCCCAGCTAGCAGGTTAGTCCTTTTTAAAAACAAGAGAAAAAATTAAACCATGTCCAAAAACCTGTTTTTAAATACACAGTTTAAAAATGGAAGAGAGACCACCTTGCTGGTTTTGCTGCTCTCAAGTGTAGGCGAGAGGTGGAAGGAAAGCTGTGGCAGACTGGTATAACTAAGGGTATATATTCAGTTCGTTGCCAGCTGAAGCTGTCATCTCACACACCCTGATCCTTCCTGTAAAGACAACCACAGCAGCACATTTGATATCTTGCTCTGGTCATTACTCGTTTCCAGTTGTGCCCTGAGAATCACCTGCTCTAGGCAACTGCTGGCACTTTACCTGCACCAAAACTGATCCCACTCAGAAATGTAAGAAAAAATCTCCGTGCAAAGTTTTAACGTTCTCCTGAATATTCTCAGAGTTAAATTTCCATAACACATGATCTATATAAAAAACCCTAATAAATATACTACCTTTCTGGGGAAGACTAGCTGCAAATTGCATCTGGTATTCTGGATACCTGAATGGTATAAATAAATGGTTTAGGTGCACCAGGAGGCACCAAAAGTTTGAATTGCCTTGTTTATAGGTCAGCGCAAAAACAGGGTGCAAATCTAAGTCTTGAGTTCCATTCCAGGGCTCTATTTAGATATCTTCAGTGAAATCATGTGAGCATTGAAGTGCCCTAAGGGCAGTGTGTGTGACTGTGCATGATGTTTTTGGTTTCAATATTTCCATTTTTAATGACTCCACAGTGATAAATTTCCTCGACTGTTATTTCTGCCTTTCAGAAGGTATTGAGAAAAGTACCCTCCTGTTCTAGAAAATACAAAGTAGTTATGAAAAAAATTCATTAGTAACAATAAACCCCTTTGAAATTAAGACCTTTTCTGATGCCCGTGTTTCTCTAACTCCTGTCAGATTTTCCTTGAAAACTTTGACCTTACAATTCAAAATGAATGATAAATATTTGGGTTTTTATGTTGCATACTCCACATTATTTCTTAGCATTTAATGTGTTCCAGTTTGTAAATACAAGCTATTACAGGAATCCTTAGTACTTTTTGGAACAGATTTGTTTATTCATTGAGTTTGAAATAAAGTGGCCTGTCAGTCCAAAGCTCACAGTTCTCCCCCAGCACTTGGAACATTGCATTTGCTTGCATGCCTGCTATCTCTAATGGAGTCAAAGGACTTCTGGATCATTCATGGTAGATTAGTTTAGTTTGGGTGTGGAGTAATTTTTAACATTACATAAAGGACCTCAATCTGTGTTCTATATTTGGAATAAAAAAGCTAGCAAAACTCATGTGCCATGCTAACAGGTGATTCAAGTCCATAAAGTGTATGGAATTACCTTGAGTACATTGAAGTGCTGAGGTTTTATTTAAATGTGCTTCCTTCAGTTCACCCTTTTAAAGATTTTGTTTAGTCACCACTTAAATTTGATATTGACTTAAGTATCTTACACTGATAAACCCAAAACTTTCTTTTTTCTTCCAGGTATTTTTTGAATGGTCTTGCAATCTATACATATTTTCTTTGTTAGTCCTTCAAAAGCCTGAAATAGAACAGCATTTTATTGTTTTAACCATTTTAAAAATGCATAGAAAGTCGCGCTTTAAAAAAATTCACTACTCACCTAATATACCATTATTTGGTAGGAAAGAAAGTGAAAAACCAAGGTATGGGAAGTTCAGCTGGCAGATCAAGGTCATAAAATTGAAATCTAGAAATTACACTAAAATAAAGATTTCCCAAATAATTTCCATCCATCAGCTGCATAATCAATTCCTGTGAATCTCTCTCATCTTAAAATGAATATTACTCATAGACATCTGCTCACCTAATAGATATCACAAGATGTGTATTGAAATATTGATAAATTGTGATCTTTAATCTTAAAGATGACATGTCTATCAAAAGCAGTCTTTGCCATGGTATGATATGGTGGTCATTTTTGTGGAGATAACGGGTTTGTGTTTGATTGAGTTCCTGCATTTGAGACAGAGTAAACCAAGAGTTGTTTACTTTCCATTGATACATGGTACTGGCATTCTAGCTGGAATGCTTACTTGCTGCCAAAAATGTAGGTATATGCTAGTTCTTTACAGAGCCCAACACTTGAGGAATGAAACTTCAGGCTTTTAAAAACAGTATATGGATACTTAACAGCAGCAGTCCCATCTGCTTCCTCCCAGCTTTAGCAGTATTACCAGCCATTATCTGTCAATTCGTGTAATTACTTTCTCCTCCAGAAGGAAATCTGGACTATTGTTCTTTGAACTGTGATCAGTTAGTACTGATAATGTTACACTTTTCTCTGTCAGATATTTTACAGATCATAAATTTTTCAAGCAAAATATTGTTCAATTGAAGTTGAAGTGTCAAAAACAAGAGCTCTGTTAGGAAAAACAACTTCCTTGGTGGAAGACAATGTTCAACAGCTGTTAATGGTAACGGGTGTCTTGATCTGATCACTATGAAATTATGAACAAATCTGTAACTTTAAGTATTTGGAATAAGGATTGCCACAGAATATAGAGGTTAGAGTAACAAAGGCCCATGTTTTAAGAAAATTACAAGTGTCTTCATGTGCTGGTTTGTCATGATAAATGTGAGTCAGCAGGAAAACCCCCAAACTTCTGTAGAATTTCTGTCCCTGAGCTGGACAAATGGTTAAAGAACTTCTTCCTGCATGTAAGTATCTATCATTACAAAGTTAATTCAATGAAGATCTCTCATGTGCCAAATATCCAAAGGGACAATTCTTCTCCCATCGGCCCCTTATTTTCATTTTGATGTGTCTTGGAAGGGAAGGAGAAAAGGCTAAGGATCTGCTAGTCTTTCTCTTGCCCCCGAAGTGTAAATGACTGAAGACTGCATTTTTTTCATGCCTAAAGGGCATAGCTAATTTCATACTAATAGGCAATACTAGATGAACTTCAAAATGTTTTTCTTTGGGAAGAAAACACACTTCCCCAGACAATGACCAAGGGTAATGCAAGGATAATTAGGAGATATCAAGTGAGTAATTTTCCTCTGCTCTACATGCACAAAAACTTCTTAGAGTCAGAGGGGCACATTGGAAAAGACAAATATCATGTCCTACTGGGACAAAACAGAGGTACAATGGAGATGCTAATACCGCCTAGAAAGAGTAGAGGAGTATGTTTGGGGCCTTTTGGAAGGAAGTAGTTTAAATTTGATAAAAACAGCATCATTCTGAGGTCTGGATGAATGTTCAGACCTTTTGGACCATGGAGGTCAAGTACCAATTTTTAGAATCTTGATTTTGTCAGAAAGAAGTTAAACATAAATTGAAATTATGCTAGCTGCTTTGTTCACTGGTCAACATTGTACTTGCTCTTCTTCCACAATGAACTGCTTGCTCTGGTACCACTCATTAAATCATAGAATCATAGAATGGCCTGGGTTAGAAGGGACCTTAAAGATAATCTTGTTCCAACCCCCCTGTCTTGGGCCACCACACCTTTCACTAGACCAGGTTGCTCAGAGCACCATCCAACGTGGCCTTGAGCACTTCCAGGGATGAGGCATCCACAGCTACTCTGGGCAACCTGTTCCAGTGCCTCAGCACCCTCACAGTGAAGAATTGATTTCTAATATCTAACTTAAATTTACTGCCTTTCATTTTGAAGCTGCTCCCTGTTGTTCTGTCACTACATGGCCTTGTAAAAAGTATCTGTCCTGCCTTCTTGTGGACTCTCTTCAGGTACTGGAATGCCACAATTAGGTCACCCTGAAATTTTCTCTTTTCCAGGCTGAACAATCTCTCAGCCTTTCCTCATAGCAGAGCTGCTTCATTCCTCTAATCATCTTGGTGGCCTCCTCTGGACTTGCTCCACTGGGGACTCCAGAGTGGATGCAGCACTCCAGGTGGGGCCTCACCAGGGCAGAGCAGAGGGGGGAATCACCTCCACGTAGTAATTTTGTGAGCAAATAAAATTTATTAGTAGCCTTAACCCTCTTCCTTTCTATCATAGTAATACCAGCAGAAAGACTTCTACTAGTATAGAAATATTATGAAAAAATTCTACTTGCTTATCATTGGTAAAGCTTTCTAATGCAACCTGAAAATTTCGTCTAATCTGAAATTTTGCAAAGTTAAAATTTGTAAATCTTACATATATATTCCTAGGTTGCACATAGTACTGATCATCTTGCAACTCTCAGGGGGGAGTAATGAACATAATAACTTGTGTATTTCGTGGGTTTTCTTCACCAGGAGGATTTATGAATGTTAGAACTTATTGGTTTCTGAGAACAATCAATGCTAATTAAACTGAATCCACTTATTTGATGCCCCAGAAAGGTTCTTACTGACAGACTTGAGCATTATGAATTCCTGTATTGTTTGGAGCTCTGTGTTTTGCCCGTGCAACAGACCTGTCTCTTCTCTTTAACTGTATTGAAAGCCTGTGTGCTTTACTGTCCTTGTCAGGAGCTAATCTATAGGATTATTTTGTTGTTGCTGACATGCACAAATAGAATCTGACACTTGCAGCCACACAGCTGTGTGAGGTTTACCCACCCAAAATCTTTCAAGACACAGATTTTTGTTCTTAAATACATACATTACAATCTGTTCTTGAATTTATTATATATAAAAGATGCAGAATTAAATTCTGAGATTCAGTAATATGACTTGGGGAAAGAAGAAAAGTATTTAGACAAACTCCTTGCATGAATTTCTTTTGATGATTCATAGATATCTAAATGTATAGTGAGGGTCTGCTATGCATCATCTTTTAGTACCAGTGTTTCTGTTTATGTCAAGAGACATGTAAATCAGATCTTAAAATGTCTATTTTAGCATAGTCTTCATTATGTGCCTGATCTGGATAAGAAAATTGGATATAATGCTGTGCAAATACAGCTCAGTAAACAACCTTTCCCATGTTTGTGGGCCAAGTGATGATAAAAATCAAGGTATATAAAGAGGTGTCTCTTCTGATAGTACTGATGCCAGAGCCAGCATTGACTGAGTTTTCCATCCAATTATCAAAGAATTCAAAATTTGAGTCTTACATGAAATACTGATTTAGTTGTACCAAACACAAGATCTGAAAAAGAAGGTTCCCCTTTGAAGTACTTGTTGACATTTCAAATATATAGGAAACAGCACAGCTGCCCTGAAGCATGTTAGTATATCTCCTTAGGAGACACACCATATGGCTCCTGCTCAGGTGTCACCTTATCTGAACTTGAGTCCACACAGGAGTATAGGCCACATGCCTGTAACCCATATAAAACTAAGCTTTCTTTCAGTGTTTTTAGTAGCAAGGAACAAGTTTTAGACATACCTGCCCCGTGTGGCTTTGCTGATCCCCACAGGAGCTAAATGATTGCAATAGTGTGAACAAGAGGACTGCCTAACATCAGTCAGGTTTTCAACATATTTTTCATGCTGCTTCCTTTATTTATGCTATTGTAAATAAGTTTATGCAATCATGACTTGACGCTAAGTCTGTCTTGCTTTACATAACTGTGGGCTGCGTTTCCAAACAAAGTAGGATGTGACTTAAGTAGCCTTTTAGACTGCATACGACTGTCAGCCTTGTAGGGTCATCTTTATTCATTTCCTCTCCACAGATACTGCATTCCATACATTGAGGCCTTAGTCTGTTATTTGCAGTTTGTTAATGACTATTAACCACCAACCAAATTGCATTTTTTCCTTGCTTTGAATTTACATCTCAGGTCTTGACTGATATATCCACACTCCTTTATGAATGTTGTGATTTTGTTTCAGGTTTTTTCCCCTCTGGCCTGCCTTTCTTGGTGCCACACTTCTATGGCATTGAAGCCTGATTATTTGACACTTGTACTGTTTCAGAGAGTCATTGTATTGGTATGATGGATGGTATTTGATCTTGTATCCATGTGTGCTCAATTTAAGTTGGTTCAAAGGAACTGGAGCAAATTACAGAAGTTTGAATAAACTTTTGCTCCATTCAGTTCCAAAGAATTGTTTTGGCTGCATGGAGAGGTTTGAAAACCCACTAGAGCCATACAGAAGCCTTTGATGGATGAAATCAGTAAACTGAAATATAAATTCCAACAGAAATTTAGAGGCAAGATATTACAAATAATAAGAAAATGGTTAATCCTGTAAAATCAAACCAAATTATCACACGCCACCTTAAGTTTATGGGAAAAGAGAAGCCAGTGACTGATTTGGTTAGCCTAGTGGATCACAAGATGTTAGGAAACACATGGGGAAATTTAGAAAATTGCTGTGACTGCAAACCACATTCTGTGTCTATCTTCTCTATTAATTTTGGAGATAAATCTGTCTTAGACATGTTTGCTCCTTGTAATGTACATAAAAAAAAAGAGATCTCAAAAAGAGGAGTGCTGGATCAAACCAGTAGTTCAGAAAGAAGTAGTGCTGTTAGGAGCTAAGCAGCATCTCAAACTACTGAATGAACTTTAATATGAAGTACAAAACTGTTGAAAAACAATGCTGCTCCTCAATTAAAATTGCTGCTGAAGGGGATCAGAATTAATAAGTATTGCTCTTGCATTGAAAAATATTCCAAGGTTAACTCAGTATTGTATACCACAAAACCTTACCTTTATTCCAACAATTATTTGAAACTGTAGCTCAAATAGAGAGAACACTGGAAGATTGTGTTCTCAAAGCATAAAAGAAAACAGGCTTTGTAAGGGGAAATCTTGCTTCTCTTATTTGAATGTGTCAGTAGAATGTGGAATGAATATGACCCAGATGATATAGTTTTATGTTTTAGAATTTTGATTTTAATGTGCTAAAGCAATTGAATAATCTTGTGGTAAAAACCACCAAAAAAGATTCAGAATGGAATAAATAAATAACTTTGTGGACCTCCTGTTGTTTTTCCCCCCATACTGTCATGGCTACTCTGATGGTATTTATGTGGAACTAAACCATGATTGTAGTGGTTTGTTCTGTAATGGAAATAGTCTTTCAGATTGGCTTTAGCTGTTGGTTTTTCTGTTAATTGCTTATGGAATTCATGGCAAAGCTGCATAATTCAGGGATATGTTCAGAGACTTAGCCTAACCTAGGAAATAAAATAATCCTCCCATAAATTATGAGTATATGGAGAAGGCTGTCATCTTGTTTTCTTTACTAGTTTTAAAAGCTCAGTAATATTGATCATACAGGACTTTATCTTTTCTATATTGAATACAGTGTGATAGTTTGAAGTATTTTGAGTGGAATTCTGGCATTATGCAATGTAAATGTATTATTATAACCATATGCTAGAGAAAAAATTGTGTTGAAGAGGACAAATGGAGTTTGGTGAATCAACATTGCAAATACTGTAACACATAAAAGCTCAGTAGTCTGTGACATTTCATTCAAATAATTTTCAGGTACTTGTGAAAATTTTATGGTATGTTCACATGACCCAATGACTAGATATTAAGAAATCAGAAGTGACTCATGAAATATTTGCAAACCAAAAAAGCCTTCAGTGTAAATATTATAACCAAACCCATTTACAGTGCAGACTCTTCTTTACTGGACTGTAATAGACTTCTTGTTGTATGCAAAACCATGGGATTTTTGTGGTAGCAAAATTAATAATTTCATATCATTAATTGATAATCATATCAATTAATATGATAAACCACCCTGTAGCTTCCTTTGTTCTCAGATATTGGTGATATACTTAGAAAATAGAACTTTCAGGCCTTTTGCATTGAAAGGGGCATTTGGGAATACTCTGTCAAAAGTTAAGGTATGCTCCAAAAAGTCTGAAACAAATCTGAATTTTACTGGTTGAACTTCTGTACAGGTGAAGCAACTTTTCCTTGCCTTTGTCAGATGAACTTGGGTTTAGTAAATCTCAAGAGGCACAAATGGCCTACTGGGATGAAACTGACCTGCTTGTAAGTTGCCAGTCTTAGTTCAAGCACATCAACCAGTGGAGTCCTGTATTTCCTAAACTCCATTATTTGGTGTCTGAGATTGCCCAAGAATCGTTTTAAGGGGTTTTGTAAAAGAAGATGATAAAATCTCCAAGTCTGTCTTTTCTCCAAGATATAATGTAGATGTGCACTAGTTTACTCAGGATTTTAAAGAGCTCTCCATGAGTCAATGTCCCCAGCATTGTTCTTGGCACTGTTTTCAGAGCTGACGTTGCTGGGTCCATCCTCTGTAACCTCTGGCTTTCAGTGTTTTATTACTTTTTAGGCCTTGTTTAGAAAACCATTCCTGTTTGGAAATTTGTCTATTAATACACTTGCCTTTAAGAACATAGCATGTGTATTAAATTTCTTGTATGTTACCAAATTTTGTGTGATCTGAAGAGGCAGATAGCAAAGTTCATTCAGAGTGGTTATTTCAGATGCAAAAAGCAAGTAGAAGTCATTGTGTTACCACAGCAGTATTTTGTGTCTTACAAGTGTCTTCATCAAATTGAATGAAGGATAACTGTCTTTTCAGACAGACTTTTATAGGCAGTAAAAGCTCTGTGTTGTTTGTCTCTCTTATGCAGCCAAGATCTCAAGATTTCTCTGGCTTCAGGATTATGTCCATGTTCTCTGTCAGAATCCAAGTTCTACTATTCCTTCCAGTGCTTGCACTGTGTAAATCCAGTTGCTTAGCAGATGGTGGGAATGTCTGTTTGCTTCTCTACTGCAGCCTGTTCTTTGCAGGATTGTAATCAGTCAATGAGGTTCAGTACCTTGATCCCAGTATCCTGAACACTGAGTCTGGATGAGATTTATATATACTTTATTTCTGTCTTATTTTGAATCCTCAATCAGCAGAGAGATGCTCTCGTAAGGATTTTCATTATAGTAATACTTGCACCTGTGAAAATGGGTCTTTAATTTTAGATGTTCTCATGTAGAAAATGTGTTTATTGGATCTAAATATCTCTTTACCTTATGCAAGTCGTTGAAGATCTTTTAGCAATTGTAGAAGCCATTTTTAAAAATTAAAGAGAGGGAGGAGTGGTGCTTTTCCTGGTTTTGGGATCTTTTTGAGATTTTATGACTACTGGAGGCATCTTCCAAATAATACCAAAATAAAATGCCAATAAAATATTGTTAATTTAAAAAGCTGCATGTAATAGGATTCGTTTATATGCTTTCTAGACAATGTACTAAACCTAGTCCCTATTTTTTTGTGTATTGACAAGGAAAATAATGTTTTGACTGTATTGTGACATATCTGTTTAGTGACTTTTCTTTGACAGTCACAGTTTTATCCTTCAATATTCCCAGGCAATAAGGACTGAGGCATAGAGAAATTAGATAAACCTGGAGTCATAGTAAATTAAATAGATTAACTAATTCCTAGATATGTGAAGGCAGTGTGTCTCACTGAAGCTTTGGGCTATGTAAGGAATTATAATGTTAGACAAGGAATTAATTTCTGGAAGGAGTAATGTTTTTTAGAAGGATTTGCAGTTAGTGTGTCAAAGACTTAACCATTTCCATAATAGGCATAAACCAGAGAATTTTTTTTTCATTGTTGGACAGAAGGAACTTGTGTTAAAGATTAAAGAGGAAGAGGAGGATTTCATTGAGGTTCTTTTTTTCTCATGTTAGTATTTTTGTTTCTACATATCATAACAGGAATTGGTAACATTCACATCCACATGGTCTTGTGAGAAGGATGTCATCTGAGACAGAAGGTTGCACATAAATTTTTAGATTTTTTTTCTTTTATTGTCTTCAGGAATGATCCATCTGCAGTACAATGTCCTACAATACGCTTTCTTCCATTAAATTATAAAAATCATATTCAAAGGAACCTTAGGTTCATCCCTCAGTCCAAAAGCAGGATCAAGGATCACTCAATCTGTGACATTGTTTCACCTGCTTTAAAAAGCCTGTGATAATAGACACAATATATGCTCCTCATCAATTTATACTGGTGTAAACAGGCACTGCAACTGAAATCCATCAGTTCTCGTCCTGTCTGCCACAGACACTTAAACATTTTAATTCTAGACTCCTCATGTACTCTAAGACTTCTGTGGCATCCCACCTCCTGCCTTTGCCTGTGACTGATGCAATGTGTCTGATCTCTGCTCACGGGCAGTGTTTCCTGAACCCCTGAACGCGTTAGTTGGGTTCCTTCTGTGTGCTACTGGTCTGTGCCTTTCTTGGCATTTAGGACCATACTCAGTGTTTCAGTTGAGGCTTTGCAAGTGCCAGAATGGATAGTAAAGTAGGATTGTTTCATGTGTTGTTCAGGCCATTCTCCCATGTAGACACTTCAGGACGATCCCTGCTCTTTTCACAGTGCTATCATGTTGCTGACTCATCTCCTGTGAATGATTATAACCCTGAGATCTATTTCCACAGATCTGCTGCTGGGACAGTAGTATCTCAGCCAGTGCCATCTCACTGAATCTCATTTTCTTGTATTTGCCTAAAGAGATTAGCATTTTTTAAAAATTGTTTTTCTAGTTTGCTAAAATTTGCAAAATTATAACCTGATATCCACCAGTATTTGAGCCCTGCATGTTGATTAATGATAATCTCTATTCTACCCTTCTTGCTGTTTTGAAAATATTGAACAGTCCTGAGTCAAAGGCAAACTAGTTTTTAAAGCCCCACCCAGTGAAACCCCAACCCATATCAGCTCTATGGCAATTAAAACAAAAACAAAAAAACAGGTTTCTCTGGTTTGCTCTGAAGAATATTTATTGTGCCAGGATAAGAAATCTGCTCCTTGTTGATCATGCAGGTCAGCCTGCAGATGCTGTGCTATCCATGACTGAGAAAAGGAATGCAAAGAACAGCCTCCATGCCTAAAGTGGAGTTTAGGTATGGCTCTAGACTGCCACTGCTGTGATGGCCCTTCTCTTGATGGTGGGCAGACTGAGTTACAAATGTCACAGAGTCACAGAGGAGTCACATATACTTTCACAAGTCTACAAGTACCACAAAGGAACAAGACAAAGGCAGTCTCACATTCTCTATCCATAATCCCTATTTTAAAAGTGAGACTATTTTAGACTATAGCATTATTGCTATGGTTCATCTGATGTTCAGTACCATTAAATTACTAGTTTTAACACTTAATATATAATGTATAAAAAGGAAGAGGAGCTGGGGGTTTCCCTGACAGTTTTGGGAATGCATATCAATTTGCTCAGTGCTGTGTGCAGAGTGGGGGTTTCTCTTACAGCAGAGAAATTGAAATCCAATGTTCTGTGTTCTCTCTTGGGTCTTTCTAGACTCTCTCAGTTTAGGGAAGTTATAATCCTTTTGTGCTTGTATTTTCCTATGTGACTAAGCTGATCCAAAAATGTGAAAATGAAAGGGAGGTTTGAGAGGTCATGTAACCTCTTCACTGAGGCATTATTAGTTATAAATTCCTGAGACATATTTGTGTTCAAATCTCTGGTATGTGGGACTTAAAACCTCCCAAGCTAACTTCTTTAAGAACTTTTGTAGTGTTTGTACTAGGCCTCACCTTCTGTAAGTTATATTTCTTGTTTTCTCTGCCACTAAACATGGAGAAAAGTGCATCATTATTCTTTTCATAACATATTTTCTTATATTAGAAACTTTATACCTTGCTGTTTCCTCATGGTCCTTCATAGTTGTATCTTTTCCAGATGCTGTCATCCCAATTTCTTCAACCTGTTCTTTTAGGCCATGCTTTTCAGTTGCCTCAGCATTCATGTTGCCCTTCTCTGGTCTTTGTCCAGTTAGCCTACATCTTTATTTTGTCTTAAAAGCAATACATACTCTTCTTCACCAGCATTCAGAAACATTGTATTTTCTCTTCTACTGTCTAGTCCACAATGAAATTATAAATTTAGAACAAGTTGAAATTTACCATTTTTCTAGCCATCACATTATTAATCCCTGTTCAGTCTGTGACATTTTCCCTTAATATTTCACTGTTCTTTTGCTATTAAGCATTTATTCTTCAATTTGAATTTGGGTGCTTTCATTCTTCCTTCTCTGTGTTCAAACATTCTCTTACCCTAATCAAAATAATTTTGACGTTTTGTTCTGTTCTGCAGGATGCTTGCAATTCCCTGACTTTTGCACTGTGGCAGATGTTGTAAATGCTGTCTCCAATATGTCATTCAAATTGTTAATGAAAACATTGGTTTGTACCAGGACCATGTCTTAATTGTGTTCTCCATTTGTCAGCAATACACAGGTGACTACTGTCTGTATAGTTTTTCATGTACATAGCAGTGTCCATCTGTAGTCTATATTACCTATGAGAATATCCTATGGGATTGTGCTGGAAATAGATCTGTTACCTCTCCTTTGAGGGGCCAGTAGTTCTGCACCAAAAAGGTAACATGGTTTGACATAATTTATTCTTGACAAAGCTGTGTTGGCTCTTGTTAACCAGGCTTAGACGTAGCTGGGAGCAGAATGGATTTCTGCAATATGCTTTAGAGCAGATGTTACTCCACTAGCACAGTGTGTTAGCTGAAGCCCCTTGTTGTGCAGTTTATAATTGCATTACTAGGCAGGTACTGCTAAATACCTAGCAACCACACAGGATGAAACTGAAAATATATGGATGCAGAGAAGGTATTAGGGGGAAACTATCCTGTTTGCTTTAGCCTGTTCCCACTCCTCCATCACTGTTGAAGAGTATAGTGTGGGATATAAATAGCCTGACCACCTTCAGTCACTATTATACAGTCAGAGGCACCCTTTTACATTCCCCCTTCTCTGTCAGCTAATCTCAGTCTAGAGCTCTGGGAAGCTGCACGGTGGCACAGAGAGCCCAGTGGCATCAGGAGAGGAAGCAGCTGTGTGGGGCTATGGGCAGCATTGGGGAAAATCCCCTGTGGACTGCAGGGGCAGGAGGACTGTGAAGCAACAAAACAAAGCGAATGTTAATAATTTTTTCCTCCTTTTTCATCTCCAACCTCCCAAATTAAGCATAGTCTTAAATTTGACATTACTTTATCATCAGGTCACTATGGTAGGAAAGCACTGTGTAATTAAAATGCATATTGTCTTGATTCAAGTAACCATGTCTTTTCAGACCTGCCTATAAGTCACACGTTGGAAATGAAAAATCTGCCTAAATGCATTTGTTAACCAGAGTTTATGCATTTAAAGTATTTTAACTGGAAGGAAAAGAATCTGTGGTGTTTATACTTCACCATGATACCATGTAATCTTGGCAGTTTTGGGGATTTCTCCTCAAAATCTTGTTTATCACATATTTACTGTGGTAGATTGAAAACAATTTGTTTATTTTTAGCAGCTTGCCTACACAACCATGCAAACCTAGAGGATAAGATTGTCAAAACTCACTGTGGAGATGATTCTGCAACAGATGGAAAAGTGCTACTGACAGGAAGGCAGCCAGACATTCAGGGTGAAAGTAATTTACTGTAGAGTGGTTACAATGTAGTGAACAACACATGTAGTGCAGAGGGTTTGCGTTTGGGGAAATTTCTGGTGCCTTCTTCCATATTTCCTCTCCCAGTCATGCCAACTAAGCAAAAACAGGAGCTGAGACAATAAAACAGCTTAATGAAGGATGGATAAGATTTTTCTAAGTCTTATGTTAATGTTCATATTTGAGGTTTTTATTCGTAGCTCACATTAAAAAAAAAAAACCTCTTCACTTTCCAGCCACCTTCTTTTGAGAACAGACATTGTATCATCAATGACTTATTTCCAAATATTGCCCCACCATCTTTTCACAGTGGACATTCTCTATTTCTTGATCTCCTTAGTCACAGGCTGTCACTTCTTTTCACAGAAATGGGGAGGAAGAGATCAAATCACTACACATTTGAACCCCCTCCCCATCCCCCGAGGACATATTTTTACAGAAAGAGCTGGCAGCATTTCCAAGTTTTTAGAATTTTTCCTTTCTCTTTGGCTTGAATCAGACCTTGGCCAAGAAAACTCAGTCAGTAAAAACAAGCCATTATAATAGCAATGCAGCTGTCAGATGCAACATTAGGCCATGAGTGGTCTTGTAGGTGGTGCTTCTAAGTAATTGTTTTGTTATTTCACTGTTAGTGAAGAGCTTTGGGATAAGCCTTAGAGAATGTGCCCCTTAAGAGACCATGTGTCCTCCCATGTACAAGTCTGTTACATTTACCAAGAGAATGTGCCAAATTTGCTTGACCTAAGCTTTGTCATCCAAACCATGATGCAGTCACTATTGGTCGTTGGTAGTTCTGACTTTGCTGTGTAACTGAGAGGAATCCACGTCCTGCAGACGTTGCACCAGACCCAGCGCGGGGATGTGTTAATGCGGCCGGAGCCCCTGGTACCAGTGCACTGGAGGACAAACTAACAAACAACCTGTTACTGACTAATGCAGGCAAGCTCAGAGTAGCTCCAAAGGAGCATTGATATATGTGTGGCATTTTAATGGTTTGTAGGGCTTTGGTTTTTTCTTTCCACAAGTCAATGTTACAGTGATGGACCTGTCTTAGTGCTGGTTATTTGCCTGGGAAGCAGATACAGTGGTCAAAACAGAGAAGAGCGAGCAGAGCAGAGCAGGATATTGAAGAGCACTGATGTCAAGAGGAAATGTTCCATCCAACAGTCTGCCCAACCTGGCACTCCAGGCAAAGCACGTGTCTCTCTCAGACACCATTTCCTGGTGTTAATAAGTTAGTAAGTGGAAGTGGTCTGCAGGGGAAATGATGTGTCTGTCACAAGTTTGAAAGTCCAAGGATTTGACTAGCAGAGCTTGAGGACAGCTGTCAGGACTGCAGCTGGCAGATCAGAACTGTTCTGTAAAATTTGATTTCTAATTCACCACATCGCTGAGAATGCCTTTTGTTTTTCTCTTTACCTTCTGAGCATGTCATAATTCTTACTTGCATAAGAAAGTCAGAGGTGCTGAGCTCAAACCCACTTACAAGACACTAGGTAAAGGAGTAAACTAATTAAATCGGCCACAATCAAGTTATGCAAGCCACTCCTTTCTCCTGAGGCTGAATATAAGGAATTTGAAGAATTGCTAAAGTTAGCTGCCCAGCAATGTTGCACCCCCACTCCACCCCAGCAGCACAGGTTCAGGGAACACAGCAAAGAGGAAAAACAGATTTTCGTTTCAGAAATTATGAAAGTTTCAATAAAAAAAAAGGAAAAAAAACCCAAGAATTTTGAGTTCATGCTGGTCATGTTTAATAAAGTAATGGAAACATTTGAGTTCTGATGTAGTGACCATGTCACAAAGTGGACCCAAAGGAGTCTGTGTAATAACTCATCTGGCTGGATGCTCCTATGAGCTAATTATAAGGGAGCTGCAAGCCACCATCATTTGTTAGTATGCTGAATTTCACAATATCATGGCAAGACTTTCTACAGTTGCTTTAGAAATTCAAGGTCCCTTGGTGTATCAAAGCAGTGGAGAATCTCAGTTATGTTTTTTTACCTTCCTGATTATTGGAAAAAAGACTTGTAGCATGGACTCATGTAGGAAATCATAGGAGCCACAAAATATTGTATTTTGAAAATGTCATGAGTTTAAGCAAAACCTTTCTTTAAAGCATTTGAGGTGAGAATTTTTCTTCCTGCAGTCATTATCAGGCTCCTGGTTGATGCAGTACTCCTGGTTGATGGTACACTATATTGCAGCAGGGTAATGCCATGTTGTGATAAAGTAATGATGCACACTCTTGCCAACTGAAGATTGCAAGCTTGAACTGGTGACTTGTCTTCCTCTCTTGGCCACTGATGAGTAGAGCCAAAGAATGAGTTGACAGGGATGAATCTGCTTTTCTATGGATTTTGGTTAATTTTTGTATATTGCACTTCAAGTTCAAAGCCACCAACTTCATGTAGCTATGTTTTGTGAAGTCCTGGCCTCTGGAGCACAGTTTTTCAAGCACAGGCACCCACTGAAATGTTTATAATCAACAGGCGCCACAGTGAGTCACCAGTGTGAGTCACTGACCTAGTTGTAGTGCACGGGATTGTAAAAATGGGGTCAGATTTCCCTCTGCCACAGGGAGAGGGTACACTCAGACTGTCAGCTTCACTGTACCAAAGGGAGTATGTGGCCCTGGATGGTAGGAACACAGAGCCTGTCCTCAGAAGTTGCTCCACAGGCTGAAGTTAAATGAGATGCCACATGAACTTTGAAGTAGAGACTGCCACCAGCAGCAACAGAATCTTTACAGTCCTGAGCATACTGACCGGTGCTCTGTCACCAGCACCAGTGTCATCCTTATGCTTTCCAAGTTAAGGACAGTTACGAACAGAACCAGAGAGGGCTGTCAGGCAGGTTGTACGTTTGTGATTCAACCAGCTGTTCATCTACAGAGTTTTTCTTGGTGTTCTTAGTGTAGTTCATACAGAAAAGGAGAGAGTGCCCTCGGTCAGCTATCGAAATGGCAGACTTACCCTCATTTATAGGCCACTTTCTCCCTTACCTATCACTTCCTCTTGTAAATATTCCTAAAATGATGAACAAACATTTTGTCAGTTGCAGACATATGTTTGGAGTTGGTAGAGTTTGATGTAAACTAGAAGGTTGTTATGAAGCGTTGATTACATTCTGTTTAGTCATATCCAAGCTCACTTCCCACTAGGAACTGGGTGAAATGTGTTTCACAAGTGTTGTGGAAAGATCACAGTATTTCAAGCATCATTCCATGAACATGTTCAGTGACAAAGAGCAATGTGGAAACTTACAGTGAAAATGTATGCACTGCACAGGTGATGTACCAGAATCTGCACAGCACTTTGGTATGAGAGAGACCATGAAGAGAGATGAGGCTGGCCAGTAGCAAGAGGCTTACAGAAAAGAAGAGACAGTGGAAAAGAAAGGGCTTAGTTGCAAAACCAGTCAAAGGGTGAATGTTATGGTGTGGTGCCCATTCACAGACCAGCTGCCCTCAGCTTGACCACCAAATTGCCAGACAGTGAACTCAGTGAATCTCACAGATAGGACCAACCAGATGTCATAATAATTAATTCCAACTGGACAGTAATTGAAAACAGTGCAGAGACAGCAGTTTCTTGTTGACAACATTAATACATCATCTTCAGTTGGAAAAGCCTCAGGTTTTATAGTTTTGGGTAATGCAAAGTTATTAAATACTGCTAAAGGAAAGAATAAAATTCTAGATTCTAAGATAGGCTTTGCTATAAGACTGTAGTCTTCACATACCTCAGAAGGGACTAGTTTAGCAGCCATCATTCTAAAATATCCCTTTGAAAGTATCTGTCTGTGTATAAGGCAGGGCTTCTTCACAGACATGTATCTGTCCATTAAGCAATAATTTCAAATAATATTTACAAAAATATTTTGAAATTTTATAAAGGAGTTCCAAGAACTCCATAGGAGTGCTTTGCTTCCTCAACGTGAGTTCTAACTTTACTGCTTAATGTAATTATCCTTGAAGTAAATAATTCTTAAGTTGCTTTTTTCTTATTTAAATGTGGTATTTTAATATGTATTTTTCGCTGAGGACTTAAATGCCCAAATTGCATGCAAATGTCTCAGGGCCAGAGCACACAGTTCCTGTAAAAACTGTTGCCTCTATTAGTAACCCCTATGATCAAAAGATCCAAAGTGAAGCTTCTCATTTGTGTAATTATTGCTCTGTTTGTCATTTTATTTGAAAGGCGTTAAAAATGTGGAAGGCAAAGATTGTCCTTTAACAGTGCATGAAGGGTGCTGGATCTTCCCTTGTTTTTAGGATGAGAGCCTGTCTGTAAAGTAACATGGTAGTAATTTGCAACTATAATGTTCAGGTCTTTTAATTGACTAGCAAAGTATACCCAGGATACCACAGGAACTTAATTAAGTGAAGCTACTCTGTTTACATGGTGCAAGTGGGAGCAAAATTTACCTGCAGCTGAGACACAATTGAGATACATGTATTTCATCAGAAAAATAGTAGTCACTTGTAAGATTTTTTATATTTATTTAAGAATGCTATTACTTCTAAGATTTTTATGTAGTTAATTGTAGATAGTTAAAGAAATTGTTCATTAAAGACTACATATAATTGTTGTGATTCCACTCTTTTATTCTGCCTAGTAGTTTAAATGGAAATATCAGAACTTGGTTTTACAGTTTTTATGTTTGCCACAAGGAGCTAGGGAAATGAAACAGATAAATAATTAAGGCATTAGCTTTAATGGGGGCTTAGTAGTTTGGTTAATTGTTTGGGTTTTTTCAGTACAATTGATACTTGATATAATAAAAAAACCCCAAGAACAAACCTACAAAAACCATCAAAAACCCCCCAAACAGTCCTCTGGTACTTAGTGTCTTTAATGCAATAACAAACGTTTCTACAGTTCAGCACTTGTGAGCAATCCTAGAATAGCAAACCTGTGCAAACAACTCAGATCTTCTGAGAAACTTTGAAGTAAAAGTTATTTTGTGCAAAACTCAGCACTTTGTGACCATTCAGATAATGGCAAACCAATGTTCCCATCTCAGTACTTGCCTGTACTTCTGCAGTAGTATGCCAATGTGAATATGTGACAGAAAAAAAAAGAACAAAAAAAAAAAAAAAAAAAAAAAAAAAAAAAAAAAAAAAAAAAAAAAAAAAAAAAAAAAAAAAACAAAAAACCAAAAAAACCCCAAACCTAAACCCATCAAGATTTCTTTTCCAAGTTTAGACAGAGTGAATAAAAACAGATTTGATAATTTATAAATACATTTTGTTATACACAGAATCAAGTGCAAGAGGTTACGCCTGGGATTTTGGTATGCTGCAATACCTGTAGTTAGTACAGGAAAACGTGATTTTTTTTCCCTCCTTACCAGAATCCTGAGGCGACGTTAAGTAAGGAAGGGTGAGGCAGGTTGGGATAACTGACAAGTTGTGATTAAGAATTTGTTCATTTTCACAGCAACTTCAGGGTGTAATTCTACTTTTCACTCTGATGCTTCCAGGATGCCTTTCTGGCTTTCAGCTGTGTGCTGCAGGAAACAATTTCAGCGTGTGCTGTGGGTGTAGCAGTGTGACAGGGACAGCTGGACAAACTGCTATTGTCTACAGAGCTGGGTTCCATCCCCATTCTCTTCCTGGTCTGAAAGAGGGCTGCCCTTTTCCCATATTCTCTCTCCCCATTTCTGACTCATTCGCTGTTTCTTTTTATATGCAGAAAGGAATGATTCCTGGGCAGGAGAAATCAGAGCTGCTTCTGCAACTCTGTGCTGCTCATACAAAGGCAGGATCTGAATACCTGTCATTCACACAGTGCTCTGCAAACTTGGGGGACCAAAGTGTCTGGCTCACAGCAGACTTCTTTCCTACAATACTCAGCTCCTAGTGGCACTGAGGGAGGGGTGGGTGAACAGAGCAGCTGGATTGCCATCTGTCACGTGGCAACAAAAATAACAAATCACCATTATAATTTTGGCCACAAAATTGTTTATAACCCTGAGTTATATGAGATTCAAGGATTTTTTCATCATGCTTATGAAAGTGACCTTCAACTAATGTTTTGTGGTCAAATAAACATGAAACTTCGGGCAAAGGAAAGTCCAATTGCGTACTGAATGTTCTCAGCTCTTACATAGAACTGGGAATCTAACAATTAGATTAATGGTGAGCCATCATAGTCAGAACCTGTTTCACAAACTGAAGTTAGTCTATCGAGTATTTGTCAGGGATTTAATCAGGAAAGGGCTGGAAATTCATCTGGAGCACAAGCAGCCTTTGTTCAGCAAACTGCTGACATGTTCCTTCAGGCAAATTTTTCCTTTGGCTGGATTAGTTAAACGAATAACTATGCAGGGTGCTTACTCCTGGGTTTGCAAATCTGAAGGAAATTTATCTCCTTTACAGGTGCACTGGTATATGGGTATGTCAAAGCAAGATCAAAGTCTCAGTCTTTAGGATTGTGTTTTGATTCAGTAAAGCTCAGGTCCTTTGAAACAAAGGGAACTCTGGTTCTGAGTTATCAGCTGGACTGATGGTGGTCATCACCAGGTGGTTCAGAAACACTTTTGATACCATTTAAGTCCTGTTCATATTTTTGTTCCCTTTAAACAAAGAAACAAAATTGAAATCAGGTATTCTGATTCCACATTCCTGATGAAGGTGCTAGCAAGCTACAGGGCATGGCTGTACCAAGTAACTCTTAAACACACACCAGTTGTAAGACTATGGCCAATTGAAAATAAGGCTTTGGAGAGCCCTGTAATAGTAAAAGATTTAATTTATTATTTAGATGTCCTTTCGTAGACAGTCAATTCAGAGAAACAGAACTGTGTGTGCATATGCCTGGTAGGAGCTAGCTCCTGTACAGTGAGAGAAAAAAAAGCCAAATACATTTATTGGGGAAAATAATGTATTTCTCTCTGTATGCCTTTTAGGAGTTTGCAAGGGAATTTCAGTGTCAGTAGAGCTGATGTAGATACTTTTCTGAAGTATCTTAATATGTTGTAGGCACTGAGACATCAGTTTTTTCCAAAGGTGTCCAGTGAAGTCTTCACTTAAGTAAGTCCTAAAGTGCAGTCCACAAGTATTTGGCAAATGGTTAATACATGTTTTACTTGCTTGGCTAAAATCCGTATTCTTCTTTAACCCAAGATGCTGTATTAAGACTTTTTCAATGACGTAGCAACTGTATGCTCTTTTTCTGAAAGTGTCCTGCATACTTGTTTTTTTCTCACAATGGTTCACAGACTCATTAATTCAATCCCATCTCCTTTGCCATTAAGAAATTTGAATTGCCATTCTGTGACCACTACAGACTTGCCTGCAGCTGCTTTTGGACTTTGGCAACACCCAGCTGCTGTTCATAGGCCTGAGTGATGCTCTGACTTGCCTGGGCCTGTGTCTTGTTCTGCAACATGTAAGTTGTTCTTGTATTGTGCAGCTCATTGCACACCCCCCCCCCCCCCGCCACTTTACTTCCCCTGAATTCCCTTCCCCATTGCCTTTTGTGGGTCAGAGTGGCAGAGCTGAAGTCAATGAGACTAAGGAAGGAACTGCTCGCGTGTGCCTTTCCTGTTGAGCTTTTTCCCTTTTAGAGTTTTAGTAGACCTATTAACACATTAAGGAAAGCTGGGGAGTCGTTTGTGTTACAGAGCACTCGCGTACACCGCAGTCGAGTTGTTTCCTAACACCCCCTCCGCTTGGGCAGAGTGCAAATGTGAAAGCATGGCTGGGTGTTGTGAGGGGGTTTTGCCTGTCTGAGCATCACAAGTCAAAGTCCCCATGAAGCTAGACAGGGAGTAGAGATGACAGATCTTTCAGAAACCGTTTTGAAAACTCTGAGCAAAACAGGAAGGCAAATAATAAGATCATGAATAGGTACTAATGCAGACATGCCCTGCACCCCGGTGAGAGGAGTTAACAAATAAGCAGGGTGAGCTTTCAGGAAGAACTACTCAAAGGCTCTATATGGGGCTGAAGAGGTTTGGGAACCTGGAGACATCTGAGAGCATGAGCAGAGGACAGGGTAGATCATGTTTTCAGTTACAGCTGGAGGGACAGAGAGCTCCTTGGAAAGAAAATGGGCTGTAGTGAAAGCAGAGTTTGGTGTTGCATATATGAAATAGGACAGAGGTTTGCAGAAAGCTGCTTGTGCAGTTTTGGATATGGACACACCAGCCATCTCCTTAAGGAGTATGTGAAGAGGGAGGGCTAACAAGTGGGATTACCCATCAAAAAGGGAAAGGGTCTTATCCTCTGTCTTACTCTACAGTACATTTCTCTAGCCTGTTGTACCTCATGTACTCTTTCAGGAGCTCCCACCTCCTTCTTGGTTGTGTGGAAGGATCATGCAAACAGGCAAGGTGTAGCTGAAGGGAAAAAGACAAATGAGCTGGGATTTGCATGCAGGAGAGAGGAAGTTCACCTTCCTGTATTTCTATGTTGTATCTTACTGTTATACATCTGCTCTTCATGGTTTTGTTTCCTACTGAATGTTAGCTCTTCCCCAGCTGCAGCTGCCTTTTAGCAGAGTTCACTCAGGTGGCCACATTGCTCAGTCTATTTGGCCAAACTGATGTTGGATCTTGGCAACATGCAAGTGAGCACTTTCAATATAAATTACTCACTATCTTTAATTGTATCTGTGATGAGAACTGAGGGCTGTGGAACAGAAGACAATGGCAACATAATGCCAAAATTATGAAATCCCACCTTCTTTCTTGATACATCTTGACAACCTGTTGAGATTGTAGCTCTTCTTCCAGCTCTGTCTGTCTGTGGAAGACACCCCAGCAATGAAAAGGTAGTTCTGACTGTTTGGCTGTCTGTTCTGTGTCCTGAGATCTTGCTAAGGAAGAGACCTTCACTTTCTCTGCAGTGTAGAGTATTGCAGCTGTGTGGGGGAACATTTTTTTCTTTCCCTTGGTTATTAGAGATTTATTGGCTCTTTGGTTGAGAAAAGCTCAAACAACCAGATGTGTTAAGGTGTCATTGTCTCATCTAACGCACAGGCTTTTCTAATCAAAAACTCTTGAGGACCAGCCTTCTTGTTAAACGTGTGAGACAGTAGAAGTTGTCTGGCTTGACTCATGGGTTTGACAGAGGAGTTAGTAAGTTTACCTGAGGACATTCTGAAACATCATGAGACTAGTAGTAGCTAAATATAAGGCGAGTCTGTTGGTGCCACCCTGGGAAACAGAACGCATGGGTGTGTGGCACAGAGACAACACAGCCTGCTGTGTAGAGGCAGACTGTCCCACTGACTTCTTGCAAGGTGTCAAGGCAGTCAGACTCACCCACAGTTGTAGAGCTGTGGCTGGAGCTAATACCCAGTGCCTGTAGGACATTAGGGAGGCAAGAAGAAACTATAAAAAGATACAAGAATTATTACAACAAGGAGTACAGATACTTGAAAGCTGAGAGTTTAGAGGGATTCCAGCATACCTAGGATTTTCCATCTCTGAACCTGGAAAAATTCTTACTTGAGCTCAATATGTATCAAAATAGCCAGAAAATAGACTTCTGCTGGTCTCCATTTGACTGCATACTGATTTGACTAGCTACCCTATAGCAACAACGCTGTAATACACATAGGCCCAGATGTTTTCTGATAACAAAATTGTAGCTTACTAAAGCTTAAGGAGGAAAGATGCTGTGTCTTCTTCAGGAAGAGAATGGTGTGTCCTGTTTAATGCAGCTGGACAGAATTAACCAGCCAGAGTATTTGCTGTACTGAATAAGCCAGTCTCAGACCAAATAGCAGTTTCCAAACCAGTTACTCTATTAAGCTTCTGTTTGTTGTAGGTGTAAGAGATGTGTTCTGATTTTAACCTGCCTCAGATCTGGCTTCCAGTTATGGATGTAGAGGGGCTGTGTTTTGGAACTTGACCTACCCACAGGCTGCTCTCTAACTAGTTCAAGAATTTAACTAGACTACCTACCTATGAAGGTCTTGCCGTGCATATGTATCTCTTGAAGCTTAATGTTTCCTCAAATTGATTCTCATCTATCAAATTAGGCTACCAGTACTTCCTTTCACCTACTGTTTTCTTTACTTTTTCTTTCTTACTTAGAACATGAAATCTTTGTGGTTTATACTCATGGATAGGGCATAGCACTTCAGCTTCTCATTAACACTTCCAAAGCTTAAGGGAAGAAACAGAAACAGGACCATGTGTGTGGATACAATAGCATCATCAGTGAAGGCTCACATAGCAAGGTTTGCTCTTTCAGTTACTCCAGAAAAGGCATGACCATCACAGTTTGCAGGTGGGACTGTCACCAAAAGAGAATAAAAATTAAGTTGTGCCTCATATTTCTAGCCCCTGAGCACTGAGTTGTATGAAGAAGTCACACAGAAAGCAGCTTCCATACTAGAAGATGAAGCATATTAACTTCCTAACTCTAAAAAACATGGGTTTTTTTGTCTTTTGGCCAAGACTTCAACCAGGGAGATATCTTGAAATAGAAGTTTAACAATCAACTAATTGTTTCAAGGATCATGTAACATCTGTTTCCAACAAGAAACCAGAGGGTGGGGAGACTCCCAAGTTAGCAATCCCATGAAAATTAGAATATTCAATGGCAGCACCTACAGAATGTCCATCACCCTGTAGAAACTGGTTTTGCTGCTACAGGCACATTCATGTTGAGATCATTATCTGCTCAACAGTTCTTGATTCCTTGTACTTCAGAGGAAATGCTGTCTCTGTTTTGAAGGTGAATGGCAGAGAATGTGAAGACTACCTTTATATACAGCTAATTTAAAAAAAAAAATTGCACATTTATTTTAAACTAGAACACCAGTAGATTTAATATATACCATCTTACACCAGAGTCACTCTCCCTAGCCCTTCTGGATTTAGAAGAAGTAATATTACAGACATAGAAGATGAAATTAAATTCTTCTATATTTCTTCTATATTTCTATGATAGAAATAAATATTTTAGAACAATTTATTCTGGGCTAATCATATCTATGGACTTTTGTTTCTCTTCATATCTTGTTTATTGAATAATAGTCCCCAAATACTTTTGTTCTGGCTACAAACATGTTTCAAATCTGTTTTCAGACTACAGTTCCAGGCATCATTGTTCTTCCAGTTTCACTCTGCCTGACTACTTCCAAGCAGCTTGTTTGAAAGGGAGCTGTGATTTTTTTCTTGGTACAAAGACCCAGAAAAAATTTACTTATTACTTATATATTAGAGGACAGGAGTCACAGAGGAAAGACAAAACAATAAAAGGCCAGCATGCAAATTATTCTAATAAGTGCTTAGCACCTTCCTTTACACTGAAGCAGGCCCCACTTATACAAGTGTCACTACTCTCAGAGGAGCAAAATTTCACCTCTTGTCTCTCCTATTCTGGACAGATCCTCAAAAATTCTATTCACAATTGCATATTCTGTAGCACTGTTCTATTGGAAATGTGTGAGGCCATTGACACCTGTTTCGCTATCATTTATCTGAAATGTCTTTTTTTCATGTAGGTGTATGAAAGTACCACCAGTAGATTTAACTCTTAGCACATTGCAAGCAATGCAGTAGCCATCAAACAGACAAGGGAGTCAGATAATGATCGCTGATAGCACCCGGGTGCTTCACAGTGAAGTTGCAGCAAAGTTTATTATCTCTTGCATTACCTTTAAGGTTTTGCCTGCAGGCCTGTGCTGAAATCAGGCTTTCAACCTGCCAGAAAATTTACAACTAATTGCTAAGTCACCCTCCCTGCCCTGAAGACTTTCTATTCTAAAAAGTCCCTCTTCTATAGATAGAAAGGTGATGCATAAACCAAATCCAGGCTTCGGTTTTGCAGAAGGTTGACACTTACTTGCCTGATGTGTTACAGAGTATCCATGAGAGAATCAGGAGAATCTGGGAATGCCCTGAATTTCAGCTGCTGTGTCTTTCTTAGTCAACCTCCTTTACAGGCCAGAAAGACACGGACTGGTGTGTGACCGAAATCCCTAAGTCACCCTAGTTGGGGAGGGCACTTATGGTTATGAAAAACGACAGAAACATCCAAAATTGCAGATACAATGCCTATGCAAAATCCCACTCATTTCAGTTCCCATAAAAATGAATATTCTACCAAACATCATGTTTTCAACAGAGATTAGATTGGGGCTAGTTCTGTGTTTTCGTTGCTTTCTCTCTTTTTCTTTCTTTCTTTCTTTCTTTCTTTCTTTCTTTCTTTCTTTCTTTCTTTCTTTCTTTCTTTCTTTCTTTCTTTCTTTCGTCTTCTCATGGAAAATCATACAATTTATTTCATCTGTGTGAGAAAGGGCAGGATGTTTTGCTGGTTATTTCATCATGTGTGAAAAATAAAATGTTGCCAAAACCTACATTGAACATACTTCCTTAAGAAAAGCAGGTTAAATTACATTAAGCCTCAAGGGGTTTTAGTCACTGTAGAAAAGTCAGTCTGTAGTTTCTACTATACCAGGGAGTTGGAATGCCCATACTTGCCGAGAATATCACTTCTCTATTATACCACATAATTTTATTTAACATGCTAATCTTTAATTACATATTTTTTCTATAAGTGAAATTTTGGAAACTCATCTAAAATCCTTTGAGACAATATTTTATCTTTCTGTCTACATATATCAAAGCTTGAGCCAGAATTCCTTATATCTGAAATATCTGCACATGAAAGGAACAGATAGTGTTGAACTGGAAAAATGCAGAATAGTGATAGCATCTCAATTAGTTCTCATATCTTTATGTTGCTGGGACATGAAACATGAAACGGCACTTAAAAAGTTAGGCAATTGAAGGTCATCTGTGTTTGACACTCAAGTTGTTTAAAGCTTTTATCGGCTCTCTGAATACCCGTTTAGGAGATGAAACCACCCATCTTGTAGTCAATGCATAGGTAGTACTCAGTAAATGTACTTAGAACAGAAGAACGGTGCTTGTCTCTGCACACGTTCATATGAGTCATCCCCATGATTTTGCAGCAGATTTTCATGAAGCACCTGTATGGAAAAACGTTGTTAGAATCAGTTCTTTCATTCCTCAAAGTGTTTTGATTTTTTTTTTAGGATTTTCCAGGGTGGAAAAGGGTCTAAAAAATAAGTAATCAGCAGTGAAATGTGGCACTTGCAAGTTTTATTATTTGAGTGCTGACAGGTCATTTCCCCTTTGCCTCTTGCATAGAGTGTAATATTATCTCCAGTCAGCACCAGACATTTGGCTTGTCAGCAGAAGGGCAGGGAAATCACACACTAGGCAGGGAAAGCTTCTTCTTTTCTTTCCCAGGGAAGTCCATGACAGGAAACAAAGGAAGAAATTATAAACTATGATCAAATAAGATAGAATCATCCACTCGGGAATTTTGCTTTCCTTTCATTGGGTGATGAGAACAAAAGGCTCAATGTTTAGCTGCTCTGATCTCAAGAAAGCCAAGTCAGTTCTCTGAGCGCTGGGGCTTCAATGGTGACTAAAAGCAAATGCACAGAATGGTTATGTTCCAAGTGGAGCAGGTTGGAGTTGGACTACACCTTCACCAGCTATGAAGGACTATTAAAGAATCCACCTTTCCAGAAAAAATATTGGCCAGAAATTTGGCTTTTTTCTTGGTCCGTGTCAGTCTGACCTATGAAACAAGGTGCAGCACTTCAAGTACAAATATGTCACTGGAGCTCAACAAAGCCCTTAATTATATAGTGGTTAGGGAATTACTACATTGCTAGGAGCATGAAGTGCTCAGTAATATCCCACAGCTGTCTGAAGAAACCTTTGTGCTGCTGCCAAATAGTTTGTGGGGACATTAAAACAAATAGTGAATTCTCAGCAAAAAATTAGACTGAGCTTCTTTACTTACAAAGAACAGCAGTGTTTCTGGGCTCCAGATCTGGGTAATTCTGCCTTGGTGCCCATGCCAATAAGAAAAAAGGGCTCTTAAACCCTTTCTCTGCTACAGCTTTTGAAGGGATGTAGATACCTCTTTTATCCCTGCTTTGTATTACTGTATCTTGGCTTTTCATGGTGTCTTGTCATTGTGTCTCTTCTCCCTTTCAAATACTGTTAACATGCTTGAGTCCTTTCAGACAGACATCAACAGCTGGAATGTGGGCCCTAGAGAAGTGATAAGTTATCAGATGCAAGGGCTACATCCTCATTGGATGTGGTTTTACAATTTTTTTGAAAGCTTGAAACTAGTGGAGATGTGCAAACTTGTGACATGCAAACAATTTTTTGAAACATAACAGTTTTTTAATACCAAGAAGCCTATGATTTCCAGCCTGGTCAGTGTAGAATGGGAAGATTTCACATGTATGGAATGAAAAGAGTTATTTTTGGAAAAAGCTGAAGAGTTCTCTAGTTAACCTAAAAGAATAACATCAAGCAAGGTAGAAAAATGTTATCATCTAAATCTGAATTCTTTGCTATCATCTTCTTTTGTTGCTTTAGGTGAGTCAGGATTTTTCATTTTCTTACTGACCTATGCATTTAGTGGACTATAAACCTTAGTTACTGCCTAGACATGCTGTGCAGTTTGACTAATGACTATGTGAGGAGCATGCTGCTGCCCAAGACAGATCTTACAGATGTGCAAAGCCAAAACTGTTTTTAACAGATGAGAGTCTGAACATCCGCAGTACTATGGCTTGGTTTTGTTACCTTTGTAAATCTTTTTGACAAATGTGCAGACCCTCAGAGTCAGCATTCTCTGAATTAATTCATAAGTAAATCTAGCAATTAAGGGGCCAAATTTTGTGATGAAATAGTAACCTGACAGTTGTGTCAACAGCACTATCAACCACGAAGCATCAGTCCTGGGAAGGTCAGGTGCTCTTTCCTCAGGGTTCCTGTTGCACAGGATTAAAAAAAAAAAAAAAGAGCTCTGCAGGGCAGAACTGTTGTAGCAAAATAGGCTTTGATTATAAGCCTCTATCCCGTTTGACTCCATACAGTCTTTTTCAGGCCTGCCACTCCTTGCTGACACATTACCAGGTCACCTCCGCTTCCGTCCTTTTGCTCTCTTTTTCCCAGGCAGGCCACCCGCCAGGTCTTTTTGGACAAGTGCCACTCAGTGAGCCTGAGGAGGTCTCCTCTGCAGACCAGAATTATTCTTCAGACCAGATAGAAATCTATTAAAACAGATGGATTTTTTTAAACTGCTTTTATGGGCCATCAATGCTACCCTTATTCATATCCTTTTGTGGAACAATACATATGGCTTCATGTGAGTCAGAATGAATTTTCTTGGCAACCAACAACATTCAGGAGGTGAATTTGCCAAACCCTAAGTTATTCAGTGTCCTTCTGTCTCCGGGGCCTTTTAATTTCTGCAGCCATAAGGTTCTTGAAGTATTTGTGTCAGGCAGCATTTTTATTAAACAGGAAGATGGCTTTTCCTCCTGCCAGTTCTCAGTCACTGCATTTGCTGCACAGTTCTCTGTCACTGCTTACAGAAAAATTGGTAAAGTGGCCTTACCTTGCTTCCATAGGTATCTGTTGTCTATGGCATGAGTACTGCTCAGAAAAAAAAGCACCAAAATGTAGATGCATCTTTGGAAACTGTCTCCCAGCTTTTCAAATATCTTTGCCTTCCATTTGTTCTTTAGCAAGTTTTTGCATGAGTTCCCGAGGAAACAGCAGGAGTTGATGTCACCTTGTAACATGACTGATAATGACACTCTTAGCAGCTGGGAATGAACAGAATAGTGAGTGTGTGGTTTTAGGAGGAAATGGTTCCTTGTTTCCTTTGACAGAGCTTTCCAACAAGATGATCTTACTTTCCTTGATTGTATTTATTGCTAATTACAGACATCCTTTATAGGATGGCTTATCTCCTTCCTCCCTTGAATACTGTTTAACCTTCAAGGAGCTAGTTTCTTGCAAATTGGAAAGTGCACTCTTTTTCAGGACTGCATGAATATAGAATAGCAGTATATCATACTATGCTGAATACCTTGGAGCTCTCAATCTGTTCTGTGGATGGAAATCAACCAGAAGACCAATTCTACTCCCACCTGCTGGAAAGAATGTTGGTGGGGCATATAACTGATTCTATTCCTGCAAACTCATAATGGAGTTGTAACACTTAGAAATTCAGGCACATCACCACTCTTTGTGCTTTAGTGTGTCTGAAATTGAAATTTGAGCCTGAATGTTATAAGGGAAGGATATGTTTGACAAGAACAGCAATGAATGATGCCTTTTCTTCTGCACAGACTGAGAAGGTCTGGCTGCAGGCTGGCACCTTCGTACACCACTGTCAGTGTAAAGGTGAACGTGTTTGAAGGTGCTGATTCACCTGCTATGTGATATTGCATTACAGTTTTGTTACTGCCAGTGGCTTGGGTAAGTGATTCTAGAGAAACCACAATCGCCTGTGCTCAATGGATCAGCTACTAAAAACTTTATTTACTTAATTAATTTATCCTTGCACTCATTTTCAGGCCTTGTGTATGTGGTGAGGGTTAGCACATTCCTATAGAACTAATGAAAGGACTGCTGTAAAAAAAGTTGCATTTAGAAGCCACTTTACTGTGATCAAGTAATTTTTCTTACCATATCAGCCTTTGAGAAGGAATGACTACTTGTTTGACCAACCATATGTGGATCATATTCTTAAAATGAGTGAGTAATTTAAATTATTTAATGTGTAATGAATTAAGAGTGATTTTTCAATTCTTTTTTTTCTTTTCCTAAGGCAGAAATTGCCTTACAACATGGGTATGTGAAGAACATGCTCGCTTCTTTCAAGCACTTTAAATTTATGGTGGTTTACTTTATTGCAGAATATCTGTATTGGAGGTCAGTAACCAGAAAGGTACAGTTAGCTTAGCTGAATGAGGAACCCATTTAATAAAGCTGCTGCAGCTTCAAGTGTAAATTGGTTCAGTCACTTTAAATCTGATTTGTACAAAGTTAGCTTATACCTACAAGTAGCATTTAGCTTATAGTTAGACAAAACACAGGGACATGGGTCCTATTGATAACCTCAGAGTGGACAATAAAAATTACCCTTCAAGCTTCCTGCTTGAATCTACTCCTTGGTTACTTGGTAGATGACAGTTGGAAAAGCAGGGCAAGTACACACTCTGTAAATGGTGTTGGGAGAAGGACTTGTTTACAAAAAGCTACAAGACAGGTACTCTCAATTCTTTCCCAATTCATTAAGCAATGCTGTGCTTTTTGTTGTGTCTGTTTTCCTGCTCTCTCATGTGTCAGCATGGGGTTTTCCTTCTCTTCAAGCTAAGACAAGAATGAGGGAATTCTGAGGAACTTATAAAAATATTGCTTTTGATTAGCTGGGAAATTCACCCATACATAATTATAAATGTTCACCTACTTGAGTTGCCTGGATAACAAGGAGCTCTAGTCCACTGCAGAATCTGTTAAGACAGTTACGTATTTCACATGCTTTTCTCAATGTCATCATAGATAGAAATTTGATCTACCCAGTTTGGCATCCTGCCTTTTGACCTAGCTGCTAACTGAGAGTTGGGTGATCAGCACAGTTTCCAGTCTCTTCTCTCACCCTGAAAACACACATAAGCTGCTTTACTGTAATAGTTTTGTGCCTTGGAAGGACCCTGGATTCACGAGTTGCAAAGCTAAGTTTTAGTACCAGCTCTGCCACTGACTCACACATTGGCTGTAATTACCTTTACTACTCTTGGATTATTTAAAATGTCTTTCTCACTCGTTTAAAGCTTGTCTGTTCTTAGGATTCTTGGGATGTTTTGTAGAGTTATTATTTATTTTCAGTTCCAATCAAATCTATTCAAATACCTTCAAATTAATTCCCTGAACCAACATCTTAAAACATGTTCTTTAAATGCAGGTACCTGCAAATTCTGTTGATAGAAAAGTTAGCCGTCTGTCAGGCTCGGCAAGTGTCAGTCTGTTGAAGATGTCTTCCCTGGCTGAACTCTAATTCATGTCATCTGCAGCTTCACCTCTAGGAGAGGAGGATGAAGGCCTAGTGCACAGCTGAAAGCTGAGAGGAAGTTTCCTTCCTTTGCACATGGCTGATGAATCTGCTAGCACTGTATGTTACACAGACAAAAAGCTAAAAAATACAGAGACAAGACCAGAAGATCCAGGGAAACAAAAAGCAGTAAGCAAGGGTACATATAGGTGAGTCTGTAGGAAGCTGTAGGAGTGGAGGGTATACTACTGTTTGAAAAGGTCTGGAGAATTATTTAGGGCACAGAGATGATGAAAACGATGTATGTCTCCCTTGGCATTTACATGACAGAAGCTATGAAAGAAGTGCCACTTAGGGGAATCCCTGGAACTGACTGTACAGATTGTGCCCACTGGTTGTAAGTATGTTTGGGCTGGAAATTGACATTCTCTAACAATCACAGCTGGAGCACCTTCCCAAATGATGAAATGAAGCAAAAAGCATGTTGCTGTTTCACAGAGAAAATCGGTCATTTTAAGAAATGGGATGTTTTGAAGTGGCTTCCTTCAAAATCCAAGCCTTAGCACGTCCCCTTAATCTGATATTCTTAATATTTGTTCTCTACTAAATTAAAGCATTACTTTTCTAAGGATCTTTCTACTTGGGTTCTTATATGTTTGCTTTTGAGCATCTGTGTTTGGGTAATTCAATCTTTGTTTTCATCTCTGTCACTGGACTTCTTCAAGGAAACCAAAATATTTTGTAGTAAGAAAAACAGTGCTATTAGGCACAGGCTGAAGACATAATGGAAATATGCCATGGAGTGTAATCTGCTTTTAATTGGCCACATCATTCAACTATTGCTAGTTAGAGAAGACACTGGAAACAAAATGTTTGGCCTCAGAAAAACTAAAATGTGTTATAAAAAATAAATATAGAAAATTAATAAATCAGAGTGAAACTAATCATATGGAAAATCTCAGCAAACAATCATCATGCAATGGCTGGTATAATTTCAAGTGTATTAGAGGTACCCATGAGCTTGAAATAACATGGGGTTTTTTTTCCTTTGGGTTACAGCATTAATACGGTAAAGCTTTGGTTCTTGACTGCTGTATTTACCCAAAAGAAAGACTAGCTTTTTTAAGAGTTAAACTACTTGGAAAAAGTAATTCTAAATTCTATCATTTTCCCTTTAGGTTAATATGGTAATTAATGTCTGCTTTTTAAAACACAGCAACTCTTCAAAAGCTTTCTTTTTTCATTCAGATTCTGTAGTGTGTAGGCACAGCACAAAACTATCCTACCATTTTGCCTTTTACCTTTCTGTCACAGTTATTGTCTTTGTTCTATGCTATCCTTAGTTTGTCCTGTGACAACTGGTTAGGCTGTCTGCCAGTTGTACTGATCATTTTTCTGATATCCCTTCAATGGTTCAGCTATTGAATAGCTGTAGGAATATTGGTATAGATCAAAGCCCCATTATGCTAAAGAACTGTACAAACACAAGACAATGGCTTCCCTGAAAAATTACAAGCTAAGTGAAGTAACATTCGAAGTGCCTGTGTCTAATTGGCCAACTGATAGCACGTGTGTTTTGAATCTTACCTCTGTGCAGGATAGTGACAATGAGCATCTCCGCAGTGAGCCAGTAAAGAGGCTTTTCTGCCTGTCTTCTGTAGATAGGATGTAATGCATTGACTACAACCGTGAGTTACACTTTTGCTTTCTCCCCTGAGCACGATTACTGGGCTTGGATGACACAAGGTGAATGTGGTTGGTGTTTGCTACCACTGCTCCATGCCCCTCAGCAAAGGCAGGCCATTATGGCCCAGATGCCAGGGTGGTGTGTTCATCCCCCAGAGCTCTGTCACAGGCAAGACAGGTTTGTTTCAGCCTGAGCTGGACTCTGGGTGAGTCAGGGCTGTGCACACTACACCCCTATAGGCCTGTAGCAAGGCAGCTGCTTGCAAGTGGCAAGGAGCTGGCGATGTGTGCATGTGCTGAAAGCACTCAGCAGTCTCCATTTTAGATGATGGGAAGTTTTGGTGTGCATTTTCCAGATACAGTTGGTTCATTTGTGAGTCTCAGCTAGGCACCTGTCCTGTAAGAGCAGAGTTTCTGGGAAAACTTTCCATCCAAACAAAATTTTTGATCAATTTGCAATGAAGATTAAACTAGGTTACCATAGGCACAGAAGTGTGAAGGGGCTTCTCCTCACCCAAAGCAATCAAATAATTTTTTTTTTTTTTTTGTCCAGTAAAAAGAAATACAATAAGGAAACCCTTTTCTTGCACCTCTGATCCCTTTGAGAGGAGAGGAGAGGACAGGACAGGGCAGGATGGGATGGGACAGGACAGGAGGTAGTGGCACCCGAGGTCAGGCCAGGAGGGCAGCAGGGCAGGGAGGTAGAGACCAGGTGCGTCCACACCCTCAACACAGCTTGGGCAAGGATCGAGGTTGAGGGCCTTGGCTTCAGCAAAAGCAGGGCAGGCCCCAGTTTCCTAATCTGAATCCAGATTGCAGCTGAATGCTATCAGCCCAGACCTGGAGCACAGACATATAAACCCTGGGGCAGGGGAGGTCTGGGCAGGGCTCTGGCAGGTAGAGCTTGCACAGTCCCGTGTTGCCCTGGCTCCTGGGACTGGGTGGTGAAGGTACAGACTTGCCTCCGTTTGCTCAGACCTGTGTCTAGTTGTTTATGCCAGGAAATCTGAAGTGCCTGTTTATTTGCAGACATTGTTCGTATCAGTAAGGCATAGCTTTGGCTTTAATTTTAACAAGGTATGTAACTACAAGTGTTTGGGGTTTTCAGTACATCTAATTTGTCAAATTAACAGTTCAAAAGCCAAAATCTTTAGAAAACGTTAAATTACTGATTTGTCTATTCATGATGTGTGAGGTGGACAGCAAATAATAATATCTACTATTTGCATAGCATTATTCAGACAAATTATAAGGAGAGATATCATTATCATGTATATAATCCAGAGGAAAAAACCAGATCTCAGTGAGGTCAAACAAGAGGCAAGCCAGCATGTGTGAGTTCAGTCTTCCAAGAATTAATATTTGGCACATGAAAACAAACTGTGTTTTTTTAATTTTATTTTTCCCCAGAGATACTGAACATTCACAGCTTGCTTTGAAATCACCAGGAACTCAAGTGTTTCTGAAAATCAATTAATATTTGTCACTCACTTTTACTTCTAAATAGACATTTAACTTCTGGTGATGCAGTCTGAGCCAAGCAACTTGCATACAGAGAATTCACACCTAGTTCTTATGAAGGATTAGAAACTGGGATCCATGATTGAAAGTCACATTTACATCAGGTTCTATTGTAAAGTGTCCGGTTATCTGGGTGTGACAGGACGCGAGCAGCAGCTTTACTCCATTTCTTGAATCTGCCAGTTTATACTAGTTGTCTTGTTGATGTTTTTTTCCTCATTTTCTGATTTTTCCAGCTCACAGCTGCAAAAGAAAAGCTGTCTGTGGGGTCTCTACAATACAGTTTTGCTGAGGCAAAGCTTCTTAACCCTCTGACATGTCATTCTCATTTGGCTTGTCTCTTGCTAGTGAAGAACACACCCCACATTTGGGGCTGAGACTCTACAGAAGCCCCAGGAAGAAGCCTACGCACTTGGATTCCCAGGGGCTGAATGAAGCAAATTGCACCATTTCCCATCACACAAGAGCACCCAGCTGTTACAAGCATCCACACGGCACCTCCAACCCAATTCTAGGCGAGTCAATGTCACAGAATGCCAACGGCCTTGTGGAAAGAGGCAAAAAATTTCCTTCATGCACCACCAACTGCTATCAGGGTCTAAAACCTTTTGGGAAGAGCCTCCAGATGGACATTACCCTGGAACTGGAGTGTTCCCAAATATTAGAGGAACCCCTCTGAGCCCTCAACCAAGGTGCCTTGTTGGCTATCCATTTCTAACCTCAGTACTACATCACTAGTTCCCGAGGCAGTCCTCATTGGACCAAATAACTTGTGCCAAATCTGATGTTTAGTGTTGCTTTTACAATAAGACTTAATGTAGTATCTCCGTAGCTCTGTGGCTGTAGCTGAGTGCTTTCACTGTGGAGTCTTCTAAGGAAGGGCATAGGCTTCTGCTGATAGAGATCCAAGATGTCCAGTGAATCAGGTTCAATTCTTTGGCTGGGTAGGGCATGTCTAAGATTCTTCCTTTCCTTCCCCATTGCCCAGGATACTGAATATTTTGCAGAGAAGCCTGCAGAGCACAGTGTGAACTAGATGTGCTGCACAACACGGCTTATTAGTGCAGCTTGTCAGTCTCTTCCAAATATCACAGTTGTCTTCACATTTTGAAAAGCAATTAAAATCAACAGCACGTAACATATTACAGCTGTAGTAAACATTTCCCTTGGCCATGGCAAACAGTCCTGGGAACTCTAAACTGCAAACAACAGCCCCTCCTCCTGTTTGCAATGGGGATTCACATTTAGGTTCAACACAGCAAAACTGATTTTTCTCCCAATTTTTTTGTTTGTCCTTTGTAAGTCACCTGTGGAGCCACAGCCTCCAGAGTATTGCATTTAGAAAAAATTTAGGTTCCCTGAGCAAACTGGGCTCATTATTCTGGAGTTTATGAAAAGCATAAACTCTAGTAGAAACAAGTATTAATCATGGATTGCTGAGAGGGATGCACACCCTACATAGTATTCATTTCTCACTGGCTACAGGTTTATCTGGTTAATCCCACACACTGATATTCATTAGCTAAATGAATACACCCACAACCAAACAGCGTGAATTTGCGGGGTTGTTAGTTGGCATAACTTCAGTGACTGTTAACAAGCCTTCATTCTTTTTATACCAGTTGTCAGTCATAGCCCTGTTTGTGATTTATAGGAGAGATAAGTGCTGTCATTATCTTGCAAATAAAGAGATAAAAGGAAGAAGCATAGGGCTAGTCTGAGGCTACTGTGGAGCTAGCAACTGAAAATCTGATGGCTCCAGGTCTATATTTGCGAATGCAAATTGTCTGATGGCTTTGACCTTTTCTTACTGATCACAACTTCTGTGAGGTGCCTTAGTCCACAAACAGATCCTGTATTTGAAAATATTTTTTCAAGAATTTTGAGCTCTCATAGCCTGTGTTAATTTTAAACTAGATGTTGCCACAGAAATGTGTCATGTCTCATGATCTATTATCCTTTTGCTCTTTGATCAATTCATTCTTCTTGTTAGGTTTGCAATTAAATGTCTTGCAGGAGATTCCCTGTTTTGATTTGATTTGTTCATTACTTGTCGGGGCATTGCAGGAATTACACTGCAGGAGGGTGATTTGTTCGAGGAGGGCGAGCACCACACCCAGCCGTTCCCTCACACACCTCAGAGCCAAAGCAAGTCTTACGGTGTGGGTAAGTGCTGAATTTCATAACCCGTGCTACAGTCTGTGCTTGGGGCTGAACTGCGGCAGAGCTTGGATTTTAAATTTACAGGAATCTTCAGTTGCTGTTAGCATAGCAAAAAATCCAAACCAAGGCAATTTCTACAGCCTGCATAAACCCATTGATGTATTTTAAATTTTTCTGTCGGTGTAAGTTTTTGAACAAGTTTGAACAGGTTGTGTCCTTAAAATCTTTCAGTAAAATTTCAGAGGCTGCTAAGAACACAAAGTACGGCTCAAAAAAATCTCATGCCTGTCACGTTTTGAACACTTTACGCAAAAAATAACTGTTGTGCCTTTTGGCCGCAGCCGAGCAGCAGGCAATGGGCAGCCCGCAAATCAGTGCAGGCGCCCGGCCTCGGTGGTGGCTGCCCGGCCGTGCCCCTCCGGGAGCGGGGAGCCTGGGATATCCCGCGCCCCTCCGGGACAGGGATCCCCGGGATGCTCTGGGCTACCCCGGGACAGCCCGTGCCCCTCCGGGACAGGGATCCCCGGGATGCTCTGGGCTACCCCGGGACAGCCCGTGCCCCTCCGGGACAGGGATCCCCGGGATGCTCTGGGCTACCCCGGGACAGCCCGTGCCCCTCCGGGACAGGGATCCCCGGGATGCTCTGGGCTACCCCGGGACAGTCCGTGCCCGGCGAGCGGGGCGGCGGCACCGGCCGGGGGCGCCCCCTGGCGTCCGCCGCCCGCCCCGCCGAGTTGTCCCCTCCGGTGACAAGAGATTCCTCATTCGCAGCCGGGTGTTTCCATCACTCTTCCAGGTGTATGGAATGTACTTGCCTTGCAAGTTGCAGTGTCCCCACATTGCTCTAGTCTTAATCCCAGACGGCTCACCTATGCCAGGCATCCCTCTGGATCGCTCCCCGCTGCAGTTCCAGGAGTGCTGCTTGTGCTGTTGCTGAACAGTGGATTTATGAAAGCATAAATTTCACTTTGTTTATAGCAAAGTGTCTTGTGGGACCAGAATTTAATTTTTTAACATTGTTAGGAAATGGTAAAGGGAATTAGATTACTGTAGATGTCTGTGTGTTTTGTTCTGCAAAGGGAAGTTTGGAAAAGGCTTTAAAACTCCTCCAGGCATTGGAGAAAAAGAGTATCTCAATAAATATAAAGAAAGTAAGAAGACTGTGCAAAAAATTGCTCTGACGGTGGCAGCCACTTAGAAATCCTTGACTCTCTCAAGGGTTTCATACCCCTTCTCAGGGTTGTGATCTGTTTGTGCAGTCCCAGATGACTTCTGGAGGAAACATTCAGAACCTTGCTTGGGATCAGGAGATCTTACCCAACTCCTTCAGGAGGTACCAGCCCAGTTCTGCCCACTCCATGACAAGGCTCAGGCTGTGGGATAGGAAGGCGTTTCTGACTGGCCCTACCATACTCTCAGGGAGCCCAGCATGGCAGGAGCAATGTGAGGAACTCTAAAGGACCACGTCACCCATTTTTTTAAGGCCTACTAGCCTGATACTCACCTAGCAAGCTTAAAGCTACCTGGCTTGGTGAATTCCACAGAACAATATCAGGACTAGCTACTTAATGAAAAGGATGTTTATGACATTTATCAGTTTCTTTCTCTCCTCTCTTTCTTTCTCTGAATGCCCTTATTTTATATGCAAGTGACTTTAATTTGTTACCTTTCTAATTTGAAGAGTCCTAGTTTCCTTAATCTTTTCTATGAGAGTGGTGGTCCATGTATTTAACTATCCTTGGTGCCCTTCTTGTGAATAGCAATGATCAGCTCAGAGTCCATAATTTCATACATGAAGCTGGAATTTTTTTTCCTTGAGCATCATTTGACTGCAATAAATAGCAGTGCAGGCAAGTGAGAAGGAGCAGAAAAAAGCAACAAGAGTGGAAAGTGTGGGATGCTGCCTTCTGGGGGCAGTGTGTGCTTGTGTAATTACAGTAACTGTGATCAACTTCATTTCTCAAGTGCAAACATGTGGTGGTTGTTTCAAGAATTCCTCTTATGCTGGAACTACCTCCCCATAGGGTCTAGTCTGGCTCTTTACACCTCCTGTACTCATTAATGTTAACTCATTAACTCACAAACGTTACTTGAGTAATTAAGTAAATCCTTCCTCTTCCTGCAGCCTCCACTTCTCAGAGTTTTGTCTTTTTGCTTTAATTATCTTTGGAGTATTTTTTTTTCTCTGTACATATGCATGTTGATTTTTCCCTTATTACCTCCTCCTAGCAGAGGGCTATTTGAAGGGATCCTACAGAGATACCCTTTGTGGAGGCTGGGTTTTCAGTAAAGATTGTCTCAGCAAACTGTTAAAAGCAGCAGTCAGAGGTTCTCCTGCCTGTCGTGTGTCAGAAGCAAGTGGCACCTTAAGCCTGAAAAACCCTAAAACGTTAAATTTCTGGGTGCTGAGTGGTAGGCTTTGGGGTCTTTGATGTCTCCTGTTACAGTGTATGTGCAATATATACACTGTATGTATGATATATACACAGTGTAGCATCAGTGTTTTCTGAAAACCACAAGAAGTTCATAATTGACATAGGTTTGTTTGTTGTAGTGCATCCTCATGCTTAGAAATGTTTTGCAGCAGATGCTGTCTAAGAGGACTACAAAAAGGAAGGAGTACCTCATAGCTAGCCCAGCCTGATGTTAAATTTGCAGTAATTTTCCAGAAAAATTACTGAAGTGAATTATGATGGTATCATGGGGTATGCTTCCACACTTGTTCTCGTGCTTTCCCCACCCCTTTTTATATGTAATAGTAAAGGGCTGTTTTAAATAGGTTCTTAGAAATTAAATTTGAATGTATGTACTCGGCTATCTTGTATAAATCAGGTATTTTCCTCAAATATATTAATGGACAGTTGTAATTTCTCCTCTAAGTAGTTGAAAAATACCAAGTGATAATTTCCTAAGTGCCAAAAATCTCTTTAAACCCGGTAAACTGAATCTAAATAATGGTCTCAGAGTTCACCATTGAGGTAAAGGACACAGAAAAGGGAGAGAGAAATTTCTTCCGAGTCCCTTCTCTAAATATTTTTTTCCTTCATTAGGAGTTTGCCTCTGTAATGATGTCCAGGCATAACTTAGTACTGCAACTCTCTTATTATCTCATTGTATTGTTGTACATCACTATGCAAATACTTGTGCTGACCTGTGCAAATAAGAAGCCTGTCTCCAAAGAGCTCGGTTTGCTGCCAAGAAGGCACAAGAACTGTTCAGTAGAGGAAATCGTTTATGGTAAGAAAGCAGGATCATCTGTTTCAAGATCCTGTGGTAAGGTTAGATTTTAAGAAGGGAACACTGGCAAATGAGCACAAAGAGTTTTACAGGAGTAGAGGACAACAAAAGCAGAAGTTGTGATGTCAAGAGTTGGACAGACAGACACTCAGCTGATTGAAAGGAACGTAGTTTTGCCATGTGGGTAATTCATAACTCCTTAAACTGGCAGGGTTTTCTTATAAGGCTAATTAAAGCGCAGGATTAAAATGACTGTTGTGGATGTGGTTTTAATCCTCGGGCAGTGCAGAGACCTTGGCAGCTGGTGTCTTTGTACCTGGGCGAGCAGTGCGTGCTCAGTGAGGCAGCCCGCCCCGGGGCGCGGGTCAGGCCCCGCCGCGGTCGCTGTCCCGCCGCACTGGCGGTCGGGCTCGGCGGGGCGAGCGCGGCCGCTGCCGCGAGGTGTCTCCCGACAGCGCTTCCTGAGGGCCTCGGAGCATCTCCCGTCCCTGCCTAGTGACCGAAACCCTTCCAGCGCAGCACGCAGCGCAGCCGACGCTCTCCTCCGTTTCTGTTAACTTTCTTTGGTTCTCAGGGAAGAAATTTGAAGCCGTTTGGTTTGGACCGTCTGTCATAGTGTTATGGGCTGTGATCTCCTGATGACATTCACTGTCTGTAGGTCTTGAGATCTTGCCATAACTGATGCTTGTTCTCTAGATGCTAAATTGCATTGGCAATGGATTGCAATGTTTCCCACAGTGGCCTCTTTTTTCTTATGAGTCGGTAGTAGCAGGACTGCTCCAATAGTCACTGATACTTTTTCTCTTCTTCACCCTTCACTCAGATGTCTCACATCTGTTTCAACTGTATCCAGTTTGTGTATTTTTCCCTGCTGCTTCTTAAATATTTACTGTTACAAAATTTCCCACATACCATATATATGGACTAAGTACTCGGTAGAGCTTCTCTTCCCGTTCAGTTGTGCTGGTGGACTTACATGAGGATGGGTCCCTCCCCACAAACATCAGTCCCAGAGGGCATGCTTGCTTCCAAGGTGGTGCTGAAAGACACAGATGAGTCCTGAATGTCACTTGTCCTGTGCTCCTGTTCCTAAAACAGTTTCAGAAGCAAAAATAGTCCCAGAAGCAACACACACGGACGGGGTGGCACACAAGCCCAGCATGTGCAGTATGTTGTTGACTGAGCCTGTGCTGGCATTTGGAGAAGTTATGCTGAAAACTTGAATTGTCAATGTTGCTGTTGCTGGGCCTTGTGTTTTTACCAGCCTAAGGCCAGAGCAACCACGTGTTGTGTGTTTGAGCAAAGCTTTATGCTAATGTGTTGTGAAGGTAGACTTGAGGCAGCCAAAGCCCACTCATAATATGTATCCTTTTCACTTCATACAACATTTGCTATTGTTCTGGCTATACATTTTGTAATTAACCAAGTTTTAGCTCAAGAAAGGCATTGCAAACACAAGAAGCTAGATTCTAGTCTCTGGCATTCAGATAATTTCTGTGGGGTTTGGGCTGTTAGCAGGTGGACAGAGACAGACAAATACAAATAAATTTAATGCACCAAGTGTGTACAGTGTCTATAAGAAGGATTCATCTCTAAATCAGGTGGGTGGTAATCATAGCTCAAAACTGCAATATCCATCACAATATTTCACATGCAGAAAAGAACTGTTGCTCTAGGCAGTCACCTTTGTGATATCAGTCTTGGTAAATACACATTAGAAAATGATAAAGAAACTGTTTCCATTACCAAGAAATGCATACCATCCCAAGAGAACAAGAGGATTAGACCCTCTAGACAAAAGGATGAAGGTATAGATTTAAATAAATAGGCAACATTTAGCTTTAAAAAGTATCCAAGTTGTTGACAGAAAAATATGGACATGTTATGAAGCTATTCTCAAAGCAAGAGAAATGGAATCACACGGGAGTTTTAAACATTTTGTGTGCGCCTGTAAAACTTCTGAGTTTCACTCTGAGATGGTATATCTAGTGGCGTGCAATACTAAGTTTTTAACTCCCCTGTTCCCTCTTGCAAGAGAGAACTGTGGACTAGGAATAGGATTTTCAAGTCCTCAACTCACATCTTTTATTTCTCAAATGAATTACCGCAGCTCCTGGGCCAACCCCATCCCAGCCCTGGGCTTGAGAACCATCCAGTGGAGTCAGGAACAGTCCAGATTGTGCTTTCACCTACTCCTGTGCCTGTCTAGGAATGGAGACAGATGCCAAAGCTGAGACAGATGTTAGTTCTGTGGATTTTAGTTATAGCCAGCAGGTGTGATTTCCACAGGGAGCTTGCTCTTCCCTTAAGAATGACAGCTGAATGTTACAGCTGCATGGGATCACAGAGTCCACATCCTCTTCCAAACTCACTCAGAAGCAAAAGCTAAATGGAGTTTGGCTCTTAATTGTATTGACAGCATTTATTTTCTCATGTAAACATAAAATGCTTTGTCACTCTGACACACCCACTAGCCTGTCTTTGTTTGCTGCAGGGAGCTCACTTTAAGTCAGTTCCTCCCTGTTGTTTCTGGATCGTTGGCCATTACACATAATTTTTTTTGTGTCTTGGAATATGTATGTAAAATATATATGTAAAAATGCCTTTCATCTTGCACAGTTTATGGCATCTCTCTGCTTTTGTTCCCGTTTATGGGACTGCTGTACATACATACAGCTGGCCTGTGCACCATTCAGTCACATGTACACGTGCACACCTCAGCCTTATCCACATCTCCATGCCCAGAAACACAGCTCTGCTCCTGTGCTCGCACGCACTTCTGTGATTTGCAAGTATTCAAGAAACAAACAGCCACGAGCTAGCATCTTACTCTGCTGCTATGATGGGTTTTTTTCACTGGTATTTCTCAAATGTAACATAAGGTCATTAAACATGGAAATAATGCCCTCCTCTGCAGTATAGAAATTAGATACTTGAGGGCTTATGAATGTGCAAATATTTGTGTTTCCGCACAGTCAGGTGTGTTTGCCTCCTGCCCTTCAAAGGCAGGAAGTCTGTGTCACTGCAGACTCAGAGTGGTAGACTCTAAATGGGGATCCCAACCCAAACTGACAGATGTTGGGTGTAATTTTTTTAACCTGTCAAGAACCATCTTTATTTTTTTGCATTTTATTTTTATTAACAAGATACAAGGAACAAAGTACACTCAGAAGGTGGCATAGAAAGCAGTAGCATTCACAGCCACTCCACAGAAAAGAGATGCAGGAACATAGGAAAGGTTTAGTGAGTTTTTAATTGTAAATGGCACTCCATGCTGAGGCACAATTTTGGGGAGAAACCTGATGAGAGCTGCACATTTAATTCAGAGTGGCACCACTTCACCCAAAATCAAGATCAACAGGAAAGCGACTGTATCTGTTCATGTTGGAGAAGCAACCTGAATTCTGCCTTTCCATGACAGCTGCACTCCCATGAGGTCATGAGAGAGTCACTGTCCCACTCTCTGCCTCATTTCTCTCATTGTAAAACGTGATTTACTTCACTTATTCCCACAGGTTTTGGGGCTGTAATGGGGAGTGTAAATCATTATTTTAGCATTGTTCTGGCTGGAAAATCAGGCCTGTCTTTCTCACTGTGTGTTCCCTGTTTGTTACATGCAGGCAGAACTGAAACCTGGAGAAACTGAAGAGTCCAGCTGCTGGGTAGAGGTTTTGCTGTGGTTCCCAAATACCCTCGTGCTGCTCTTGTTGGCTCAGGCTGTATTTGTAAACATTCACAGGCCCTCTCCTTTGGATTGTTCCTTGGAGCCAGATTTTCTTTTGATGTGAAACAGGATGCGTGTGTTAATTAATTTATTTTACTCGGGGTAGGAAATTACTGCCAATGTTCTTTGAAGAGTCCTGTGAGCCATCTCTCCCCTTGTGTAAACATTCAGGCAATTTTGGTTAAAATGTTTATTTTTTTAAAACGATGCATAAATGTTCATCTGGCTGTTTTACAGTGGAGAGGTTTTACAGGCTCTTTTAAAAATGTCAAGGTCATCTTTAAAGAGTTACTGTTTAAACTGAGGAGGTGAAGCACTGGACCAAGAGGATTCAGATATGAAAAGAATGAAAACAAGCATTTTCTGCTAACAGGTGTTATCTGAGAGTTTTGTGCTGGTGAAAGTGATGGTGAAATACTCTGGAGACATTGCTTCTGCATCTACTCCTCTGTACTTGTACTGTGCACATTGTTAGTGAAAATACACCCTTCCTGCCTTAGTCCTAAATTTGAAAGGATTTTTGCCTGGTGATGACAGGAAAGCACAGGCTCTGTAAACGTTGGCTTCCTGAGACTGCCAGGAGGGGCCAGTTCATGCCAATTATGGCAGTGACGTTTGTGCTGTGGAAGTACACTACTTCATGGTTTATAATGGACCAGGAGCTCTGATGATTAGATGTTGCTTGTAATGTCTCCCAGATTTGGAGTAATCTCACAGGAGAAAAAGGGTTGAGAATCCCAGTGCTGGATGATTCTGTCATTTTACATATTATATTGCAGCACTCCCACATGGGCAAAGAGCACAGGGTGTTCCTTGTCATAACCAAAAACTTTCAAACTGCAAGTTTAACAAAAATAATCAAGCTTTATATATTGCTATTAAATTATATTTCAGTTGGAAGAAAGCAAAACCCCATATTTTAAAAATAACTTTCTCCTACTGTGATAACATTAAATAACTCCAGTCAAAGTCTGATGTTTAATTGGTAGGGTGCTATGATTTGAGAGTTAAAACTGATCAGTCTATGCCATGCTACCAGACATGCACAATATTTTACCAAACAAGACCAGACAAATGCCTTGCTCTGAACAGACTTCAGTTTGAGATTGATCCTTCAAGATACCGTATGACAGCACATTCCCCAAGGGAATGATTTGGTCTCTTTGTAATCTCAAGAGCCTGCATGCACTTCAGTGTATCTTTGGTGTCTAGCACTCTTATTGTGGGACAACAATCCACAGCCATTTAAACCAAGATCTAACAGAAAACTCAATGGAAAAGGTTTAGTATCTCCCCAAGGACTGTGCCATAAATTCAACTGAGATGACAAGAGGAAGAAATTGCAAGATGGATAGTGTGAGATACATTAGTTTATCTTAATTTGAATTGAAACCAAACAGAGCTAGTAATAGCCGAATGTTGTGATGACTTTGGTGGTGAGAGTTAAACTGGAGGTTTTCCAGTGATCTGTGCTCCATTTTAAAAAGCAAAGAAACAAAATTTGTTGCAGCTGGGACTAAATGGAAGTCTTTTCTTTCAGCAGTAGCAATAGATCGCAATGACTGATCACCAGAAACCAAACTTCTCATTTCTCGTTCCTTTTGGTTATGGGTGACCCACAGCAATAAGGGAGTTACTTGTTCATGTTCTTCCCAACACTCTGAAAGACAGCATTCATGTGGACTGTCTATCCATCATCTTTTTTGCAATATTAGCCTTTCCTTTGACAGAGACCTTATTTTAAAAAGAGGGAGACTCCATTCCAGGATGTGGCATTAGTTTTCAGTATTCATTCAGTAATCAATACCATTCAGCATGGTATATGTATAATTCCATACAGTATTTTAAGTTGGTGGGGATATCTGGGATATAGGGAGAAATCTGTGTTCATCCTTTACGTAACAGTCATTGAGTCATGCCATCTTGTTTAAACAAACAGTGTGAATCTTAAAATAGCCCCTGAACATTCCACCGCGATGGCCATATTCAAATGAATGTTCAAGATGTTTCCCCACTATCGTATACCCACACAGTAACCCTTCAGTGACAGCAGAACTGTCTGCAGTCACTATGAAGCTACACTGGGCACTGGTCACATGGATCTGTTTGCTTGCTCTGGTGAAGCTGGAAAATCTGCTTCTCTGTCATCCATCCACCATGGGAGGCAACAGAAATGAAACATTTTGAGGCAAAGCTCATCTGAGGGTGATTTTAATATACCAGTTATTGTTACTAGATTATTATTAAAGGAACTTGCGGAACATGACCTTGTTGCCATATAAGTGATGGGAAACCCTGCCCTTCACCTGACTAACAATTATCATTGGCCAGTTTCAAGAAGACAGAAGTGAAAACTTGATTTCTTTAAAATTCATTATTATTATTATTATTATAGATACAGAACTAGAATTCTTCTTGCTCACAGTATTTGTCTGACTTCTGTAATCCTCACTGTTTTCTACAGGGTCTTATGGATAAATTTAAAAGAATAATTTAGATGTGATAAAAGCATAAATATATTCTAAAACTGCTCAGTTAAGAGAGCAGCCAGTAGACATTGCAGCTCAGCATTCAGAAATTGTTTAGCAATGTCTCTCTAGCAAAGAAAGCTTCCAAGAGGAATCTGGAAAGGCTACTCTTCTGGAGCTCACTCAGTGTCTAACCTAGAGCTTAGGCTAGTATTGGAGGGACTAAGATTTTTATGAGATGGGAAACATAAAATCAGGCTGCTGCAGCCCCTTCTATATGGCTCTGTGGGTGAAGTACTCAGCTCTTCAAGACTGTCCATGTGTTATCTTTCACCAGGTTTTGCCTGTATCACATGTAGTTGTGCAGGAATCCACAACAGACTGCGAAATCGGTCAATAAACCTGGTATTGACTGCTCATTAAGGTAGGATAAGGCTCTAGAGAAAAGATTGTGTGGAGTGAGCTTATGGCAGTTAAATGAGCTGAATGCATACCAAATGCTGCCCTGTCCTAGTTGGGGACCTCGCCTGTGCTTCTGAAATCAAAGTTGCAAACACTTCAAACTGAGAGGAAAATGCCTCATGTCTAGGTGACTTGGAAAAATCCCAGTGAAAGGCACATGTCCCCCTGGCTCACTAGAGGGGCTGGAGAACCAGGCAGGCTGGCAGCAGGTACCCAGAGCCTGCCCAGAGGCACCCAGGCACTGAGACCCTGCCAGATCACAGCTGCCCCCTCCTTTGTCTGAGCTCCCTCAGTGTGGGGGGCAGTGACCCACAGCACTAAAAGCAGAGATGTACAGAACAGGGCTGGCCACTTGGACACTACCTACTGACCCTGTCTCGTAACAGTAGAAAGCACTCAGAGACATTAAAATAGAACAAATTTGCAATGAGATCAGGTTATATGTTTTATGAGCCATATAATTAACATGCGACACTCAGTGCCATGGGATATTATTGACTTAAATAGCTTAGTAACTATCAAAAAGGATTAGGCATTGACATGAAACAGAAAAGCATGTGCACTGACACAAGCTAGGATCAAAATTACAGGGGCTACCAATCCTGGTGCTTTAGGGCATATTTTCATCATCAGCTTGGGGTCAGGAAGTAAGCCACTCTCTAATCAAGAAGCACGCAATATGCACGTGGGTCACAGTTACATGGATCTCTTTATTGGCCTTGCTTTGATTCCTTTCCTTTTTCTTCTCTGTCTTCCTTTCATACCCTTCTCTTCCCCCTCCCTTACATTTATCATCTGGAATAGGTCACTACTGAAGACAAGACACTAAACTAGATGGATGGCTGAATAGTCCCTACTAATAGGGTAATTTAATATTTGCTTCTCTCCAGAACTCTATCATTTATTTCAAATATAAATTTTATATTCGTTCACTAAAAAGTTCCTCTCTTTCCAATCTTCTTTCTATGCATGATACTTTTTATCAGCCTCACTTACAAATCCTCAGAGGTAGCAAATGAATGTCAGTTTGGGAGAAGGAACAGAACAACCAGGCATATTAAAGGAAATGGATTTTCTTCGTAGTTACTCAAAAATGGCCTAAGTAAAAAATAAAAAATAAAAAAATTGAGAGACTTTGAATAGTCACCTATGAAAATAAGGGGCTTTTCTTCTGTGTACATGAATGTGAGTCTGTGAACAGTCATGATAAAATTCTGCTTGATTTAGGTAACTTTTTGCATGTTTCTTTGTAGGGTTAGAAGCAAAATAATGGTTAAGAATGTCAAAACCTTTCCTCACCTGCCAAAAAATTCCTCATTTTAAGAAGATGCAATATTTCACACAATTTTAGATGTTTGGATGTTTTGTTTTTCATTTGCATTTGTTACTATACTGAAGTAGTGTTAGGAAGCTCCACAGAATAGTAGGGCAGGTTGAATTTGATGCCCTGTAAAAACCTTGTGAGAAGTAAGACCTACCTGGAGTTACTCCCTTTAAAGAGACTAGCTAGAGAGCAGAGGCATGGAGAGGAAAATTAGTTGATTCTTTGTGGGACCCCAGCTTAATCGCAGAAACCCAGAAATGTCTATTTAAAAAAATATGCCTACTCATTTTCTTTACTGCATATTTCTTTTTTGCTTCTTGCCTTCAACTTCCCAGGCTGATTTCTAACTCCACCCATTCTTAGCCTTCCCAAGTCCTTTATTCTTGCTAACGCCCTCTCTTCATATCTGGTACTGGCCAGCGCTTCTTCACTCAGCACAGTAATACATGCTGCCCTTGGGCTTGTTCGGCCTTGCTGGAAACATGCTATCGTGTATCTTCTCCAGCATCCTTCCCATTTTCCACAGTGGTTTGAATTCCAGTTAGTTTCTGTGAACTACTTTTGTAGTCCTTCACTCTGCTTTGCTAAAGACTAATGCTTTTGTGTTATTGCCTTCCCACAGACATTCTTCAACATACCAAAGCTGACCTTAGGCTCCATGGACAGATGGGGCCTGATCCGAAGTCCATTAACATCAGAGGAAATGTCCATTTACACCCATGGGCTTTGCATTAAATCCTTTGCATTTTACTTACTTTCTTTAGTGCCTCTTACTCAGCTCCAGTTATTAAAATCAGATTAATACCTCACAGATCCCTGACAGTTCAGAGTACTGTATAAGCCAAACTGTGCTACTTCAAAAGAGTCCAAAACTGCTACTCTGCTAATGTGAAGTCTGCAGCTGGCTAATACTAAAAGTAAAGCATTACTTCCAGATTTCAATCTCACATAACTCAGGTCAGGCAGGGTCTCACTGTTCATTAGCTGAATCTCCCATTACTAGTGCACAGGCTCTCAAAATCATTTCTTACTGTTCAGATATTTTCTGGTCCCTACAACATTATTCTGACCAGGCACCATCACATTCACCTCTGTTTGCAGTTTTGCTCTCAGTACAAGTAGACTGGAATGTCAGCCAGAACATCAATATTTCTTTCTGTTGACACAATACTCTCTTATCCATATTGCCACCCCTCCTCCTGTTTCATTTTGTCTACATTCCTTTTAAAAACTCTACTCCCATAATTTAGTCTCCCACTCAGTACTTGGTTTAATCAAGTCTGTCACTCAATTTATATCCCACTTCTCACTTAACACAAGTTTCACGGTTAGCAATCTGTTTCTGTAGCACTTGCTATGAGGAACACATGGTTAGCTTTTCTTTACACACTTGCTCCTCTGTTCTCTTTCTGATTTCCAGACCTCACTTTTCCTTGTAACACTTGAAGATGAGAAACTTCCTCTTCTGTCTCCTTCTTTTTATGTTCCTTGTGTATTTTTATGAGACTACTGCAATGAGAGCTTCTTAAATATCATGGAATGCTTTCTGTAGAGCACAGAACAATCCTTGAGTGCAGTTAAACCAATTTTTGACTGCAGAACTGCTCTCAGTTTAATACATAGCTTTAGGTAAACCTCTCCTGTTGCTGTACTTTTTTGTCATAGCTCGTACCACTTTCCTCTGCATAGAAGTTAGAGTCACTCCCTCTGGCTGCTTATTCAGTACAGCATGCTAAAATTTGGTCTTAATCATCCACTCTCTGTTTTGTTCCACTTGCTCTGTACATTTTAACATTGGGGAATGGGTTGCATTATTTCCTGATGACATTGCCTAGCACAGCCACAGCACAAACTTAACAGCTCACCTTTCCTGCACGAAGGACATCTAATGTCATTTTGGATGGTGGAAGTGCAGTGCAGGTTGTGTATCAGCAACATTGCCCACCTCTGCATATATAATCTCCCACTTGAATTTCATGTTATCAGCCAATTCCCCTGGTAAGGACCATGGTTTGTCAAACTGCTTTCCTCCTTGGTTGCAACTGTTCTGTCAAAGAAACTGGTGGGCCACCAAATGAGGCTATTGGAGCAGTTTTAGCTTGGCAGGAGGCCGATCGACTAATACCTGTTGGATAGGTCATTTGTTGGTTCTCTGAATTATACAGCTGTGTCAGCAGGTTTCCAGGTTTAAATGCTGGCATGGTGTAAGACGCAGAATGCTGTTGTTTCATAATCACCTTCTAGAGGTATTGCTTTGTTGTAATGCTACTGTTATGTTGTCCTACTTTTGCTATCTACTTTCTGCATAGGCTGAGGGATTTTTTGCCCACTGCATCACTTCGGTGTAGTCTTTGCAGCACTGGGCTGGCTGCATTTAACCTGGAGACAGGGAGTGGGGGAGATATGCAGGTGGCTGCTGTCACTGCTTTTCATATGATTGAATAACATGATGATTTCATAGTCCAGACATGGCGCAGGAATAAATGGTACTTATACAGTACTCTTAATTTTCAGATCAGTTTAATGCTACTCCTGGCTTATGGTACACTCATCTGTCTCTCTGAATGTTCTTAATACAGCTTGCACTCCCAGTCACGCAGGAGAGGCCAGCGCAGCCCTTCCCTCTCTGGCTGGATCAGTGACTGCCCTATATAAATCTGCATATTAAGCAGATCTGGCAATTGTTCAGAGACAGACTCACTTAAGTAAAAGGTGAAAACAAACTTGCTTGTAAAGGCTACTGCAGTAGCACTTTCAGATGCTTTGCTAGTAGAGACAGCACAGAGGCTGGTTCGTTCTTTTTTGTAGTTGAGAGACTGATGATTTCTGTTTGTCTTCTGCGTTCAAGTCCCATCACCATAAACCACGCGCGTGTGCGAATGCCGGGTCTCACTCTTTACCAGTTTCAAGACACGTCGCGTGTTACCGCTTTACCTCTGCACCAGATGGTTCATTTCCTCGGGGACTTCCACACGCGTCCCCAAGGTCGGGCAGCCTGACAGCGCTCGGGAGAGCCGGGCCCAACTTTGAGGTGGATCCGCAAAGGACTTGAGGCCCCGCTTCCCTCGCTCGCGGGCGGCAGCGCAGCGGGCCGGGTTCCCTACGCTGGGCGCCGGGCT
>VZRZ01002431.1:3983736-4108199 GCA_013398175.1 Climacteris rufus | reverse complement strand
TGTGCGCCCCGCGCCGCGCCCCGCTGCCCGCCCCGGCACCCACCGGCGCTGCCGGGAGCACCGTGCCGGCGACCCTGCTCTCCCGGGAGCCGGAGGAGGATTAGCTGCGCGCTGTAATCCTGTTCTCCAACCCCCCGTCCGCCCCAGCGGCACCGCCGCCGGAGGGAAAGGTGTTCCTGCCCTCCTGGATCGCCCCGCCGCAGCGGGTGTTCCCCCAGCCTGTCTCGGGCTACGCGCTCATGTTGCACCCCGAGATTTCCTCTCTTCCCTCCTTGCCTTCCTCAGGACCTGGCTGCCCCGTTCTCCTTCCCGCACCGTCTCCCAGCCACGCTTTGCCTTTCCCTGCAACTGTTCCTGCGTTGGGACACGACGCTGTTACAGCCACTCCGCGATGCTTCAGTCCCCACTTCCTTGTCCCTGTGAAAGGACCAGGTGCTGCTGCACCGCGCTTCTCCTCCCTCCCTGCCTCTCTTCTTCGCTCGCTTCTTCCCTCCCTCTCTCCGCACTTGTCTCCGCATTGGCAGACTTGCTGCTGCACCCTAGGACAGGGCTTTGCAGGGGAGCCCTGTTGGGCAGGAAAACAGCGTAGAAAGGGCCAGGGTAGGATTATGGTGACAGTGCTTTCGTGGGTGCTGCTGCTCGCTCCCTCCCTTTCTGCACCAACTGCTGGGCTCTGCTGCATCTCTTCTCTCCAGCCCGGTGTCCCTGTCCCTCGCCACACTGCTGCAGCTGTGTGTCACTGAGCCCGGGCCCCGGTGCTGGTGCTCACCTTGATGCTCATTGGTTTGTATCTGGAGGTTGAGAAAGGGGATAAAAAAGCAGAACTCCGCAGTATTGGAAGGACTCAAGCTATTTTAGGCTCCCTGTAGGGCTAACTGTATGTGGGGCCCTTGTGCAGCTTGTGTTTCCCTTTCTCATACTTGAAATATACACATTTGCCCCTAGACATGGGTTTGCATTCCTCATCTGAAGGACTGGGAATTTTCTGCTAGCTTTCTCATGTTTGTCCTTACCCCTTTTCAGATCTTTCCTGTAAAGCCAGTTGTTATTCTTTACCCACCATGTTTTGTTGTTGTTTTTAAAAAATAAGGGGCTGCTTTCAAGTGCTCGTTGTGTAGTCCTGTAGATTTTGAGTCCCTATCTTTTCACCTTGGTCTCTGTTGTATTCTCTCTTTTTCCTCACAGAAATCCTTCTTCCCTCTCTCTCAGACCTCTTCTCCAAGAGGAATTCTCTTTGGAATAGTTGTAATGATATCAATAGTTTCAGCTTGAGAAAATGTACAAAGCCTCGTAGCTTTCTTCTCACTTCATTAATAGGTACATGCTTATCCCCGTTTTGCAGGTGGGTTGAGGGATGTAAGAGAACTAGTAACTTCTGCAAAGTGTTGCAGTGATTTTGTGACCGAGCAGGCACTTGAACATGGGAGAAATGAGTCCTGGTTTTGTGCTGTAACTTGTGGGGATGCTGTGTTTGGGAGATGGACTGCCCGGCTGGCATTAGCAGCACTGTTCTAGGCTGTTTGTCCCCTGTTTATCAATCCCTTCATGTCCTGCTTCTGTGCCTGTACAGCCTCTCTCTCCCCACACAGTGTGTTCTTCCTGCTGCACTGTCTGTGAGGGAGCTTGAGCAGTCTTCAGGAGGCTTGAGTACCATATAGACTAAGTTTATTTGCTGATCAGAAAGCATGCATTGTTCATCAGGTTCTCATGTGTTGTGTCCCTCCTCTGTATGTCTTCTGCCTTGTCCTTAATCTGGTCCACTCTAGGGACAGGAATTGTTGCTATTATATTTTCATTTTCATAGCACCTCCCTTCTTTCTTTTTCTTCCAGGGGAGCCTTCTCTGTGGTCCGCAGATGTGTAAAGAAAAATTCTTCACAGGAATATGCTGCAAAAATCATCAACACCAAAAAGCTGTCAGCCAGAGGTTGGTGTCTTGATCTACCTTTCTTCCCTATATTAAAACAAAACAACTTTATTGGACTTGTGACTGTAATAAATTTAAGGGATCTGTAGTTGCTTCTTTCAATCATTATTTAAGCTTTTCGAAATAATTGAGTTGCATGGCAAAGAGGAGATGGAAACAAGGTAGTGTAGAATGATAGAAAAATTCCAGTGTCTGGAAATGGATACTCTGTAAAGTGATGTTGTCTTTTTTTTCTTCTTGAGATCTGTCTTCTTCAAACTGAGGTAGAGGTAGATTTATCTATGTGTGTGTGTGTGTACCAATCACTCATAATGAGAAGTGTTGCAGACTTATTTTGCTGAATGTCTTTTTTACCTAGGAGATCTGTCTTACCAGAACAGATGTGATTATTTTTTGTGAAAGATAGATGCTATATGCCTTGCTCCTTTCTTGCTGTGGTTAAAGGTGGTGTGTTTGGAAACTAAAAAGTCTGTCTTCAAAGGCAGAAATAGGTTGGATGGAGAAATCTTGTCAATTGGACTTCTCAGCATATTAGAAGAAGGGCTTTGTGCTTTCACTAGTCCTGGAGAACCTGAAACTAGACTGTAGTGTTATGAAAAGAGAAAACATCTAACTCTTCTCCCAAGCTGTGAGTCTTCTGTTTCCCAGGGATGTATGTATGTACAAAGGGTAGTAGACTGTGTAGTATGAAGGGAATGTGTGCCTTCTAGTGTGTAGGGAATCACTGCAGGGATTAAAGTTGCCTTATGGATGAGGTGGATGAGGGAGAGAATGAGAGAAACTGAACTGCAATAAAAGATGCTGGAAACAGGGAGTGCAACAAGTTGAGATGCCAGAGGCAACTGTTTCTAGAAGAGGTGAACAAGAGCAGTTGTAAGTCTTTAGGGGCCTTTCAGATTTGACAAAATTAATGTATTAGACCCTTGACTGTCTTGCTAGTTGAGTAGAAGGCTTAGTAGTGGGATTGACTGAGAAATGAAAGAGAAAAAGCATGAGGAGAAAGCAAATGATCTTGATAAATGATTTAGAAATGAATAATGTTTTGCCTAATCCTTATAAAAAAGAAAAATAGAATATGCATTCTCCTTTTTGCCAGAATATGAAACATGATGATAAGAGGAGAAGACAGCTTGAAGAATAGTGAAAAATTTCCATTTTCTGTAGTTTGTATGAAGAAGTAGTGTCAGTGGTGGAATGCTGTGAAGCAGTGATTTTTCTTCTTTTTTTTCTTTTTGTCACTCTGGAAGTAAGGATATGTGCTAATGTGTTTAGGATTTAGCCTGGGTGAGGTGGTGTTGGGAGCCAGCCAGTGGAGCCCTAGATTGTTAATGAGGTGGCTGCAGATCTTTTGAGAATCAGTGTTCCCTCCATGGTCACGTGATGGTGCCTGCTGATGTAGGTGGGATATCCAATCTCTTGAGTTCAAAATTAGTTCAACTTAATATGGGAGAGGTTTGCAGAGTGGCTTTGCTTTGCTGACGGCCATTAATGCCCTGTTTGCTCTGCAGACTTCCCTCTCCATCCTGTAGTGAGGACTAAAGCTCAGGAGAGCCATCTCCTCAGATGCTGGTTAGTGGACATCAGGCTGCTTTGAGAAGGGACGGGGGCAGTCTGATAAACTGATGGCAAAGGATACACCATTACCTTATGAAGGAGAGGGTATTGAAGTTAACTTTGGAGATAAGAAAAATGGGAAGAATTGCAGGGTGAATGTAGTTGAAACAAAATGCAAAAATATATTAACTGAAGTCCAAAACTCTCAGAAAAACGGATTAAGTCAGTTTTTAAGTGTTTGGTCATTTAATGAGTTACAGAGGGAGAAATATATAGATTCTAATTGTTTTTCATAGTAAGGTGATGACAGTTTAATGATCCAACAAGTAGGAAAAGTAAGTGTAGGTGAATACAAGCCATGTTTGATCTATACTTACTATTTAGATTTCATGCCTTCCTATAAATAAAATACATCGAGGCTGCTACTCTGGACCTCAGCTACTTTACTGGAGGCATCTGGCAATGATACACTTAAAAAGATACTGGTTAGGTAAAGGGTAAGTGTGGGGAGAACCAAGAAAGAAAATGGATGTTTCTACTAGTACAGAAGAGTATCAGAAACAAGGGACTGATCAGGTTGTTTTGAAGTTTTAACTGAGGACTGAATAATCTGTAAAAAGTAGCTGGTGACTTCAACTGGATGTATAGGTTCCACAGTTATTCCAGCTGTGTTTGCTGAGAGTTCAAGGGGTAAAAAAAAAAGTACAAAAAGTACTTCTAGTAAAAGACTGAATATTTTGATAGGGAGTTAGTGAATTCACCTTGAAATAGGTCTTTAAAGCACTGAAGGAAAAATGTGTGCTATTTAGACATTGCAGCTGTAAATCAGTGATTAGGGAGATTCAATTCAGCAACCTGAAAATGAAAGTCATGGGAAAAGGCATTTTAGAAAGCTGTCTCTCTCAGGAGCAGAATTATGGTGTTAATTCTGCAGTATCGTGCATGTATGTTGCCTGATATGTCTTCTCCCCAAGCTGGCACTTCTTGGGGTGTCCATGTCTGCCCATCAGTACCTCTGCCCAGGGCTCTCCTGTGCACCCGGCTGCACACTGTGCATTGCGCAGTGTAACCCACCCTCCTGACCTGCCTCCCACAGGTTTTCTTCTAGGCATGGTCACAGAGCCAGAATATTCCCTTATGTGGGGACAGCCTGCCCCTCTCCGACTTAAGCATAGCTACATTGAACGTTTTTTACTATCTCTATCAGAATTTGAACCTGTATGGACACCTGATGCAGTAACTGCTACTTCAAGAGCATCTTGCTGCTGTTGCAAAGTATGTATAGCCCATCGCTGCTTCACAGAAGTTATGTCTGCTGTAGTGCTTTCCTTGACTCTGTACAAGGGAATAGTAACGGAGCCTTGCTCTCCTGCACTACTTCTTGTTACCTTTGTTTTTTAAGATTTCCAATGAAGAAATACTAGATAACTTACTGGGAAGTGCTAAAAAGTTACTGTACGTGACTGAAAAGGAGGAAGAGGAATGCTTCAGGGTGAGTTATATGCAATTAAAGGGTAAAGACTTGAAGAGGCACGGTGTTTTACAGGACTTCTCTGTGAAAGCAAGGAGGATGGATGTGGTGCTGGTCCTAACAGCTTCAGTCTAGTTAACTTCACTCTTCATAAAATACCAAATCAGATGTTGAGAGGAGAGTCTCTGTTTTTATATTGTCTATGATTTCTGAATGCCTGTTCTCTCTCTTTTTTAGTAAGTTTTGTCAGTAAGAGCTGGTCTAAATTAAAATTTGTATTTTGGCTTTAATTATTTGCTATTATTCATGCTGTGTTGACGCTTGAGACTGCCCAGTGAAAAGCATGCCAAGTAGTTTAATGTTAAATAGGGTCCAAATGCTTGTGGAAAGGGAGAGGAAACAGCCTTCACCTTAGTCAGCGTTCAGCTGACATGTATGAGCAGTGGTTATTACACATGAGGGAAATACAATGCTTCAGTCATCTGAAATTCCTATGGGTTTGAATGCACAGACTTTTACCAGCACTGAGGGTAGAGGGAAGTAATAACTGTAATGTTCTGAAAGTTGTCCTGTGGCTTTCACCAGATACTTTTTGAACATGAAAATTCATATCGAGTAGTGTTACAGTGAAGTTCAAATGAAGTAAAGTTACTTTCGGTGATCAAAAGATCAAGGGAGAAGCAATAGCTTTGGTAGCAGTAGGAAAATATCCCAAATTTGACTTGCCAGCATATACTTCGAGAGAGAGTCTGGCATTGGAAAGAGGTAGGCAGAGCTTTACCATTTGATAATTTTTAGGATGTTGTTTAGGATGATAATTTTTAGGGTCACTAAATAGTATTTAGAAATCTTTATGTATTAATTTATTGTTAAATTTCATTTGCTGACGAAAATCTGTACCTTTTAACTCTTGCAAGTGACGTCTCTTGATGAAAAAATGAAAAACAGCTGTCTTGGAAGTTAGTCCACTTCACTGTGTTCTCCTTACTGTGGCTTTGCTCTTGCCTGTGAAATAGAGGTGGCCTTTCTCCATGTTTTCCATCTTTTCAAATTCATAAACCAGATAAAAATGTGGAGTCTACCCAGTTATTTTGTTGTTCCTGTAGGAGATTATGTGGATTGTGGGAGGAGCAGGGAATTACTTCTGTGTATCAAACCCTGACAGGGAAAAAGCACTCTTTATACTTCCATCTCTGCTTTTTTTTCCCACACCACTATTGTCCGGGCTTTTGGGTCCGTAGCGGTTACCGATTTGGGCTTTACAATATGTTTTGTTGAAGGTGTCAGCAGCAGTTTCCTTGGACACTAAAACATTGAGCTTGAATGCTGCAGAGGAAGTTTAGCAGCATCAGTCCCTAACATCTATCTGGATCTCTTCTGAATGTGTTCTTAGCTGCTGCTTGAGTCGGGACTTTCTGGGGCTTCTCCTGAGGCCGCCAGGTTTGGCGTGCCCTGCGGGGCACCGCGCGGCTGGAATGGGCTGCGTGCAGGCTGCTGCACTGCAGCGGGGCCAGCGGCTCTGCCGGCGCGGCCAAGCCCAGCACCCGCTCCCAGGCGGCTGAAGCGCCAAGCCAAACTCGTGTAGAAATGTCCTGTGATAGGTGTCCTCTGTGTTTGCAGGTTGAGGACAAATATCCTTTCTTGCAGAGGATGGCAAATCAAACCCTGTCTGCTCAGCCGTACTTGCTGAGCAGCCAAATCAGGTCCAGTCACTTGGTGTGGGAGAGAAGCTGCCCTTCCTGCAGCATGGGCTGAGTGAAGAGCTTCCCTGCACCCCAGCTCCACCCAATGCCTCCCCCTTGCTGCTTGCAGAAGTCTGAGAGATGCTGTGATTAGGGAGCATGTATAGCAGACCAGCTGCAGTGGGCTGGAAATTTTTTGGGGGTCTTTGCACGCGTGGAGGGATGTAGGGAGCAGAGAAGAGAGTGCTGTGTGCCCCCCAGAGCAGTGTATGAGGCTGGGAACTGCCTGGTGGGGCGACCGTAAGGGGCTGGGTGCTGCGAACGGGGGCTGCAGGGCAGGAATCGGTCGGTGGGGCGGGCACGTGGGTAGCAAGTGGCTGAACTCTTCACTCTGCACCACAGCACTCGAGTGCGGCAGGGGCTAGTGGCGGGGCTGCTGGGCTGATGTCAGAAATAGCAGCCCTCTACCTCCCACCAGCAGCCTGCCTCCCCCCCTACTTCCTACCTGCCTCTGCTTGCAGTCCCCTGCATAGGGGAAGAGGGGTTCAAACAGTGTATCTATATACACCACTAGGAGAAATTTCACTGGAAGATGATGTTTGGAGAAGAGGAGGGCTTGTGTTAAAGGAGACACCCTGACCTTGGAGGAGAGGTCACAGCTGGGAACTTAGTGGGGGCTGCTGAGGGTCAGCCTGGCTTTTTGCCCAGTCCAACGCATCAGTACAGGCAGGAGCGTGCCCTGGCGTGAGAGGCGGCAGAGATTGTCAGGGTGGCGAGCGGTGGAAGCCTTGCTTTACCGTGTCTCGCTATGGCCAGAAGCCGGCCTCCTCCCACTGTGGATGTTAGTGATGGTTGGGGTTACCCCAGGTTGCCTCTCAGTTTACGCTGTATATTTTATAAAGGAGCTGGAACAGAGCAGACAGGATTTCAGCTTGTGTCTGTCTTCTCAGTGGTCACATTGAGTATTAAATTTCCGGCATTAACAATGAGGAAGGGGGGGAAGTGGGCACACAGATTGGGCAGGAGTTCCTACTGCCTCTGCACGGGGTTAGAGAAAGGAGCTTGGTGAGAGAGTCAGGTTTCTTGTTTTCCCAATATAAACTGGATTTGTGTATGGCAGAAATGTGATTAGACTAACTCCTGCACGTGTCCCGAAGCCCTTGGCTCTAGAGCATTTACTCTGATCAGCAAGACATGGTTGAAATACTTGTAGGTGTTCCTACAGTGAAGAGCAGGATGTTGAGCACCCTGTAGATATTTGGGGCAAGGAGAACTAGCTCTCTTTCTTGTAAGAAGGATCCAGTGCAAAAACTATGTGCTTTTTTTATTGGTTTTGAGGTGGAGCATGGAGATTTCACTGTGTCCAAATTTAATCCTTCTCTAGACAGTAGCAAAATCATCACTAGCAGAGAAGGATTCATCCGTGGATCATAAAGAAATTTCTAAAGAGTACCCTTCTTCCCAACAGTGGGTTAGCACCACTGTTTCACTGTTTTAAGAGAGGACTATGACAGTATTTTTTTTCCTTTCCATGCCCTGGAAGTGTTCTAGTTGTTCTGGCCCTGAAAATTGGGTGAAGACAGTTTTTAAAAGGGAAGCACGCTAATACAAAAATTTTTCTCCACTGTGCTGTCTATGAACACAACGCTGACAACGGGGGCATTACCCCCCACTTTTAATTAATTCTGACCTGGCACCTGCTTTGGTATATTTCAGGTGCTTCTTTTTGTTTCCTTTGTTCTTGAAATCTCCTGATTCTTACGAACAGACTTAACAAAAAAAAACCAAAACATTCATTTGCCAGTGTTTGGCTACAGAGTGAGCTATTGCTGTTGGCTTGGTTGGGTGAAGAGGGCAGTATTGCCTGGCACCAGGGTCACCAGCACAGGAAAGAAGCCTTGAATGTTGTAAAAAGAAATGTGGAGTATCTCGCATCATTGTGTGTTTGCCTGCAACAGAAGTGATGTCAGCGTTCAGAGTAGTCATCTTTGGTGAGAAGTACACTGGTTTCTGATGGGCAAATGTATCCTTAAAAGGTGCTCACTAAGGTGAGCACTACCCTTAAGGTGCTCACTAGATTTTTTTTTTTTTTGTGTGTGTGGAGGGAATGTCACCTTGTGACTTGTACTACTGTAGTTCATCCTGGTCTCCTGATCTTTACTACAATAAGTTCAATGCTTCAGAATTTGGAGCTCTATGAATTAGGCTGACATCATGTTGCTTTTTATACCTTATTAAATTTGCTGTCTATTTAAATATCATTTATAGTTCAGTAATGTCTCCCCAAACATTCTGGTATTGCTGCCTGCATGATTTTTGGAGAACAGTTGCAGAATACTTCTGAAGAAATGGGCTGGCAGTATCTTAGAAGTAAGCTTTCTGAACACTGAGGGTAGCCAAAGTGGAGCATGGATTAAGCTTTCTGGTGAAACTGAGTCTATAGTTGTTATATTTTGATTTCTCATAGCTTTTTTCACCTTTTATTCTTCATTTCTCTTTCTTTCCATTTTAATGTTGACTTTGTTTTGACTGTTCATTTGTCTCTCGTTACTTTAACCCTTAATGATATTAATCTGTAATACTTTGATTGAAAATAGCCATTTAGTAATGCTGTTTTACTGTCCTTATTTCCTCTGAGAGAATACTGCAGAATTCCTGTTACTCCCACAAGTTAGATGAGCAGACTGGGAAGTGTGGTTGTTGGTGCAAGCGGCTGATTCCTGATGTCTGAGACTAATTCAGAGATGTAAGGAGAGGAGGTTCATGTTGTGTCTTGCCTTTTTATGATGGAGTCAGAAAAGGAGGAGATAACCATGTCGTTACTCCTGTGTCAGGAGCTGTCTCGCTCTGCTCCTGGCAGAGTCAGAGGGAGAATTCCCCGTCTCTGAGATGTGAGTTGAGTAAATGCGATGACCTTTCAGAGAATGTGTGTGTGCGTATAACTTTCGTGTTATGTTCCTGAGAGCAGGAGTTACATATCTCCCTGAAGTGGTGACCTGCTGTCCTGCTGCTCCAGTCCAAAGTTCCCATCTTGAGTTAGCTGGTGTCCAAGCATCTGCAGCCATGAGCTGTTTTGTCTTACCTGTGGCTGGGGTGTGCTTACGTGTGACTCTGGGATAGGTCCAGGTTAGTGTTGTGCTTCAGAGAAGGTTGCTAACTCATTTTTTCTCTTTGTTAGAAGGCACGGGTGATTTTGCTGTTAAACACAAGACACGTCTTTTTCCGAGGCAGAAAAGGTAGCATCTCTTTTTGCAGTGCTGTTGTTAGTGTGATTCTGTCAGAGTCCCAAAAATTGAGCGGAGAACTGTCTCGGAGTAAAGAGTAGGCATTGTGGGAATGAAGACACAGTTAATTTTAAAGAAAAACAAACCCCGTATAAACTTATCTCTAAGGAAGGAACATGTTTGTGAAGATGAGCCTGGGAGTGGGCATAGCTCTTTGTAGGCCTATGAGCCAAAGGCTAAATGGCAGATCAGGCAGGGAGTGGCAGCCTGCCTGCTGTGGCAGAGCTGCTGGGTTATCTCTGGGGGCTGTTGCCATGATGACAGTGGCAAACAGGGACTGAAAAATTTACCAGATGCATGTGAGCCAAAGGATTAAACTTTCTCATAGGAGAGAAGGGAGGGGAGGAGGGTGGGTGATGATGTATTAACGAAGGACCGTATCCTAGTGAGAAATACCAGGCTCACTCTCCTATAGCCACTGGGATGGCGGCGGGGAATGTGGACTGGCATTCCTCCTCCAGTCTAAATTCTGGGCAACGTTGCTCTGACAGATTTCCTCTGAAGAGGGGGTGAATGTACCCTGCTTTCACTGGGTAAATCATCAGGATTTGCACTGCTTTGGCAGGTGAAACGAAAGAAATGAGAAAAGATGGGCTTTTTTTTTTTCTATTCCCTATACCTACAAGTAACTCTAGTTCTCTACTTTATGCTTAGAGATTTTCTGCACTAGAGTTTGTGCAAATAATCTAGTTTCAGTGTTGCCTGCGGCTGCAGACTATCAAGTGTGATTCTGACCAGCCTGCACTAGTGTCATCGATAACAAGACTGTTGTCATTGAAAATGTCTGATGCAAAACCATGTCAGCACTACAAGGGCTAGTAGTGGTCTTGACCCTGCACAGTGCTTTTGTTCCCTTCCCAGAGCTGGGGCACTGTCCCTGAATATCAGAGCTGATAGGGTGGTGGCCAGGCAGTGCATGGGAGAGGCAAAGCTTGGCAGTTTTCCCTCCTCTGTAGTCTGAGGGAAGTCCTGTTACTACTCTGTGCTGCAGCCTCCTTTGTGAATGTTGACCATGCTAAGGACTGGTCCTAGGAGAATTAGTGTTTTGCAGCTGGCTGGGGAGTGAGGAGCTGGTGAGGGGGTCTCTGCACTCAGGTGATATGACTTGGGTGTTTGCAGTACTGCAAATTACCATGGTACCTTCTTGCAGGCAGCTTCAGCAAAGGCCTACCTGGTTGTGCCTGGGAAACATCTGAACAGCAGTATAATAGCATAAAATGTTTGTCTGAAGGCTTAGTAAGGTAGGATTGTAGTAATAAAATGTAGTTTCGTTCTAGAAGGGGTTCTTTACCTTAAAACGTCTATTTATGAATTAAGACATCTATGGAAATTAATGGTATAGGTCTTTCTCACTAGCCCAAATCACACTGGACTTTTTAAGCCCCTGTGAATACAGGCCATAAGTGAGAACAAGGATGTTAAGCTTCCAAAGCCAGTTCCTGAAAGCCTGTGGAAAGGATTCTTTCCTTTCCTTCACTTTTACTCCTCTTCTAGGCACCTGAGTTAGCTGGGTAGCTTGTCTAGTGGAGTGAGTCAGTGTTTGGATGTGCTTTATCTTCTGCAGTTACTGTGTCATCTCCGATAAGTCAGTTGGTGTAGACTGTGGTAAGTGATAGTCATGAAGACAGAGATGTCATTTCTTGATGTTGAAGACAACTCTTTTTTTGAAAGAGGTTTTCTCAATCCCAGGGGAGCAGTGAGAAAAGGAGAAGTGGTCTGACATAGCCTGACATTGGAGGTAAAAAAAGGAGAGAGAAGAGCTAAACCCTTAAACTTCAGTGCACTTCCTCTGATCCCTGTTCTTTTACAGGTATCACTTTTTCACAAGGGGTCTCCTTGTCTGTGCAGCAGAATAGCCTGTGTGTAAAGTTTCCTGCAGCACTGGAGATGGGTGAGATATGTGTGTGTTGATCCAGCTCTGTCTGCTGCTAGAAACCTGATGTCATACACCTGACTTGAAATGTGACTTCATAGGGGACAGTCCAGTGCTTTCTCTGGGGTGCACTTTCTAGATAGACATGCCAAATAATGTGGGTGCCCTGGAAACTTTTTCAGGGAAAACAGCTTGTTAAAATTCATCCTATATTGGTCTCCAGTTCCTGCCAAATAAACTTAGTGTTTCTACTGTATTAGAGCAGCTGCCATTCTGAAAATGTCTATGTGTATCTTGGTTTTTTATTTTATTTATTTCCTCATACTCCCTTATGTCAAAGCATATAACATTTCATGGGTAATGGGCCAAGAAATCGCCCATTGGCTGGAGGAAAAAATAGATGTAGAAGGAGGAACTTGTCTTTAGTGTCCCCTGTAACCCACAGGGACTTGCTGGAACATTATTCTTGGAGGCTACTAGAGAGTATAGCCTGGTGATGCCAAGCAGGAGTTTTCTGTTGTTTGCCCCAAAGAACTGGTGTGCTGTTAAGTTTAATTTTGCCTGCCTCAGGGCCGGTCCATGTAAGCTTTGGGTATCAAATGTCCTCTGTTGAGATTGTGTCAGAGAGATCAGGAGAGTTGAAGTTGCGCAGCTTTATTTTATAACTGCTGCCCGTGCAGAGACAAAGCTTGATTGTGCTGATGTGTTTCTTCAGTGCAAGCTAAAATACTGATTAACAGCTCCTGTGTTACTTGAAATATTCCTGATTTTTGGACTGCAGATTGAGAAGTGGCTTTTGACTCTACCCGTTTTAGTTTGACTCGTGTGTCATCTGGCCTAGAATCTGCCAGCTCTGCAGATTCGGATGTTGTGTTGTGTTGTGTTGTGTCTGCTGCTTGTTATGAAGTTGCCTGGATTAAAATTTTCAGTGCAGAGCAGTGATCCACAGCCTTCTCTGTCTGTCTGAATTGCTCTTGCATTTAATAAGGATGATGTAGAGCAGTGAAGTGTTGGTCAGCTTGTCCTTTGTGTGGAAGCACTTCTGCAGCAGCAGACTGAGAGTCGAGCTCTCATAATGCGTTTGTCTTCTCCAGACAGCCAAGTTCAGCATCAGAGATGTGAAAAAGAAGCGCAAGGCAGTTGGTGCTTTTGATAACCATTATCAAATATTGCTGACAGGTTCAGGTGACTCTACTTGCTGCTAGCAGTTTATGTTGCTGCAGAGCTGGTTTCAGTTTTAAGGGAGCACATTATTTCTTGTTAACTCTTTGTGACTGTGTACATTTACTTTCTTCAGTAGTCCTGTGCTTAAAAAGCTTTCCCTTCCACCACCTCACAAATAGTCAAGAAGTTTCTTAATGCGCTGGTGAATTATGAAATGTTAATTGCTGAAGTTCTTTCTCATTTGAAAACACAGCCAAAATTTCTTCCCCATCTTGGAAACAAAACTTGGGTCTCACTGTTGCAGTTACCTTATCTGAAGGGGTGGTGGGGGTTGGCTCGGGAAAAAGGCAACATGCAGCTTGAATGAGCCAGAGGAACTTACATTCTTCCTTCTGCATCTTTGAGTTCCTGGATCCTGCATTGCAGTGACTTGACACTGCTGAGATCTGCCTCCCTGTCGCACTGTTACCTTGTCTGCTAACCAGCTGTAGTCTGATACTTACTTAGCCGGTTCATCCAAAACCACTGACACCTGATGTGATCAGCTGATGGGGAGAAGAAGGGAACTCATGTCCAGAAATAAGCTCACTTGGTGTGGTTTCTCTTGGTTAAGCTGTGTGCTTCAGGACCCTCTGTGTTTAGTGGGGTTAAGACAGAACTGCTGGAGTTCTTGCACAGGTACAGTTGCCGTGTATGCAGCAGAGAAGATGCTGATATGGCTGTGTTGCCTTTAGAGCAGGTCTGTGTCCTACTGTCTCACTCACTGCATGTCCACTTTAAGAGAGTTCATCTGCAATGCAGCTGTTAGTAGGGAAGTTCTGTAAATCAAGAGGGAGTGAGTGCAAGTGAGCCTAGTGTCTGCAGTTGTGGCGGGGTCCTCCCCACAGCACAGGGAAACTTGTTCAGAAAGACTTTTTGCAGGAGGAGGAAGTGGAGAAAGGGATGGCAGCACAGTGCTTATGGTAGGAGCCCCTCCTTTCTGTGCCTGTGTATGCATCAGTTGCTCAGGAGCTGTAGAACATGGAAAAGTACAGTGGGCAGCAGTCCTGGAACTGGAAAATCCTGTCATGCTTTTCCCCTCCTCGCTCTGCCGTAGTCTAACCAGGTGTTTGCTTAGGGCCAGTCCTGAGAGGATGTCTTTATAGCCCACTGCCTTCTTACACAGGATGTCCTGTTACAATTTGCAGCTTGTTATGAGCTTCTGCATGTCACTCAGAAGCACAGAGAGGCCCCATGGATTGCAAGGTTGTGACTGTGTTGCCCTTCATTGCATGGGCTATAAGAATGACCATGTGCTGGTGCAAGGGGATGATGCCAGGAAGGAAGCCCACAGGTGGAGTGCCCTGGCTGTGCAGGTGTTGCACCTGATAGGCTGGAGAGTGCTGCTGAGTGACTTACTACAAGGAGGAGAAGAAGAAAAGCCACATGTGCAGTAGCCCTGCTACAAGTGGGGTGGATGAGCCATCTGAGGAGGAACTGTGAGGGTTGCAGCCCCTACAGTGCATGTCAGGGAGGCTGGCTGGGAAGCCTGTGGCTTTAAGCATGTGGCTGAGGAGTGGATGCCTTGTTGTTCTGCTCTTCTCCTGCCTCTCTGCTTCTCCAGCAAGCAGAAGCCTCTTGGAAGACTGCCTGGCTATCAGCCATGACTGGTAACACTTACAGGATTGCTTCCTCATTCCCCATCCACAAGTTTCTGAAGATATTCCAGTGAAGAAAGTCCTCTGTATTTTCCACAGTCAAGTAGCTGGGAAGGGTGATGCCTTCTCACAGGGATCCACAGGGATACCTGGAGCCTCTTGGGCTATTGCTGGAGAGGGCTCCACAGGACCTTCCTTCAAGGTGGCTGAAGTTGATGGGGGAGTGCATAATGCTTTTCATTCTGGTGCTTAGCAGGCAAGGCTTCCTCCTTCACTGTGTTTAAAAGTATTCTGAGCAGACTTGGTTCCAGATTTCTACTTCAGTTTCTTTTTTTTTCACTTAGGAAAGCATTTCCAATTGACAGTCATTGGTGATGCAGAAAAAATTGATGTATGATTCACCACCCACTTTTCCTCCTCTGTTTCCTCTCTGCCTCTCCTGTTTGCTGGGCCTTCATTGTCCTTCTCGTAATAAGCGAATTGTGCTGTGTGTAAGCAATGTTCCCTCCCCTTTTGCTGGGGGGCTGTCTGACTTGTTGTAAGAAGTTATTTTTAGGGTTTGCTTCCTGGGATATTCTACCCGTGGCCGGTTATGGTGATGAAAATGTCACTGAGATGCAGAAGGGACTCCCAATTCATTGATAGTGTGCCTCATCTTTCTCTTGTAAGGGTGTCCATGGAGGACATGAGTTCCTTACAACTGCACAGCCAGTGCTCAGGCCCCAGTGATTGTGCAGTACAGCTCCCTGAGAAAAGCATACTGGACTTCCGAATTAGCCCAGGGGAGAAAAAGAAAGAAAGAAAAAAGAAATTAAAAAAAAAGAAAGAAAAGATAGTAAAAGCCTTTCTTTGGATGCAGTGAAGTTTGTTTTTGCTCTTCTTAATTTTTTGTATGTAGGGATGTCAGTGCTGCAGAGCTGTGTGTCAGTGTACAGGGCTGACCCTCACAGGCAATTTACCCCTTGTACTGGATATATTAGGGTGCACTGGGTTGCTGCCAAATGGCCAGTCTAGGCAGAGAAGGTGTATGCTTATTCTTTTCAAACACCTCTCCCACCCCAGGTCTGTCGCTTGCAGCACCCAAAAAAGTTGATCTTTATGGCAGCTGTAGCTAACAAAGCATGAATGTAATACAGGAAAATTACAGAGCCCAGCTGACCAAGGCCATGGGCTGTCAAAATACAGTCTCTGGTGTCAGTGTTGGCTTAAGGAACACCTGTGTTTTTCTCTGAAGGTGTCTCTGTATTGCAGCACATCTCCTTTTCAGTCTCATACCTTGGGTCAGGAAACCAGGTTCAGAAAGAACCATTCAGTAAGGAATTATTGAAGTGGTGGGGATGGAAAGATACTTGTTTTTCAGGTAGAGATCTATTTAGATCTTCGTATTTCTTGAAGCAGCTGCCAAAGGGGTTGCTTTAGTGTAGCTCTGGAAACCAGGATCTTCTTTAGCTGGGTGTTAGAGAAGTGCATGTGGAGTGGTATGTTAGTGCACCAGGCTGGTGATGTGGAGATAGCTTTTGTGTGCCTGTGTGGTACTCCTGGAAGAGGGCATGGGAAGCAGAGACCTTTGAGTGGCTTTGGATCAACATAGTGGAGAAGTTCAACCTGGTTTTCAGGCCTGATGCTGTTTGGATCAGGAAGCTGTGCGGCTGCAGTGCAGGGATGGTGGCAGCAGTCTCCAGTGGGTGGGTGCTGTGCCTGTGCAACACAGAGCCTTGCCAGCTGCCTGCAGGGGAACCCAGCTACAGAAAGACTGGGGGAACTCCTCCCTGACTAGACAGTGTCGTCAGTTATCAGTGCTTAGAAACTCTTTGTGTGCTTCTCTTTCTATGTGTGTACACACATGCATAACCCTGTGTACGTTGTTAAGTAATCCTGATGTTTAAAGTTGTGTTAGTGAGTTGTAACTTTTATTCTTGCTGTCATGTCTCTATACAATACCTAGAAGTGCCTGAGCACTTTACATGCACAGGATGAAGTTCCCAGACTCTTCAGGGGCTGGAGGCAGCCACGCTGTCTTTCCCTGCTGCCTTGTGTTCCCCACTGCCACGTGGGTTTACTGATACATGGTGCGCTTTGCTCTTTGGTGCGGAAGTATTTTAGTGGCTCTGCTACAGGTGATATCTGGTGTGGCACATATGTGCTTTTTAAGTCTTTTCTCATTGAAATGTCTGGGTAACTGCTCTGTATTTACAGCTTGCTCTGTTTAATTTAAAGTTCTCCTAGCATCGCTAGGGGAACTTATCCTTAAAATAGATGGTTTGACCTTTTTTTTTTTTTTAAATTATTCTAATCCTCTGAGGCTTGATGTTCCTTCTTGTCAGAAGAGCGTATTTTAACAGAGGTATTATCTCTTTTGGAGAGAAGTCATTCAGCACTTGGATGCAGTGCCATTCATCTGTGCCTTTAAGAAGATTTTCTGTTTTGTTTACTTTTCTCATTCAGGTCCCTCAAATATCAAATCAAGGCAGCATTTCCAGCATCCTTCCTACTCCCAACTGGCTGGAATAGCTAAAAAAGAAGCAATAGATATAGACTTGCTGTTGCATGGACACAGGCCCTGCAGCATGTCTCCTGCAGCAAAGGATGACATTATGCAGTGAAGAATGGTGTTCTGTTGAATACCAGTATTAGGAGCATACAGAAATTCGGAGGTTTTGTTTCCCTTCTGAGCTTCTCTCATTTTTGTTCAAACATAAATTTTCTTGGTTCATTCAAAAGAAATCCAACTGTTTGGTGGCCAGTGGCTGCATTATCAGATAGCATTTTATTCAAGAGCCACATTGTACAGATGTGTTACTGGAAAACTGGAGCTGGATGCAGTAGGTGTGTAGGCTTGGACAGCCCTGGCAGTGATGGCTGAATTGGAGTGTGTTGGGATTGTATGAGAAGGAGCCTGTGTAGCCCCTCATGCACAGAGAGAGCCTTATGGTTTCTGTTCATATGTTGGGAAAGGTGGAGTCAATGCCAGGAACTTCCTCTTCCAAGTAAGGTTTTTCCCAAGTTTTTGTTCATTTGCTTTCACCTATGGAAAGGGATGGGTGTTTAGTCTTGTTTTCCAGGAGCTTGGTTTCCTTTGCCCCCACTGCTTTGTCTTTCCAAAATTTGTATTCCTCTGCCTGAAAGAATGTCGTAATTCCACTGCAGTGTGCTCCTCTGGACCACCAGGAAAGTGTTCCTGCAGCTTTTTTTGAACCATGTACCCTCAGTCTTACTTTGTTGTTCTCCCTATCAACTATGTAATGCATCAACAGGTTTCATTAAGCCTCCTTTATCCTCCCAGTACCACTACTGGGCAGGGAAGTATTGGCCCTGTTTTACACTTGGAAATACTGAGAAAGATGCAAATTTTCAAGTGCTTTCCAGAACACTTGGCAATAAGCCATGATGAGTTAGGAAAAGAGTCCAAGTCATATCCTGTGCTAAAACAGTGATAAGAAGAGTGTAGGTAGAAAAAAAACTGGGGGCATTTGGCAGGAAAATAATGTGGGCTAAAGCATGTAGTATTACGAGGAGTTGTGGTCTAGTTTGCTGGTTGTAGGAATAATATTTGGATGTGTTTCCTGTACTACTTTTCACTCTAATTTCCGTATTGTTTATGTAATACAGCTCCAAAATATGTTATATTTGGCATGCCTTTGGTGTCTACCTTTCTGTGATTTTTTCAGGTGATGAGGATTGAAAACTAGAGGTAACTGCTGTTGGTACAGAAGGCCCTGCAGCCTATGACAATAAACAGCACATGGGTTTTGTGTGTGTTTGTGTTAGAAGACTGATCAGAAAAAGTAAAGAAGGTCACTTAGATATAAAATTATTTCCTTGTATCAGTCAACTACAGGGACAGTAACATCTGCAGTAGTTTGTTTTCTGAAATGTGTGAAAGTAAGGTGGCAAAAATGAAAACTTAAATCTCCAAGATAAACAACTGTACCTAAGAGTTTGAAAAAACCCAATCGCATTACAAGAATTTAGGTAAATTCTAAAATTGTCTGCATTTTGGGATCTAAGTAATTGATTCAGTTGTGAAAATTTAGATTATGAGATGTTCTCAGGAAGTTCCTGCCCTGCTCTTGCTGTGTCTTTTTGGCTAACTAATCTGTCTGTTTGAGCAAAGGTTTCCTGCTTCCTGGAGAATTTGGAAATATCCATATTAATGAATGGTTAAGGCATTTGAAGTCTTTCCAAAGGAAACAGCTGTAGGTGAACAAGGTATACCACTGCAAGCCCTCTTGATCGTATGATAATGTCAAACTAATATGAAGTCTTCAAGAGTAGAACATCCTTTGCCACCCAGGGAGGAATAAAATCCTGTGTGCATTTAAGAAGATTACTGTTAGCTCATCAGAAGGAATAATGAGAAGTTACGGGACAGAGCTGAAGACCTGTCATTAACTGAACGCTGGTCCAGGGAAAGGAATAAAAAATGTGAGGGAATGACCAAAAGGCTATTCTATAGTTAATAATGTGTATGCTGGGGATACTGCTTACTTTTCAAATAGTGTGATTCAGGTTTTATTTAGAAGACAGTTAGAAATCATGCTATGGAAATGCTGGAAGGAGTAGCCATATAAGAGGGAGAGTAGATGGAAAAGGAAAATACTAGGGAGAGGTGGAATGTGATTAAGGTTAATTAAAGTGTACTGTGAAAACTGGTTAGATGCTCTCATGTGCCCTTTCTGTAATAAAAACCAAATGTGGTTATGCAACAAATTGAAAATTTATCTTTTCAATAATTCATTTCAAACTTGTTGCCTTTAGACAAATATTGTAGATTAGAAAAAAAGGATGAAAATCTTCTGTCTAACTTAAGTCATCATACTTGAAGAGGAATTCTTTTAAAAAAGTAAAGGGCTTATACACTTATTTCTTCAGGGTTTTTTTGTGTTTTGCATTGCGAGATTAATTCTTTCTTTCCTTTGTAAAGGGTAACTGGGATTGTCCTGAAACATAGATCCATGTCTCTTTTTTTCTTTTGATTGACAGTTGTTTTCTTCCTAACTTCATAACTATGTGCTTCCCTTTGGAGGGGAAGGTGCTCTCCTAGCACAAAAGCAGGAGACTGGAAGATGGAGGAAGGGGTGGAGATTTGACTCCAGCATTGGGAATGATTAATCCTGTGTCTTGGTACAAAACAAACAAACAAACAAACAAGCAAGAAAACCCACAAAAAAACCAAACAAAACAAACAAAAAAGCAGCAAAGATATCCAGGCACTGTCTTTTTTCAGTCTGTCTTTTCTGTCATCTGGCTGTCCTAATGTTCCAGCATGTTGCAAGTTGAATTGTTGCCGTTCTACCTGAATTAGCAGGTTTCAGACACCATTGGTTACAGAACACAAGACAGAATGACTTAGTGGTATGGCAATGAGTGCATATTAAATTTAGGAGCTGACAGTACTGCCCATTGTGACTCGACTTTCTCCACCTTTGGAAATTGTATTGGTCTTTGTTTGCACTTGAGCTTTGTTTTCTTAATCTTTAGCACACTTGAATAGTGTGTAATGCTGCTGAGAACTAATGTTTGTGCATGGACCTATGCTAGCACTATTGCACGTAAATGTTTTGGCCTCCAGATTGCAAGAATTTTTCTGCTCATTTGTTGGGGTTTATTGAAGGGGGACAGATGAGAAGATAGCAAAAGGAAAGAAAATGTAACATTCCATGATGCTGCTTTTAGAAATTCTGTGTGGTGCAGGTTTACGTGAAAGACACTTAAGAAGCATTGCCCTGCCATCCCTGGTTTTTTACCTCCTATGAATAAAATAATGTTAATACTGTGAAGGAGGATGTGAAGCACTATCTTTCCAGGCTCAGTCCTGTGAACAGCCTGGATGTGGTGCATGGTTGAAATTAACTTTTTACACTGGAGCTATAAACATTATTGTACTTCTTTCTGTGTATGATATGCTGGTCACCTTGGAGCAAATAGGGTGTCTCTTCATGACTAGAAATTCATATTGATTTAAGCAATATTTGAATTGGAAGTATGAAGAGTATGATGTCAAACCTTCTCTGTGGAAAATGGTATTAGAAATTGCTAGCTGTTTCAATGCACAAGTTGTAGTGGTTTCAGCTATATTACTAACTGAAAGCCCTGGTGATTCTATAGGTTTTGTGAAGCACTGAAACACTGCAACAAATGGGGAAGGTACTCTTCTGACTTTTGTGAGTGGATTTTAATTATCATGGAATCACAGAATCATAGAATGGCCAAAGTTGGAAGGTACCTTAAATATCATCTAGTTTCAACCTGCCTGCCATGGACAGGGACATCTTTCAAAAGTCCGGATTGCTCAGAGTCCCATCCACTTGAACACTTCCAGGGATGGGGCAGACACAGCTTCTTTGGGCAACCTGTGCTGGTGTCTCACCACCTTTACAGGGAAGAACTACTTCGTAATATCTAATCTAAACCTATTCTCTTTCAGTTTGAAGCCACTCCTCCTTGTTCTGTCAGTCTCGGCCCTTATAAATAGTCCCTCTCCATCTTTCTTGTGGGCTCCCTTCAGGTACTGGAAGGCTGTGATTAGGTCACCCCGAAGCCTTTTCTTCTCCAGGCTGAACAATCCCAGCTCTCTCAGCCTTTCCTCATAGCAGAGGTGCTCCATCCCTCTAATCATCTTAATGGCCTTCCTATGGACTCAATCCAACAGATGAATGTCCTTCCTGTGCTGGGTGTTCCAGAGCTGGATGCAGCACTCCAGGTGCACATTATTTACTCATGTCCAGTGTCTCATCCACCAGCACCCCCAAGTTCTCAGCAGGGCTGCTCTGAATCTGTTCATTCCCCCGCCTGGATTGATACCGGGGCTTGCCCCAGCCAGGTACAGCATCTTGCACTTGGTCTTGTTAAACTTAATGAGATTCCCACAGGCCCACTTCTTGAACGTGTCCGTGTCCCTCTGAACTGTTGCCTGGGCTGACTCTTCTAGAAAGAAGCCAACTTGCCCTGCGCTCAGTAGTTTGTAGCTTCATAAAACTGAAATTCTTGTTCCAGCTTCTCTTTATGCTTCCAAATACACACATTATTTCAGACTTTCAGCAGACGTGAGAGTTCACTGATCAGAGTCTGTATGTGTGAGGGGCAGAGGAGAAATACGTATTTGTTTCTTTAAGTTACTTATGTGCCTGAAATTTGAGGATGTGGTCACATATGTTCATAAATCCATTGTGATCGCTAACCCTAGAAAGGTCTGAAAGTTTTGCTTGAGTGAAAAAGAGGAGGTGGCGGTGGTTTTTCAGTTTTTTTTTATTTTGTTCCAGTTGCTTCTGTTTTAAAATTAGGTGTTGTTCGTTTTAAAGTCATGAGGTATAGCTTAATTGCAAACTGGAGATCTTTAAAGCCATCAGTCTCCTAACTGTCTACTAATTTGGAATAACTATGAATCCAAATGAAGGGCAAATAGTACTTGGTTTTGAATTATTGGTATTTATGGAAAGGCAAACTGTTTCCTTCCCTCCTGCCCTTGCCACAATAAGGGCATTGCTTTTGTGCAATGTAAACTGCATTTAGTAATGGTCTTGCGCTTAAGAGCTTCTAGTTAATGAGACCTATTAACAATAATGAAAAATGGCATCCTTAAAGTGCAGAGCTAGTCAGAAAAATAATTCTCCAAGAATGACTGGATGGCTGTGTACTCTTTCTTAGCTTATTTAATTTAGAGGGTGGGGGAGGAGCACAGTCTTGGCTCTGAAACTAATTATTCTCCAACAAATGTGCCCGTGATCTGCAGTTCCCGCTGGGGATTTGCAGAGCTGGGGCTTCTAGAGCTAAAGAGCTTTCCAGACTGAGCCTAGCTGAGACTGGGGTGTGTAGGCTTGGCTTTGCTTTCCCAAGCCTCAGCAGGAGTGGCAGTAGTAAAATCCATTTTTTTGTCTGCTGAGATGAACACATCTGAGTCAACAACAGAGAGCAGTTGCATGGAGTAGGAAAGTGATTTTTTTAACATAATTATTCATCTGCCTATGTTTGTATTTTAGTGAGTCGCCACCTCCACATCGTGGGCTGTTTTAGTTAGGCAGGCTATGCATTGCTTTTCCACACGTGAATAATCCTACTTAAGGAAAGGGGAGGATTGGCAACAACTATATTGGATTTGAAATACAAAAAATCCCTACATTCCTGCTTAGGAACTGACACAAGGAGACTTCCTGGATGATGTCTGCTCATATGAATAAATAGTAAGGCTTTACAGGGAAAGTCTGGAGAAGTGGAAGCTACCTATATCTCTGCCTCAGTGTCCTCCCACTCAGTACTACACTCGTGTATATTTTAATGCTTTCCTTTTTGTCTAGGACAGCCTGTCATGCCAGCCTCCAGACTTGGAACAGCTTCCCTTAATATGGGACCACCTTGTCCATCTTCATTGAAAAGGATTTTTCTGGTTGTTCTCTTATTGCTCTGTTTGTCTTGAGAATTATGCTTTCTCTGGTTATAGATGTTCTGTATATTGGGAGAACTTCCATGCTGTGGGACAAAGTGGGCACATTTTAGGAGAGATTTTCACATAAAGAGGATGTTTTTTCTCCCATTTTGGGGGCAACATTGATTGCTGAAGAAAGACTTCATTTCTTGGTTTTGTACCCTGGCTGCCAACTCAATCTAATGGTACCACACCCTTCAGGGTTTTAATTGAACGTCATCTTGTAATAAGGCACCATCCTATTAACTGCTATCTGTGGCAGGATCACATGCTTGAAGCTTAGCAGTCCTGGATGGATAGACAGTATCCAGCTCAGTGGAGATTCTTCTGTCTCTTCTTCCTCTGGTGCTAAGCAGAAAGGTGTCAGTGTCTGCTCACAGAGGAGCTGTTTCTGTGCTATAAAGAAAGCATTTCAAACCACGTGCCTCTAGCAGCTTTTGGGAGGTTCATGTAATTTTTCAGGATACGTTGTATACTCTCACACATGTGTGTCCTTTGTGGAAGAGTTGGAGTGTTTGCCACTGAGCACTCAGCCCCTGCTGTAGGGATTGTTGAGCCATCTGTGGGAGACGCTCAACTTCTTGAAAAGAAAACAGGCTTCTGAAGCTGTTTGTGTGGAAATTGGAATCCAGTGGAAACCTAGGGCATGCAGGAGCATTGTCTAGCAGCTTCCTTTAAAATGGAGCCAAGAGAGATGCTGCATGGTGAGCTGCTGCATGCCCAGTGGAGCTGTGAGCTGTTTGGACAGGAAGCAGGCCAGTGCATGGAGATGGAGGTGGCTGGCAGTGCACCCAGGAGCAGAGCACTGATGGGGGTGTCCAGAGTGCTGCTCTGTAGGTGAGAGGAGAAATTAGTTCTTGGTGCAAAGTGCTTTGTGGCCTGACAGCCAAAGCCACTCAACAGTGCCAGCTTTGTGTGCATTTTTGGCCAGATTTTCTTTTCCAGGTTTTGCTCTCTCCTGCTGTACATTGCCACAAGTCCAAGATTTGTGAATTTGACCCAGAATTGGAAGGATATGCCTCTGCTCTGTTTTCTTAGACTGACGCGTTTGAAAAGATTGGGATTTCCTTACTGAAACATCGAAACAGAGATGATTTCCCCTGGAATTTTGTATCTTCTAATAAGGTATTAACAGAAGGAAGGGAAAGAGTAATTCAGCAAACCTGAATACCATGATGTAAGCTTGTGCTAAAGCTTGGACCTTATTAATTGCCTCTTGCTCTCCTTGGCTTGTCTGTTTTTGAGATGGAAGCACTGAGCACCCACGCATCTGCTGGGCATAATTCATCTTGACATTCCTAGTGCTGAGCATTCCTTGGGATCAAACATTTAATCATGTGTTCTCTAATCACATCTGTGATGTGGCATCACTACCAATTTGCATAGACAATGTATGTTAATTCTGCTATTTTTTGAACTTCCAGGTGTTCTGGAACAGAACTTAGGTATTCCCTTTCAAAAAAAATGTGTTATGCCTAACTGGGTCTATGTAAGTATTCTTCCTCTGTCTCTTCATTTGCTTGGTCATTCAGTGCTGCAGTCCAGTGTTTTATTACTTACACTACTGGGTTAACTGTTGGCTGGTAGGGAAGGAAAGCTTTTACATCTATGAATCGTTTGCTAAGAGATAATGTCTTTTGCAGTAGCTGCCACTTCATCTCCTTCTATCTCCCTTCCTATGACTTGTGAAAGTGTGCAAAACAGCACGGGGAACAAAGATACAGTTTATCACAATCTGCCATGGCTTTCAAGATATCTAGAATGTCTTTTGACTAGAGTGAATTGGGAAAAATGGCTGGGTGCCACTTCAAGGTGCATTTAATGTTTGGATATAAGAGCTTGGTTTGTATGTAGCTGGTACTGAAGAGGAGACCCAATTTATAGGACCAAGAAGTGCCCTTTATTAGAAGTGCCTGTAGCAAATCGGTATCTCTGGGGCAATATTGCCCTTTTCCTTAAAAATATTACTCATGGGTTGTGTGTCAAGCTATGTATCACATAGCTTGTGATAAAGGAGTCATTGCGTTCTGGTGTTTGCTGAGGTTTGATATTAAATTCAGACAGAAAGTCCAAAACCCCCTCTTCTGTCTGTCTCCATTCTTTCAGAAGTAGCTAATGTCTGGTCAAACCAAATCAGACTGTTAGGCAGGCATCATCTGTGGAAAAGCAGAGAGTCGTACTGGGCCTCAACCTTTTAAAATGCAGACAATTTGAGTCTTGGATTGTGTTGCTGTAAAATGGTGTATTCTGTTATGGCTGGAGCTATAAGGGTAAATTAACTGCTGTTTAAAGCATCTGAAAATCCTTTGCTAGAAGTTGTCATAGAAAATGCTGGGTGTTCTTTTTTGTAGCCAGTATGAACAATCTGGATCTGTATTTTATTTGAAGGGTGTTGCAAATTGTTCTTCTTGATGCTTAGTCATGACCTGTCTATGTTAACATGTATTTTCTACATAGTAAATGGAGACTTTAACAATTTTTGTGCTAAGCAGAAGGTTTTTTTTTGTAACATGAAGTATTTGCTAATAAGCTGTCATGTTTTAGGTCACTCCAGTCTACTGAGGTAGTTGATTAGAGATGGTCTAGTGATGCCCTCAGAGCTTTACTAATCAGAATCTTGTGAACTAAACTAGGAGCAAATATTTTATCTTCGTAATAAAATTCCATAAGCTGAAAAATCTCGAAGTACATTCCAAACTGACAGTAGTAATGGGACCACTGAATTGCAGTGATAGGCTGGGGAATCACAGAACAAAGCTGGATGTTAAATTGGAGCTGAGTCTGAGTGATCCTATTGCGTAACTCAGACATGATGAAGGCGGTTAGCATGTTGGGAATACGATGCTTCAGCATAAAATCAGAAGACATAATAAAACTTTTTTTCTTGAGGGGGAGTGGTGGTAGTTACTGCTCTTTTAAAAGACTGAGGAGCAGAGGGAAGCAGCCTTGCACTGACGAACACAGGAAGACGCAAAATAAAGATCTGGTATATTTTTGCCAAAATATGACTCATTGTTTCTCTTGTCCGAATTATATTCCTAGGAGCATCTGATCACCACAGAGTTGCAAACTGATTTTGCTTGGTGGTTAAGACTCAAGGATGCATCTTGTTATCATGAAGGCAACCAAAAGTTCCTAAGGACAGTCTCTTGTCAGAACAGCTGGACAGGGCAAAATATGTTTACTCGGCAGGAGGCAGAGAAGACTGGAAGAGCACTTTAGAGCAGCAGATACTTGGTTTTCTGAGATACATTGCACTCTTTCACCTCTGACTTCAGAAAGTAAACTGTACCAAGTCCTCCTATATGGGGACCTGCTTATTTGATAAACAAAGCAAACTCCTCAAAATCCTCTCTTTTCCTGGTAGTATGGGTGTTTTCCCTCTCTGGACTCTGCTTATCTTGTCTTCCCTGTGCTGCAGACCAGAGAGGCCAAGATGGGTTTATCTTAGCCCACAGCCCACAGCAGTGCAGATTATCATCAGTGTGTCTGGCACAGCGCTTCGTGCCAGCCACAGCTCTTGGTGGTATTGCCTGGTTCTTCTTTCTGAAGCACCTCCTTCCCACACCTGCCAGGGCAATTTGGTAGCTACGTTCCCCAAACTTGTCTTCACTTTGTTCCTGTGGTGCCACCTTCGTGATTTTTCTCTTTGCGTGCAGAATCACGTATAGGCTGTAATAAAGAAAAACTTCTCCATAAGCAGTCACTGATGTGCTTTTCTAGATGAGCTGCTGTCCCCTTGAAGCTTCCATTTCTTTTAGTCGTGGAGTCACGTGTCCTATGATTCTAATACTTGAATAATTCTTGATGTGTGGCTCCATTCTATTCTTGTAGGGCAAACTGGGAAGCTTTAGATGTCTCCAGTTTTAATTTCAGATGCTGCAAATGCTTCAGTGCTCTGACTTGATGGTTTCCTGACCAGCTAGAGCTAGAGAAAGAATTGCTCTATATGGTCATAGACACAGGAAGAGATGATGCTCCTTGCATGTTCTCCAGTATATTGAATTAATGAGAGGGAGCTGAGTGCAGATTTAGGAGTTGGTACACTCTAGTTTTGGCTGTTCCTGTTGAAGAGCAGTTGGCAACTTGAGGGATATCAGGAAATGTCTGTTCTCATGGGAGAGGTCCTTAGTTCTGACTGTAAGCAGCCAACTGCATAATTGCTTCTTGGGAAATCACTGTGTTTCACTAACTGCTGAACAACCCATCTCTAAAGCACTGCTGTCTCAGTAGCAATGTCCTATTTGCCTTGCTATAATCCAGATCACATGTGATATCCTGGTATTCTATGGATGGGCTTTTCTTTCTTTTAGGCTCAGAATCTGACTCCTTGCAATTTTCAAATAAATTGCTGTATTCTTGCTCTACTTTTTTGATCTCCAGAACTGAATATTTTTCTTCACTATGTGATATGGGGATGGTAAAAATTGATCTTTGCTATGTACTTATAAAAATGATGGCCTCTTATATGAGTGCCTGAAGTTTGAAGGGAGAATTTTAGGGAAGCTCTGAACAGTTTTCTTTTATGATGGACCAGAAACTAAGGGTAATTCAGTCAGAAAACCAGAACATCTTATGGTCTGACACAAACTGCATGTGAGGAATGTCTTGGAGTATCACAGCAAAGGGTGGTTGAATTGTACCCGATAGCAACATGAGCAGACTCAGACAGCATGGGCTGTGCGCTGCTGCTGCTGAAAGAAGCAGCCTTTCTTGTGACTGTTCCCTCCTTGCACTAACACAAATTCTTTATATAGGTGTGTGGTGAACCAGGTTAATGACGGATCAGTTCAGTTATCCACTTCAGTGTGCTGCTGCACAAGTGCTTGCGCCAGTATCAGAAGCAAAGGGGATGCAGGGCCATTAGGCAAGAGGCAGGGGAAGGATGGGACTGCAGTGACTGCCAGCTCTGCAACAAAGGGATCTCCTGTACCTGCTGTTGGACAAATCTGCACCATAGACAGTGCCAGAAGAGTGATCCCTTTTCTCCTAGAGATGCTTGAAAGAATCTGCCTTTATCTTAGCTGTGGCCTTTCAGGGGGGGAATACAGGAGTACTGCATCAGTGCTGTACTGGGATTTCTAACCCCTACAGGTGTGCCACTGAAATCCTCAATTCCAGCAGCTTACCTAAGGAATCTGAGATCCTATTGCATCTCTGTGCAGCTGAACTACTAAAATACTATCTGAAGGGTATGTGGGCTTTTTTGGAGGAAGCGTGAGGTCCTTCGGGCTAAATGGTGTCTTGCTGTAGTGCTGGCTTTGCTGATGTGCATTAGCCTTTGCTGAAGGAACTCTTCTGATGTAACATCCTGGAATTGCTATGCCTATGAAATTTCTTTCCTGGTAGACATAATCCAGACAGAAAGGAAGACCAGCAGTGGTTAATATCACCTCTAGCAGAGAATTCTGATGTTTTGGAAGTGTAGCATTGATGGTGGTTTTTTATCCCGTCAAGCCTCAAGTTTCAGGTGCTCAACCCAAAATTTGGGTCTCAGATTGGTTCGATTATCTGTTTAAAGCTACTGCATGGTTGAAGAGAATGTCATACAGTCCTAAGATCACCTGAATGAAGAGATCTCTGTGCAGTGTCTCCTTTGTCTCTGTGGTAAGTCATTTTGTACAATTGAAGAGCTAGGCTCTGGGAGTGGGAGCGGTTTTCTCCGTGATCCCTCAGTGTCATTGCCCACACGGTGAGTCACTGGTAATGCCCGAGTTCTTATTTTTAGTCCTGTTGCTGCCATCGCACTGAAACCATTGGCCGGTAAGAGACTTAAGCGAGGAGATAAACATGTTAATCTCCCTAGACCTTCCCCCTCAGCTGCTGCCTCTCTGCCTTTGTGCATCTCAAGATGTAGCCTTTCCTGGACCGTTGCACAGAATGATGTCCCCTGCGTGCAGGGTGGGATGTCACTCACACATTTTCACAATTAAGCGCTGGAGCTGGGAGGAATGCCTTCCATGCACGTGGGTTTGCATGTGCAGGCAGAGCAGTGTGTTTTGTCAGAAATCACAGTAAGCTGGACAGGCTGTTACTGTCCACCCAAGCACCTCTGCTGTCAGGGCTTTACGGGGAACATCCATTCTTTCCTCTGGTCCTGCCACCATACTGCCTGTCCCTCGGCTTCCTCAGAAAGAGTTCTGAAACAAACGAACAGGATTCTTTTGTATAAGCTTGCGATAACAATTTAGCAAGTCTGTCCCCTTTGATGAGCTTGTAAAGTATCCTGTTGAATTCTTGGGTGGGGCCATTGGTCACTCTGATATATTGTATTACTCTAATAACAGTTTTTGCATTTATTCTTAGGCTTCCTATTTTACTTGCTTTCCTGACATGGCAAGACAGTGGATACGGGGGTACTAGTGAGTGCTTCATCACTACCTGGGATGGTAGTGATGCAGACCGAATAGAGTGTTTTCTTCTGCTCTGTCCTTCTACTCTCTTTCCCAGACACTTCTGATCCTGCAAAATGAACTAGTTTGCAGATCCAGGGTTCCGGCTAGTTGTTTTCTGTGGTTTTTTATTTTTTGTTACCATGTGTGTCTCCAACTTTGGGGACTCTTAATCAGATTTACACCATGTGAATTTTGAGGGGAAAAAAGGAATGTGTTCAGCTGTTCTTCACTTTTGTTAGCAGGCTTGGTTATTTTCTCAAATTATGTATTTTGAGGGTTTTGCTTGTGGAAGAGAAATGAAGGAATGCAATTTGAATGGTGGGGACTTGCTCTTGTTCCAGCAATCACCTAAGTCCTTGTGGACCTCATTGTTCCAGAAGTCCCAAAACGCACATCCCTAGCTAGCAGTGCTAGTAGTGCACTGTGTGTTTATGGGTGATCTGCTTCTCAGTTTCTTTGGCTCAGTGGCCTCGGGTAGCCAGCTGTAGCTTGTAATTTGAGTATGGCTCAGACTCCTGAGCTCCTGGCAGCATGAGGGTGGTACAGCAAGCAAGTGCTTAACTGGGATGGAGTTCAGTCCTGTTGATGATGGCTCAGTTGGTGTTGGTCTTCTGACCTTCGTGGTCCAAATTCTCTTTCAGTGGTGTACCCTCATTTTTTTTCCAATACATGTGCCTTTCGGGGTGGCCCAGTCTTTACAAATGAAATGCTTTTTTCTTTCTGATGCCTACCTTTTGGAGGAGAAAGGATGAAGTGCTGGGTGATTGAGGCCTCTCTTTTATTATTTTTTTTATACAATCTCTTCTTTGGTACAATTTGAGAGTAGAAGTGTAATCACTTCACCTACATATGCTGTGGGTTCCCAGAGCTGCTCTTCATGTGTCTCTCCCTTTTGATATGTTTTCCTGTTGTTGTTATTATTATTTATTAATATCATTATTATTATTATTGTAGAATTTGTTTATGGATGTGTTCAGAGTTTGAGTGTGAAAATGTGCAGGACTGGACAGGCAAAGCATAATTAGTAATATCTCACCATGTCTGTATTTTTTTTCTCTCTCCATTCCTTTTACTCTGCTACTCATAGTCTATACACAAGTACTGAGCATCTGAAACTGACGGAGAGAGCTGAGTCTCTGCTGGTAGTGTAGCAGAAGGTGTGATTGCAGCACGAAGGACATAGTTCACTAACTTTATTCTCAGTGGTGTAGAGATAATAGCATTGAAGTCACAGTAGTGTGGGTTTCAGTGGAGGCTAGCAGCTTAGGCACATATGTAAGTCCCCAGCAGGCCTGTACAATTTGTGTTCAAGTCTATGAATCCCACTATTACTACTTCTGCTAGTGAGTGTAATGCTAACATGGGTATGTCTATGTGTGCTGCGATTAAACCTTTGATTATAGAGTAGATATCTCCATAAAGCTTTGAGCTCTTTTGCAAGGACAGAAGGTGCCCAGCAGGAACAATATCAGAAGCTGGGTGTCTGTCTCCTGCTTATGAGTGTCAGCTCCAGAGGAAACTGTTATGCAGTTTGCTTATTGCTTCAGTTTTATGCCGTCTCTCACTCTGCTGCTGCACTTGTAAAGTGAAGGTCTTGGCTTCCCAGAGAACAACTGCTTATGGTACCCCCTTGCACAAGGTCTTGTTCACTAAAGCCCAACCTCCTGGAACTTTTCCTGCCTCTAACCCTGTGGAGAAAAACCTGTGTGATCACTGGAGTCCTTATAGGCAACAGCTTGTCTCCAGTGCTGGATTCATCATCATTGTCAGATCCAAGGGATGGCTGACTTCTGTCCCTGTAGTTGAGGTGAGGAGGCAGATGGATGAAAGACACTTGTGAGAGCCATCCATCTGTCCCTTCATGGCAGAAGAGCAAAGAGAGAGCCATGGAAAGCCCAGGATTTTGATAGCCTGTGTCCATAGTGGCTGTGGTGTGTTAGGTATGCTGGTGTTTTTAATGTCCTGAAAATCAAGAAAGTTAGTACTATGGCTGTAGTGTGCATGGGGAATTACTGTGACTCTCATGGCTGATGAAATGTGAAAAAGGGATCTAAAAACCAGGAAAGTGACCAAAAAAGCCTAGTAACCCAAGCGTGCTGCAGTATGCTTTGCTTTGCTGCTCCACACACCTTTCCTGCCAAAGGAATGAAAATGCAACTGTGGCAGGTGTTACACATCCACAGTTACACATCTTGAAAAATTCTGGGAGCTATTAGCTATGATGGTGTGTGTAAGCTTCAGCGGTGGGGTTGTGGTTTGTCTCAGGGATTTTGGTTTGAAGAGGCCTTGGTTTTTGTTGTTGGGTTGTTTTTCTTTTACCTCCCCACAAAGTTCCAGAGAAAACTCTTCTTGGAAAGGTAGCTCTATTCTACCCTATGGAATTGTCAGCCCTGCAGCTCTTGACACAAGGCTCACCAGCTGTATTGACTGTGATCATTGCAGTCATGTCCATGCAGAAGTTACGCTCTTGTCGCTGACAGAGACCTTTCCCTGACACCTGGTCCTATGTCTGCTATATGCGTTTTCCAGTTTGCCATGCAATTTTCAAAATCTTTTCTCCTGTTCACCTGCAATCTCCCCAGCTGCAGATCTGTCAACATCTTGTTCTGAATCAAGGGTGCTGGTTGCCTCACTCTAGACATCACCATGGATTCATGGATTTATGCTAGGCTGCTGTTAGCATCTCTTCGCGGGCTCTGTGGAGCTGGGAAGTGGACAGTGAAGGTAGTTCATTGTCACTGGATGGGATGCAACTTTCCTGTGTCCATAATGTGGTCAAGTGATCACTGTGAAGATCCGTCCTGGTCTGTTCTTCAGATCTTGTGCAGCCTCTTTTTCTGGATTAACCAGAGACTCACCCAGGAGTAGGAGAGTTTGCATGCAAACTGATGGCTCAGCCACGTTCTGTTGTTCCTGTGCAGTAGCCTCAGCTCCATTTGAACTGCTGCTTCTGCTGGGCACTAGAGTGAAATCTGTCCCTCGTGGTGCAGTTCCCTCTCCTACTTACTCTTCCCCAGGCAGACATCCACAGATTCTCTACACTGGCCCTGCCATGGAATTCCTCTCTGAGCATTCAGTTTTTCAGTTTTCCTGCAGCCCCTCACTTGGACACAACTCTGGGTACACTGCCTGCGTTGTCCTCCTTTGTTGTGCTCTGAACCTCACTTTTGCTGATGCAGGGAGTTCCTGTCTCTGTTCCTGTGAAGCTACGAAGCAGGAGATAAGAATTACCATCCAACTTCTGAATGAGGGTACAGCCAGAAGGGAATTAGCCTCTGACGTATGGTTGAAGGGACAGTGAACGCACAACACCGCTGATGGCATGTGGGCATAGGTTAAGAAGGTCAGGATAGCAAAGCAACATCTGCGTAATCCCTTTGCTATTTTGTGTGAAGATGAATGAGTGGCTGGGCAGGGGAAGGAGGCAGCAAAATCACTGTTAGCAGGGCAGACTTTAGCGTGGTTTCAGGTTTGATTTTTGGTTTTTTTTTTTAACAGGAATGAACAGACTTCTGGTACAGTAGCAGTAAAACATGCACTAAGCTGGCATTCCTCTTCTCAGGAATTTGAGAACTTCCTAGAATTGCTCATATGAACTGGAGGCAGATTCGCCACAGCTCAGAAACTCTGGAAGAGTTGATAACAGCTCAGCATTTGAAGGGACAGCATACCTACTCTGTGACTACTCTTGCATTCCTCAGTGTGCCTGACGCTCCAGCTCTCTAGAATGTGAACCTCTCTGCAGGTGCTGGTGGAAACACATCAGCGGCATTTCCTTGGTGGTCCCTTCATACCAAGGGGCAGGTCCTTCTGGCTGCAGCCTTTCCCATTCCCGTTCCCTTTCTGTTGGCTGTAACCAACAGAGCATAAGGAGGTGTGCCCAAAGAGATGGTTCATGTCCGACTGCTGGGGATGAGGTGTGCTCAGAAAGCTGGGGCATATACAGTAGCCATGCAGAAGTACAGTGTAGTCCAGACACTTCACACTGCCCTGGCTAGGGTTGAGTCTCGATATATTTTGGGCTTTCTGCAGCATGCTGTGACTTTAGGGAGGAAAAGAGGAGAGGCTGTCTTTGCAAAACATCTGAATTGCTTGTCTTGCACTCTTTCTTTGTGGATGAGCTTTCATGAGAGCAGTGACAGCTACTAGAGAAGCTGCAGCCTCAGGATTTTCCTGCGTCTTCCTCCCACCAGAGCTGGCAGTGCTGTTTTGATGTGTGTTTAATAGACCGAGCCTTGAGACAGTGTGGGCTGATGCCAATTGGAAGGGTCCATTTTCCACCTGCATCTTCCTGGTCAGTGTCTGTCAGAGAGCAGGAAGCAGTGTCTAGGTGGAAGGATATGGAGACCTTGTGCCATTATGAGCTCTTTCTGGAATGAAATGTGCACCAGCTGTGCTTTAAGGCATGGAGGCCTTGTCTCCCATGAAAGCGGGGAAGACAGAGCCCTCCTCAGCTTCCTCTGGAATAAAAACGGTAGATGACTAATGCACTCTTTGTAAATACAAGTTATCCTATCAGTCCTATCAGTGACTAATGAAGGCTTTTTTCTCCCTTCCCCTCCTGTCTCACTAATGTAAAAGGAGTTGCTCAGAGCTCTCTTTCCTCTTGTTTGATTTTACTCTTATCAGTGGTGTAGCAGGTGACGCAGGTCTTTTACAAAAGGTGGCTTATTGCCCCTTTTTTTTAATGTGAAACTTAATTTTAGATGGTAATTCATATATTCATTTTTTATGAAGGTCATGGTGCACTCCTAAAGTGATTTTCTGTTCTATATGCTGGTCTTTTTTCTCATACTGGAACCTGTGTCATGGCACAATGCAGGAGGATCAAACCTTGCTTTAGCTTTTTTGGCTAGACCTGTGTCAGCATGCAGTTAGTCCTGTATGTTTGGACCATGCTCAGACACTTGCTCCTGATTGCACACCTACTCCTTGTGAAGGGGCATCCTGTTTTTTTCCTGGCTTTCTACTAACAGACAGCTGCCAGCCTGCAGGTTAGGAAGCCTGTGGGCTTGCTAAAAGCTCTTGCAGAAAGCTTCATGTGCTAGTGCCATGCTGTCTGGCCCTCACAGATACACACAATATGTTAACAAACTACCCTGAAGAACCAGAAACAATATTCACCAAGATGTCTAGGGAGATACTCCTCATGTGGTAAGTGCATTATTAAAAAGAAGGACTTGTAATTCAACAGAAAGTTTAGTTTTAGGTGGAAATTCTGTATCAAATAGAAAAATTGCACACAGAGGTTGTCTGAACCATGCTCTGAATTGTCTCCATGATCTCCACGGTTATTCATCATCAGAGACAGATCCATAAGGGACTTGGAACAAGAATGTTTTTGAGTGCTGTCTTGGATTTGGCAAGCAGATTCCATAAAAGCCTGTCTGACCTTGTCACATTGACCTTTTCTGAAAAGTAATCTAGAAAACTGCTTGTAAGTTGGGTCAGGTTGTTTTGCATCTCAGATATATTTCTATTTTCAAGGCAGCAAGGACAGAAAAGGATGTCTTAATGTTGTCAAATACTCTCCTTCTGGCTCTCCTTTGTGAACCTTCTGGAGAGAGCAAAGGAGAGCAGTACTTGGTAAAACCATGTGTCTTCTTTTGAGGAAGCCATCAAGTGCATCTTCCTTCTTCCCTCTCTCTGCAAACCAGCCTGTGTCACATTCATCTGGCAGTTCTATGGTTGCCAGAGCAGCAGTTTACATGTCACTGCAATGTTACAAAAGAGAATTTTCCAGAATATTTTTCCTTTTTTTTTTTTTTTGTTGTATGTCAGGCAGGATCATGCTTCCTTTTCTCTCTCCTTTGCTCTGCAACTCGCATCCTGCCCTTCTCCCCCACCAAATCATGGCCTGTTCTCTTTGGTCGCTCTTCCCTGCCTGTCCTGATATGACACCAAGTCTTCACTGCAGCCTTTCCCCACCCCCTCTTTACATCCAGCTTATAGCTGACCTTAGTTGCCACTCATGTGGTGGGGGTAGCTGCTTGCTCTTGCCTACACTTGTACTTGCAGGTCTCCAGGGTGCTTGTAGAATTGAATAATAGAATCACTGAGTATCCCGGGTTGGAAGGGACCCACAAGGATCATTGAAGTCCAACTCCTGGCCCCGCACAGGACATCCCCAAGAGTCACACCATGTGCCTGAGAGCATTGTCCAAACACTTCTTGAGCTCTGTCAGGCTGGTGCTGTGACCACTTCCCTGGGGAACCTGTTCCAAGGTCCAGCCACCCACTGGGTGTGGAACCTTTTCCTGTCCAACATAAACCTCCCCTGACTCAGCTTCAGGTCAATCCCTCAGATGCTGTCACTGATCACCAGAGAGGAGAGATCGGTAGCTGCCCCTTTGCTTCCTCTCATGAGGAAGTTGCAGACTGGGATGAGGTCTCTCCTCAGTCTCCTTTTCTCCAGGCTGAACAGACCAAGTGACCTCAGCCACTCTTCATAAGCCTTCCCCTCAAGGCCTTCCCCTCAAGGCCTCTCACCATCTTCATAGCCCTTCTTTGGATGCTCTGTAATACCTTTATATAATTTCTTACGTTGTGCACCCAAAACTGCCCTCAGGACTCAAGGTGAGGTCACACCAGTGCAGAGCAGTGGGACAATCCCCTCCCTTGCCCAGCTGCTGATGGCCCCCAGGACACACTGGCCCTCCTGGCTGCCAGGGCACTGCTGACTCATGTTCAACCTGCCATCAACCAGGACCCTCAGATGTGTTTCTCCAGGGCTGCTCTCCAGCATCTCATTACCCAGTCTGTACATACAAGTGAAGCTAGCCAAGTGTCATGGTCCTGCCTGACTTTCAGAGGTCACCAGCAGTGACCCTCAGCTGTCTTTTGGGTACCTTCTAAATTAAGATTTATATGAAGTTACTTGCTGACTTTACTATAAAGAGCCAAAGTATGCATTTCTTCTATAGGCCTTTTGAGTTTATTGTTTTTCTTTCAAAATGAAAAATTGTTTTATTTATAAGCATGAATCTCTTAGTTAAAATGTGAAGTAAGGAAGGAGTCCACAATTATGGTGAGATGGAGGAGTATAAGAGGGGAAGCTTAGACTTCAAAAGTGAGAAGTCTGTGCTAGAATCACACATTTAATCAAACTTTGGTCACTAAATAGAAACATATTTGGTGTTTAAAAGCATAATTGCTGGTAGCAGCCAGCTGTTCCTCCCAAAAATGTTTCTTTCTCCAAAGAACATAGACCCCTGCTCTGTCCCACACTGGTTCAACAATCCTGGTGACTTTTTCCCCCCACAGACATTTTATCTCTGAGTTCTGGTCTCTTTGACAGCTTGGTGAGCTGTCTCTTACCCTAAGTTTCAAAGTTAGGCTAAAGAAATGCCACTCTTAAATATGACAAAGGGTGATGGATTGCACAAGCAGGACCTGAGCCAGTTGATATAAATCTGCCTCTATCACAGATGTATAAGCACTGGGACACGTGACCTATGTTCTGTGCTCAGGAGCCAGATGCTTAGGGAAGTTAAGCAGAGATTACACTAGAGTGATATTGGATGGACCAAGCTGACCGATAGAAGGAAATAAAGAAGTCTTCCCAGGTCTCCGAGTCCACTGGTTGATTTGTTCATTGCTGGTTTTTGACATGAACTCAGTATAATGAGAAGATGCTTTTCTCTGACTCTCCATAGTTCATTTAGTCGCTGGACAGTTTTCTTCTAAATCAGGGATTTGCTCTGTTTTAGGATACCTTTGCCAGAGCTGGATGGGCAACAGAACTTTTTAAGGCAGGATATCTTTGCATTTTCAGGAGACTTTAGAAGCCTCATGAATACATCATTGTCTTGGGCTAGCTTGTTTTTCAGCACATGGGCATTGCTAGCCCCATGTTTTCTTGGAATGGGCAGCAGCATTGGGTGCTTCAGGAGAATCAGTGGGCTGGAGTACCCAGCTGGAGACTGGTGACTAGTGTCAGTTTGCTTTGCCCATCTCAGTGTAGGGTAGGCAGCACTTCAGGTCTTGACCACTCTTTCATTAATTCTCTTGCTGTTTCTCAGTGTGAGCTGTGTTGGTCTGAAGGCTGCAGAAATGATCATCTCTTTCCTCTTCACTTGTTAGTAATGCAGCAAAGGAGTTCAGATTTGCTTGTTTTGGCCGCAGTTTCATTAGAGAAACCTGGCATCAAAGCTTTCAAGCAATTCTGCCCGTCTAGGGAGCTGTATAAAGACTGCACAAGTAGTTTAATCCGTTGACCTTTTGTCAATATTTAGTTATATCAGTGATCCTTTATGAAGCTATTGCATGTACGTGTACTTGGTAGGATTTGCTGTTAACACACTCTAGGTTCAGGCAGGTGCCCTGGGCAGCACCTTATTTTCTGTTTTGTGCTGCTATGTCTTCTGTGTATATTCCTTGCTTTTAACCATGTCTGGCAATACTGTAATCCTCCCACCATGTGTTAAAAGTTACAGGTCAGGAACAGGTGCAACTGAAATGATTGGGGTTGTTTTGTGGTAGGGAGTGGGAAAACCACTGTATGATACATCTTCAGGACAGAGGGAGAGATGGATTAGATGGAGGATATGGTGTTCTTTTATTTCTTTGCATTCTCTGAAAAACTTATGATAATGGTTTGGAGGAGAGGCCAGTGCAATCTTGGGCATTTATAACTGTGAGAACAGCCATGTTTTGCCCAGGGTTCTGTGTGTTTTGTAACTTCACAGCCAAGAGTCATGAGAGAAGTTTTCAGAACTGTGTGACACAGAAAGTAGAATTTAGAAAATTGCAAAATATAAATTCTTAGCCTGAAATTTGGAGTTTGTGGCCTGAAGTTTTCTTCTTGTTATGAGTATCAGCTAGCCAGCTTTTTTTTCTGAAATCCTCAGCATCCATCGTGTACAGCATGGTTGCAGATGAAGCAAATTGAGACTGTCTATTCCTTCAAAGTTCTTCTCCTTTTCTTGCCCTGTTCCTTCTGGTGTATTTGTACACTTGTGAAACCGGGGGGGAAGAAATCTGTTGCATTCTCAATGGGTCAGGACAGTTAAAACTTTAATAATTCTCCCATAGGGATCGTATTGGGCACAGGACTTACTTACACCCCTATTACCGGGTAGCCTGTTATTACGGCTTATCCCGGTAATCAGTCGAGACGCAGAAATAATGAGAGCTGGACTTCGGGCTGTGTTCAGAGCAAGGGCGGAAAAAAGGGGGAACCCCTTTCGTTTAATTCTTATATACACTTTTAGAAATCACAGATCATTGGAGAAAGTTAACACTTCCGTCTCTAACTATATTGGTTACAAGAAGTGTCCGTCAAAAGGATCTGTGTCCATGGGAAAGGAATGTAAAAAGATAATTTTTACAACAACATAGCTATGTTTACAGAAATCGTCCTTGAGACTGTCTAACAGAGAAAACTAGCTATTTTACAGTGAAAAATGGGCAACACACCCCTTCATTCTTAAAACAATAAATTACTTTACTGCAGGATTTGCAGCCATGGTGCCTCACTATTACAGCACTTCAAGCTTTCTGTTGTCTTACAGAGATCTAACTGGCTGGAGTGTCTGTTTTAGACCACTTCCCTGTCCTTGATGCATCTGTAGTGGAGACATTACACATGGTATAGACTTGATATGAGATTTGCTCTTAATTCCAATGTATTTTGTGCTTTGGGTAATTTTGCCTTCATCCTAAACTTGTGCATCAAGGTGAGGCAGTTCTGATGTGATTCGCTGGGACTTGTTGCGCAGATGGTACAGGTGAGCAGCCAGCACTGTACACAGACTAATGCCAGTGCAGGGTCTCAGAGCAATCTCCTACGCAGTGTCTTCATGACTATTTTTATTTTATTATCTGTTTGCTCTCACACTTTTTTCTGTGTTTTCCTTGTCTAAAAGGGTGAGCTTCATAATGCATTGTCACCTGTGTGAGACATCAGCCCTTGAGGGACAACTGAAAGTAGGAGCAAGGGCAAGAAGAGACATAAAAGTCAGTTGAAGCCGAATGGGAACCTCTGAGACCTAGTGGCCACTGTAACTACCTCTCCTGCTTGCCCACTTGCACAGAGATGGTGTTGTTCACTGCAGGCTTTGTGCCCACCTGGAGATGAGCAGCAGGGAGCTGTGGGCTTAGGAGTTGGTTTGCAGCACCCAGCATCGACTGGCAGCAGCATTTATCTAGGCCAGCAGGGAGGGATGCAGGGAGCGAGTGACTCACTGGAGGATTCATGCGTGCTCTCCCCCTCTCCTCCCCCCCCCGTTGCAGCTGTGGCTTGGTCTTCAGCCATTTGGGAACTAGCAGCTTTATTTGGTTGCTGTTTGCAGTGGGCAGTTTCTGTTAGGGTTGTTAATTTTATCAACTGCCTTGGAAACTAACTTGACTTTAGAGAAGACTTAAAATTGCCTTTTCTGCTCTCTTCTCCTTCCCTGCTCATGGGGCTGCCACCCAAACAGCTGATCTGGCACTGAACTTGGCTGAGGAGGTGAGAACAAGCAAATGGGCTGCAGGCAGAAAGTTCCTAAGCTGATCCGCCAACAGCATGGTCACTGTTTTGGATGGTGGCTGTTGAGGTTAGGCTGAGTGCCCTCTCTGGCTGTGAGGATGGAGGGTCTCATGGCTTTGCTCCAGCTGAACACAGAAACACATTTCATGGTGTGGTGGAGGAGTGAATATGGGTACAGTGTGAAGAACAGGAAATTATTTAAATAACTGTAAAATGGAAAACTGATTACTTTGTGATTATAACAGTTGCTAAACTCATCCGAGGTTCATCTCTGTTGAACTGTGGGTGACATGGTCAGTAAGGCTGCTGAGGGTTATGGCCCATGAAGGAGAGCAGCCTGCCCTGGGCAGCCACTGTGCTGCTCTTTGCTCCCTTTCACAAAGGCCAACAAATCTCATCTGCAAGCTGGATTTTCTCAATTCACATGATCACGTTTTCCTTGCGCTGCCCCTTTTGGTGGGTGCTCTGTCCTTCCCATGCTCATTACTTGTGGCTTTGGCTTCCCTCTGGACACTTCTTTAGTCATCTTTGTCTCCTGTCTGTGTTCCTGTCTACAAGTGCTGTTAATGTTTTTCTTTTAGAAGGACATTTTATGCTTGCATTTACCAGGCCCTGGAGGACATGCTTTCTAGGCCCTCCTGCCCACTGGCTGCTGTCACTTCAGATCCTGGCTGTGTTAGATATAAGCAGCTTGGGAGGCTTGCTGTCCCTAAGTCCTGAACTGTGCTGCCTGCCCTGCCACTGCTCCCCATCCCTGCTGGGTCACAGGACCAGGAATCTCTTTTTGCTGCAGAGACCAGTCCTACAGCACAGGCAAATATTTAGTTAGTTAGTTTAGGTAATGGGCCATACTTCTTTTTTCCATATTCCTCAGCTGTCTGTGAGCTTGTCAGCTATGTATTTCTGTGCTGGGGCTGCAGCAACATCTTCACAGTATACACCTGTAGTTGTCCTCTGCCTGCTGTGCTGAAGGACTGCGTTTTTTAGATACACTGGTTGACAGAAGAACTGAAGAAGAGGAGAGAGTCTTAGGAAGGAGCAGGGATCACCTTTGCTAGCATTCACCTTGAAATGAAGATAGCAGTTTTAGTGATAGGATGAGCAAGGTCCCAAGTCTCATTTTGCTGGATCAGCTGTCCAGGTAGAAATAGCAAAACCAGTAAGCATAAGGACGCTTTTTTTTTACTCTGGTGTCTGCTGTGAATGGTGTCTTTTGGAAGCTTTTTTTAACAGGGGTGCTGCAGTCTGGAGCCCACCTTTGTGCTTCACAGAGCTCTTAGTGGACTCTGCAGGCTTCTCAGGCATCAACCATAGGAGACCATGACCTGCTGTCTTTTTTTGGATTTAACACTCAACCTCTTTGTTGAAGTAACAGTTGTAGGGCAGAATTGTTCCTTTTAGGTCAAAGCTGAGGCTTTGACCTGAAGGTGGGTAGTGTGGAGAAGCTTTTTCTGACACTATTCTCGTTTATGTGTTCTGTAGACAAAGGAGGGTTTAGTCTTCAGACATATTGGCTCAACATCTTCACCACCATCTCATTAAAACTGAATCTCAGCAGAGAAAGTTCTTTTGTAGCCATCAGTGTTAGTGCTTTAATAACTGGTTCACTGCATTTTCTTTCTCCCTCTGACACACCTCCCTTTCCCCTCTCATTTTTTTTGCCGGTGATAGGCAGCAATTTACAGAACTGTGTGCTCTGAATTAACATAAGAGCTAGGGTTTCAACCCCTCATCTTCAGTCTTTGTGTCTCAGTATGTGGGGTGGACTGCATCAGTGAGAATTGCTGTTCTGGGTGTGTTGTCTGTTAATCAGCAAATCTGCCCATCTCTTGAGATTCAGTAAGTGTCTGTTGACTTGATATGGTGCTGTGGAATTCAATGCCAAAATGAACCACATAATTTAGATCCAAATCGTAGAAAAAGGCTTGGGGAGGGAGTTGTAGATGACCTTAAAATTAGTATTACGGTAATGTAGCAGCATTAAAGGCCTCCAGGCAAACAAGAACTAAACTGATTTAGCCAGGAGCATTAAACATTCATCAAAACAAGAAATTAACTTAGCCAGAGAATAAATCAAAACTGTGGCATAACAGCTACCTTTTTGGAAAAAGGTACAAGTCAGATTCCACATTCCCTGGAAATCTGAAAGCAAGCATGGTGATAGGACAGGGTGACGACTTTAAAGCTGTTGTGCTCGCCAGATTGTCCAAATCTGGAGCTTTCATGTGAAGGAAGCTATTTTCAGGCTGTGCTCTTGTCAAGTGCAATTCAGTCTTTGTTAGGTGGCAGCTCCCAAAGAAGCTGTGTTGTTTTTTCAAAAAAAAAAATTTTTTTTCCAATTCTGAACACCAGACATTATAGTAAAAATTCCTTAGGTCCTAATATGCCATTGAAGTAGGACTTCATGCTTCCTAGAGTGAGACGTGGTGAGGTAGTGCAGCAGTACTGATGATGCCCCTATCAGTTTTTGGTTTGAGTGCTCAAAATCTATTAGAGCTGAACTGCATTGTTTCTATCTTCATTTCTCTTTCTGCAGAAGGATAAAAAACAGGATAGTGAAAGGCTCATTTTCCAAAGATCTGAGTTTGTTCACAGACTTGTCACTGATGTGTTCTCTGGTTTCAGTACCTCTGCTTTTCTTCTCCATCTCTTTAAAGGTAGGGAAAGAAACCTTGTGCTTCAAGGGTTTTCTGGCTGTATAGTAATACACACCTAGAGATTCTCTGAAAAATTATACTATGGAAGTAGTTGTTCATTTATGAGGATATTTTGTTTATTTTCTAACGTACTTTTTCTGCCATTTAAATATCTGTCTTCTAGAAATTCGCCAAGATCTCTGTTTTTCCCAAATCTCTGGTTGTGCTGTTGCAGGGCTAGGGGGCAATTCAAGAGAGGTCTCCAAAGGCCACCTAAGGAAAAGCATTGTTGTACAGCTGTGTGTGAGCTAAGAGACGCTGCCATGTTGTTCTGTCCATCTCATTGCAGAAAGCATGTGGAACCCATCTAAAATTTAGACTGTGTATTGTTTCAAAAATCACTTGTCTCCTCTTAATCTCTGGTAAGAGCATGTTGGGATGCTGTTTAGTTAAACATGCATCCTACAGCCAGCCTCTTGGATCTGAAACATTCCCCCTCGACTTTCTAACCAAAAATAAATATTGTGGTGTGTTTGTAAGTTAGCACTGTGTCTGCAGCCTCCTGCCTCAGCATCTCCTAACCCACAACTTCTACCTTTCTCTGCATGAGAGCCGTAGCCTTTGTAGGAGAGATCAGCTCCTTGAATCTACACCTTCAGTGGATCAGCTGGGGTGCAAAGCTGGCGTCCCACCTCTTTTTGGACTTGATGGTTGTCTGTGGCCATGTGAGTTGCCAGAGTGTCCTGCGGAGCATTTGCTCTGCATCTCTGCTGTGAGAGTTTCTGGGGGAAGGGGCTGGTGGGGAAGGAGGGATGTGGGTGGAGAATCTGCTCTTGGTCTCAGTGAAGTTTCTGGTAAGCTGGTCACATGAAACAAAAAATACATCAGCTCCCTTCCCCCATACACCAGAGTGTTTCTTGGCTCTGCACCCAAACTAGCAGCTGAGCACGTGATTTACTTGTAAAATGCAGTTTAAAAAAAATGGTGCCCTTGCAGATGGGAAACTAGCGGTGGGAGAGCTGAGCTGGGGCTACCCTGTATGCAACTGGGGGCTGCTGTCAGAGGGAAGGGGGATCTTGCCTGCTGAGTTGCTGAAACTGGGGGGATGTGGTGCTGCAGGATGTGGGGCTGCAGATGCAAGCTGCAGGAGGCAAAATAGAGGAGAATGTGCTGAACCACAGCACTACAGGGGAAGGAGGTGGGTATGCTGCTTGTGGGGCAGGGACAAGAAAAGGGAGGTGTCTGTTGCAGGTGGTGTGGGGGGCTGTGTTTTGAGAGTTTGATTATACAAGTACTCTGAACTGAAGGTCTTCTTACAAAATAAAAGGTTTGCAATGATTGTGCCAGAGAGTTGTACTCATTTTTGCTCTGTTTGGTGCAAGAAAGGGGAAGTTGTTTGACCATTCACAGCTGGGAAGCTCAGCATCTTCTGTTTTGAAAACTTCATTCATTTTGCTACTTGTGTTTGTACTCCACAGTTCTTTGTTTCTCTGGGAGAGAGTATTTCCAAATCGTTTAAAATTACACTAACCCAGTATCCCCAAGAAGAGCTAAAATAAGCTGTTACGCTCATCACACGCTTAATGGGGACCTTCAAGCAAATGGCCCCCACATGCCAGGCTGACCAGCAGGGCCATTGCACCATTCTTAGAGGGTGTGCAATTGCACCACATTTCTTCCTGTGTCAGGACTGCGATGGATGTAGTAATGCCTCCTGGTCACAGCAGATAAAATGAGGTAAAAGAATTCCTGCCCTTTGCTGTGCTTCTATCAGTCTGTCAGTGTTTGTGGTTGGCGATCTCCATTCCTTCAGATTAGGAGGAAGGTTTTTGTTCCTGTCAGCTACAGGATGTATTGCTGCACAGGGGAGATACGACGTGCTGCTGCAGGAGTGGTTCCCAGAACCTCCCACTGCAATGTGGGTTTTCCTTGTGTGTCATCCCACCTTGAGCAAGGAAGAAGTTTGTAAAGCAAGAAATGGCATTCTTTGCAGTATCCAATGGAACAGGTGGAGTTGGTGAATTGATGGGTTGTTTTAATGGTCAGTTAGTAGAATTTTTAATTATTGCAGCAGACTGTAGGTACCAATTCCTGTGGCTGTAAGTGTTAATCTAGCACGCAACTTGGAATGCAACCTCTGTGGTGAAACATTCTCTTTCCACTTGTTCACCACCAAACCTGGAAGGGTTGTTCCTTCTATGACTTGCTCCATCATGGTGACATGAAAGAAACTGATGGTAAGCAGGAAAAAAGAGCAGGAATGAAATTCAGGTCAGAGGATCTTGGAAATTCTTCACTGGTTTTTAGCAACTGAAGCAAATAGTTGATGGGAAAAGCAAATAATAATAAAGCAGAATAAAGCAGAGTTGGCACAGGCCTTGTATATCCCACTGGCAACGTGGGAAAGATGACTGGGGAGGTGGAGAGGTGTTTATCTTGCCAGCAGGAGGGACTGGTATACCCTGAGAAATGTGGACCACAAGCAGGACTTGTACATGGGAGGTGGCATGTGTGTCACGTCAGAACTTGTTGAAGACTTTGAGTGGGGCTTGAGTGATGCTTCGGCCTATGTCAGTTGTTCTGTAGGCAGGTTTCCTCCACCCTCCTAATGCAGTCATGGTGCTGGCTCATTTTTCAGTGGCTGCACTGACACCGGGGCTTCAGGCTGAATCCATTGGGCTCTACTTGGCTCACTGCATTTCGCTGAATAAGGCTGGGAACTGTAAAGCTTTTAAAACAACCTGAAGAGCAGGGACTGCAGGAGCCTGTGACTCATGGGAAGGGGGCAGCGTATGGTGTGGAGGAATGTCTCATGAAGGGGTTTACAAAATGCTGCTCTGAGTGCTGTGGCAAGGTCACAAGGAGGTGCCTTGCTCAGATTCTGAGTTTTTCTCAAGTGTGAAGCCAAGGACTATGCCTACAGTGGATAGCTGGAGTGCTTGCTCCTTCCCTTTCCTGAATGCATGTGCATTTAGGTTTCATGTTGCTTTGCAGTGCTGGCTTTGGTCAAACTGTGGGATCTGCTGTAGGCGAGAACCTAAGGTGAATGATGGCCATTTAGCTGAGACAGTGAAAACGCCCAGTAAGGCTTCATGTGTGCCTTTGTAGGCAAAGAATGGCATGAGGCTTGAGCACACTTAGTCTGCTCGCATCGCTGATTGTGCTGGAGATCCCTCTCACCCAGCTGCAGCCTGTGCTGATTCACTAATTTGACCTCCTTTGACTCTTGAAGTTCCTGGAAAGTTGCCGGTGGCTGTGAGAGCCCAGGCTGCCCACTTCCTCTTCATGTGTTCATCGGTGTGCTGCTGTTTTGCTTTATGATGTGTACAGTAGGTAATACTCAGGGTATGTGCCCCTGTGGAAAACAAGGGGATAAGAATTCTCTTTCCCCTACCGGGTCCATCTGCAGGATAATGTAAAGAAAAATTTTAGACAAGTTGTTTGCCAATAAACTGAAAAATATACATGTGAATAGAAAAAGCAGCTTTCAATGACACCGAGTGTAGAAACTGCAATGTCAAAGGTGCACATGATTACTTTTTAAAAGATTCCTCTCTTTTAGGTATTTTTAATAGCTTTTTTCCTTTTGCCACTGTTGTATACATATTAATATCTGCCTTCAGTTAGATTATCTTTGCAAGGTAATGAAATGCAGGAAAAGAGAATAAATTGCCCTGGCCCACTCTTCGCGGTGCTCATTTGAGATACAAATAGAATTTCTTAAACCATCTTGACTTCTACTGTGTTGTGTTGCTAGTCTAATCTCTCCATTACTTGAACAGAAAAGTGAAACTGTGCTAAGTTTATGTAGTTTGTTCCTTTTAATTTGTTTGTTTTGGTTTTCCAGTACAGTAATATCAATGGGTTCCCAGATACTAGTGTGTGTAAACAGAGCTTCTGACCAACTGTGTGGACTTTAGGCTGTCTTTTAAGATCCTTGTGTGTATGTACTCTTAAGGGTAGTATTACACTTTTACACGTGGAGTTGTTTGTTTCTGGGAAGTTGTGAGAGTGTGGGAAAAGGCTGTTTCAAGGTGTTAATATTAGTGGTTTTACTGGAGGAAAGGCTTTGTCAGAAAATATGTTTGCCAGCATGTCTTGAAAGAAATCTTATATTTGGTTATTGTATCGTGTTGGCCCTTGAAGCCCCTCCTTCTGTCAGTAGCTGAAGGCAAGTGATGAGGATTTTGCCACTGTCTTGTTTCTCTAGCTTTCACTGGCTGAGAGAAGTGAAGCTCTGCTGTTTCATCTTCACATGATGGCTCCAGACATGTCTTCCCCTTGGTGACTTTGTGCCTCTTGCACAGTTGCTACAGCAGAGATGCTGGAGGTGCTGGCTGGGCACGGGAGCCCCTCTGCCCTCGCACTCGGGACATCATGCCACTGGGGTCATTCTGCTCTGAGAGGCTGGCAAACAGACTCTGGCTTTCAGAAATGTCGCCTGCAATGGCAGTAGCGTGCTGCTACAGATTTATTAATTTTAGCTGGTCTTTGAAATGGCAGTGTAGAAACACTGAAATGGAAATGTCAAAGTCCTGAGCTGCAAATAGCTGGAGGGAGGGAGGGAGCAAGGGAGGGAGGGAGAAGAAGTGTTTGGAAAGTGTCATTATATGCTTATTTTCTTTACATTTTTCCCTAGGCATCTGCTCTTAGCTCTTGTCAGAAAGGATATACTACATCTATGGGGGCCTCTGGTCATTCCTAAGGCCTAGGATGATTTTTATGTTTGCTTCTACTAAGTTCTGCAGAAGAGGAAATGGTGTCAGTCTGAGACTTGCTGGTGTCCCTGTTTAAGGTGGTGGTTTGGCATGGCCTGCTGTCCTCTGCTACACTGTTGCAAATGCTGAGATATCTCAGTTGTTCTATAGCACAGTCTTCCTGGAAAAAACACAATATGAGCAAAAGTCTGTGGCTTTAAGTGCAGGATGAGGAAGCTAACTCTCTTTTGCTGGGAATGTTTCAGGGACAAAGTTTGAATTTAAACAAGCAAAGAAAAGCATGAAGTGTGAAGGCTCAGACTAGTTTCACACTACAAAATGTATTTGATGTAAATTCGATTTCTGTCTTGAAGCAACTCAGATGAAATCTTAGCAGCTGGCACCAATTGACTATCTCCCGGAATTGGCATGATGACAGCAATCAAACTGAATTTATTGCTTTGAGTTTGATTCTTCTTCCGGACTCTTCCCATTCTCAGAAATGTAATCTAGAATGTGTTCCCAAAGGAATGATAGTTGCAAGCCTCTTTTAACAGCAAGGACAGAGCATGGTCCTAGTGCAGGATGAAGACAGGTGGACTGTAGTATTGAGCAGCCAGATTTAATATTCCACTTGAGAATAGGAAGATTATGTGTTTGTAAAGGGAGGAACACTGGTTTTTTTCTTCATGACAGTTTCTTATCACAGAGCTGATTCACATTTAAATGTTAGTTTTCTTGCTGCTTCTTTTTACTGCATTTAGGAAGGATCTCCCTTTCCATTGAAGTGGCTAAACTTGAGGCTGCTAAAAGTTGCTCCTCCCACCTTTTTTTTTTTCCTTTCTTAAGGCAAGTGTACTAAATAGAGTGAGCTTTAGCCACAGGACCTCAGTATACCTGCAGTTTGGTAGAGTAAGCCAGTAAATGCTGGATGTAGTCCTGTGCCCAGGGAACCACTTTGAAATAGTGCTGTGTTTCTAATGCTTGTTGAAGAAAGTAACTTAGAGTTAAGTTTTTATACCTTGTTTTCTGGTAAGTGTGAAATTAATCACTTTCATCGATAAGTCTTGGTTTGATTTATGTCAATAACTGTTTTGTTCAGTCTTTATATTAGTTTTTAATGCTGACTTCTACTACTTCTTGCCAGAAGAGGGAATGAGCTGAAACAGGTATGGTTTTGCTCACACTTGTTCCTAGAGCAATAAATTTCAGTGTTCCTTGGGCAGGTGGAAGGGATGGAATGCAAAGGGCACATCTCTTAACCTTTCTAGCCACTGATCCTTTGAGGAGCTGGTGGCAAAGCTGTGGCTGGAGAGCATGTTCACATGGCAGCTGCCCACAGCTCAAACAGAACCCCTCTGTGCATCTCCTGGGAGCAGGAGTCAGTCAGGGCATCATAGCGGTGTCTGAAGTCGGGAGGATTTTGTGCTGTGCTGCCAGGGCAGGGTGGCAGTGTCGGCACCTGACACCTAACCAGCTCCTTCTGCTCTCTGGCTTGGGTTTGGCCCTCACCCCACCCGTTTGGGACTGATCTCCTTTTTGGGTTTGTGGTAGGTGTCCTTCTCCAGGCTCTGCCTCTCTTAAGAGTTCCTCAGCTCCATGCAGACAGGGCTCCCTGTGCTTCCCTGGCAGCACCTTCTCCTTGCACAGCTTCCTAACAGGCTGATTAGGCACAGTGACCTTTCTCTTCATCTTTCTGTTATTGTTGTTGTTATGTAAATGTTTTCACTTGGCAGCTCTAGACTACTGGGATTTGTAGATATCCTCTTCCCTGTCTGTGTCTGAAAATGTTCTTCGGGTCTTGGGTACTGTTGAGGAAAAACCTCCTGCAAAGCAGCCATGCATATAGTGGCTAGCATAGAAAACTGGGAACTATTTCCCTGGAGAAAAACAGAGCCTAGAATTTGGGTCTCATGTTATTCATCCATCTCTGCCACCATGTTTTTGGGATATCAGACTGAACTGGTCAGACAGTGAAATCATTTTCTCAGCAAAGAGTAAGAAATGTGCATCAGTAAAAAACTAGTTGTATTCCACACCCTGCTGGAGATTGCCAGGTGTTTGTGAAGTAAAGCTGTCTGCATTTTGGTTTTTATTTCTGTTGGGTACACCTTTCTTTTGCATCAAGTTATCCTGAGTATCTGCTGCAGTTTGATGCATTTTGGATAATCAGGATAAACTACCATGGTTTTTGTCTGTTGTCTTGTGTACTCAGGTAGGGTTGTTTTAACATTCTCAGAGTTTTTTACAGTGGTGGCTTTATTAATTGTGCACAGCCATTTCTGTCCATCCATTGTGCACTAGGAGTCCTGCCTCAGTGAATGGACTGCATGTTTGTATGAAATGAAGCAGTTTCATTTTTGCAGGTCCTTAACTCTTACAACACAGTCATTCTTGTTTTCTATTTAAGTAAATCCCTCAGCAAATCAAAACCCAACCCAAAGAAATCCCAGTTCTCCTAACAGGCATTTTCTCATCAGGTATGTTCGAAAGAAACCCAGCAGTAATGCTACCATACTGACAGTGCCATATTTGCAGAGCAGTAGTCTTAGAGGTACTTGTGTAAAATGTGTTCATGCTGAACAGAGATACAAAAATCATATCATATGAAGGACTGATAAAGATAAATAGATATTCACACCTTAGTTTGTGTATCAAACAGGAGTAAGTTTTCTCCTGTTTTTAAGCACCATCTCCTTAAGAATTTACATTTTAAATTTTGCTACAAAAGAGATACATAGACTACACTTTCCTGTCCATGTAGCTACTGACTGCTTCAGACTGCAGATAGAATAATTTTCCAAATAGCAAGATTCTTTTTTTTTTTGGCTGGAAAACAGTAAATGAATATTAGATGAGTGTTTGTAATATCCTGTACTTAAGTTTTAAGCATCAGCTATTGTTCAGGGCTAGACAGCTCTGTAGTGTAGCAGGAAAAGAGCTTAATGAAATCCAATATTTGGAAGCAGGAGGTAGATGAATTCAGACTTGGAACAGCAGTGCCGAATTTTAACAGGAAGGATAGCTAACATTTGGAGTAATTTCTGTGGGTGTATGACTTTTATCACTTGGTGTCTTGAATGTGAACCCTTATGTTTTCTAAAGGCAAGTTTTAGGAAAGCAAGTTTATGTTTTTGGCAAGTTATGGAAATTGCTGGTTGAATTTCAAAGTTTTGGGAAAGGTGGGAAATAGGCCCAATGTCTCAGGCCTGGGATCCTGTAAGGTAGGTCAGATGTGTTGTTGTGTTCCTGTTAGCTATCAGGTGTACTTCCACTGTGCATTAAGAATAAATACATCCACTCCACAAATGACTTGCAGAAATAAGTTTCATCTTCGGGGCAGAGGGACGAGAAATCATTTGCTTTGCAAGCTCCTGGTAAGTAAGGGATCTTTTAATTGTTATTTTAATGTAGTTAAGACTACTTTGCATTTTGAAGTTCAGAGAGACCCTGTATGAGAGAAGTGTTAAAGCCTACCCATTGGCTACTCTGCTGGACTCAAAACATTTTGGATGTTTTGTCTTGTAATGGGAATAACCTTTGTTAGACCAGAGTGAGATAGGAAATTGAGGCTCTGTTTTTATTCCTTATGCGTTTAGGTACCAGGTTGTTCCCAAGTACCAAATTGACTCTGGTGCTGATTTGATGAGAGTCAAATGTCTACACCATGCCAAAGGCCACCAGGTGATGAAGATCTTTGGGGATGGTGTTTATCAAGTCACTATTTGGGCTGTGTTCTGATGCCTCCTGGAACGGGTGATCGTGCAGGAACAGGGGCTGTGATCCTCTAGGACTCGCGGCAGGAAACCCGCCCAGCCTGACCTTTCGCTGCCCTCAGTTGTGGTGGCTGGCTGCTGCCGGCTGGTGCTCCCGGGGCTGGAGTGTGCTTTTTCTCTGTGAGTTGTGCTTGAGTTGGCCTGTTTTGTTGCCCTGGAGACAGAAGAGTGTGGTATGCTTTCCCCCCGACCAGAAATAGTTTCCTGTACCTTGTGACCGGAGTGCTGTACTCCTCCTCTGGTCTCCAGCCAGGCTGTGTGGTGCTGGAGGGATGGGGTGTGGGGTGGTGACCTCTTGTCACAAGTTCTGGTGTGGCTGCTGCCCATGAACACTAGCTGCCCTGCCAGCTCCCCTCCCTCTGCATGATGGTGTAGGATTTCAGGGGAGCAATTGCTCTTGATTTACATCTCCCATGGCATTTTGATGGTTATGTCATTTTGTTTGAGCCTTGCTCCTGTCAGCTGTCTGTCCTGACTGTCAGGACTTGGTGGCTGAGTAGCACGTGGTGAGCTCTTGCCTCTTCTTCCCCCTTTGCTCAGCTGTTTTTGCTGTCTGCTTCTCTGTGTCCTTGTACTTGGGAACAGATTCTCAGCAAGTATAGCTGTGCACGAGGGCAATGTGATCCGGGTGGATGAAGGATCCCCTTCTGTAGGTGTTCCAAGTAGAGCTGGGAGGGAAAGTGGGGAATTTGCAAGACCCAAGCATACGAGCAGGCTGTGGATAGTTTATCTTAAACTCTTGTCCTGCTGTGAGAATCTGTCCTGAATGCAGAGCGTGCAGCACTGTCTGTTACCTTGCAACTGTGTTTTGCAAAACCTCATTTGAGAGAGATGTTACTAAAAGGGAAGCCAAGACACTCCCGCCCCTCCCTACCAATGCAGGTGAGAAAGTGCTTGCACTGCACCGTGGAAGCTCTCCAGGCTTTCTTGCTGCCTGCTATTTTATTGGAGAGTGGTTCTGGCATAGAATTCTAAAATGCAACAACAATAATTTCCAGGGCTGAGAAGGAAGGAGAGATGAAAGCAGTAATTTACCTTCCCCCATCCCTGAACTGTAGCAGATGAGGATGTAAGCACATCTCAGCCCTATAAAGTATTAATTGGGACATTTTCTATAGTTCAGCAGAGGAAAAGAAGACAGAAATCGTGCAATGCCCTGAGCTTCTATTCCCAACCTGAGAGCAAAAAGTGTTCTGCGCTGAGATTTGGCTCAGTCTCTGTCTTCTGCTCATGGGGAAGAGAACAGTTGCCCAATGCCTCCTTCACAGAGAGAAGGGAAGATGATGCAGAGACCAAGGAGCTGAACAGACCATGTTCAGGCAGAGTAGTGCAGTGCAGCTTTGTTGAAGTGGGTCTCTGGTGGGGTTCCTGTAAATCAGGGTGCTGCATTCTTCCCAGAGATCTGCTGAGTAGTCCAGCCAGCCAAGGGTCATGCTTACTCCTGTGGAGATCTGTGTGTCACAGGGATACAGAGTCACACCTGTGCTGAAGACCTGCTAGAGAGGAAATGTCAAATATGGACAGGGACTTTTGCTTCCTGTTGCTATGTTCTTTTGGTGGCTGGAATAGGGAGTCCAAGGACTGGAAGTTCTTACTTGTCTCACTCCAGGCATCTGTATCCTGGTCTAGACAAAAGTCTAGACTTCAGCAGCTGCCAGGGCTGCCTAGAAGATTTTGTCTGCCTCAGATCCTTTCAGTCAATCTGTGCTTGTCCAGTGTGAGCATTTCACAGGAGGAAATGGGGGGGCTTGTAGTGTAAATTCAGGAGTCAGCCATTGCTGTAGTGAAAAATCTCAGTAACTGAAAAGCCCACTGCTTCTTGGCTGAGAAAGGTAGAGTGGCTCCAGCTCCTTCTCCTTTCCTTGAACTTGCACATGGGAGGAGAAACCATTTTTTACTCTGATATTTTTCTTTAATCCAGATGAATGTCGTGCTTGAACTGATGTTGCCTTTGGGCTGGAATAAGCATACTTAGCATTTGGGCAGAACTTCTTGCCTGGAGATTTCTAAGTGCGTGATCAGCATTTCACCAGCGAGTCTGTCCATGGGTACTGAAGTATGGTTACCTTTACAGTTCACTGAAGCTGGCAGAGTTCCCTACTTCATGTGATGGCTGTAAACTAGCAGGAGCTGTGTATTTCTCCCTTCTAGTCTGCCCTTCTTTTGCAGTGTTTCTTTGGAGAGGAAGCAGTTCCTTCTCCCATTTCATGTGGGTTGTTTCTTCTGAGACTTTTCCTCCAACTCTCCAGCCTTGGAGGAGGGTAACTCTCAGAAGGGGTCTCACTGGAAGTGGCTTTGCATATTTGAGAAGCCTATGGAAGTGCTTTGGCTTTTGTTGTGCAGCTTCTCACTTGGAATCAAAGCATGCAATACCAATTTAGTGCTGGCTCTGCAGTGGGAGCAGCAGTCCTTATGCAGCCTCAGCTGCGTAGCCCTTGCCTGAAACGGCTGTGAAGTTCTGGGAGACAGTCGTGTTCCAGCAGTTCCCAGCCTTCTGGATGTTGGCTGAGTCACTGTGTTCCCCTCTCTGTTGAAAATGAACGAGAGCTTAATTCAGAGTTGTGGTGCTTAACACCTTGTTTCTTATTTCTTTCAGATCACCAGAAACTGGAACGTGAAGCTCGAATTTGCCGACTTCTAAAGCATCCAAATATTGGTAAACTTCCTTGGGCTCAGAGGGATGGGGGTGACACAGGACTAGTAAGGTGTCTCAGCTAGCATACTGTAAGAGAACAGATGTATTCTGAATGTTCACAACAACTCATCAAAGTTGCTTGTTGAAATCACCTCAACAGTTTATCTCTCTGGCAAATTGTGCATCTAACCCTGTCCCATTCCAGCATCCTGACTCAGACGTTCACCAAAGAGTGCCGAGTTCCTGCCTGCTCACTCGTGCGGAGCTGTCCCTGCTCCTTAGGTGATACAGGGCTCTTGTCTGCTCATCTGACTTTCTGCAGGGAGAGCAAGTCCCGTCACCCATCTTCTGTTTGTTCTTCTTGGCCCTTTGTGACGTGTCAGTTTAAATGCTGCATTCAGAGACGTGCCCAGAGTTAAAGGAGGGTGGGCTAGTAAGTCAGCTCTTCTCATTACAGTGGCCACTTACTTTGAAAACAAGAGACCAAAACCAAATTGCCCATTTTGAAGGGAAAAAAAAAAAAAGAGTACTGGAGCAAATGGAACAGTTTCATCTAAAACAGCATTAAGAGACAAAATAAGGCACAACATTAAAAAAACCTACCTTATTTACTGAAATGTAGAGAGAGGGCATGGATTTTTATCTAGTTCCAAAGCACCATGGAAGTTTAAACCATTGATCCCTTTTTAGGTTTTTTAAATAAATAAAGCATCTGGGATCCTAGCTATGATCAGATTTGAGTTAATTTATTTAAGAAAATGTTGAGAAATACCAAACTGCCACTTTTAACCAAACCACAGTTAAATATCCATGCCTGGGAAGACTATGATGTGTTACCTTGTCTTTCTTTTGCATAACCCTGTCAGTGTAGATAGTACTTTAAGGGCATCGGTCTGGTCTTCTGACTTTCAGCTTTGTCATCATTTGCTCCTATCCTCTGAAGGCCTGGGAGAGGACAGGTGCCCTAGAGCATATCCCATGGACTAGCATCTGTACTCTATTCCATATGTGATGAAGAAGAAATTTTCACAAGCTCAGGACCTCACATAATGCAGTGTTCCTTAGTAGCAGCTTTTAATCAGAAAGAGCTTTCTTGCGTCTGAGTGTAGTTGTGGTGTAGGTATTGCATGAGGAGAGCAGCAGTGCTCACCTTCTGCAGTAATTTGCACTGATGAATTTATTAGCCAGGAAATGTATTGCTTGGCAGTATTCAGAATGACTATAACTCTACTTATTGCACTTTGTTTGCCCTGTAAGGCTTGCTGCACTTAGTTTAGTAAGTGATGTCACTTCATATTTTGACCTTAACTTCACTTTCATAATCTCTCCTTTTTAAAATTTTCTTACATCTTTTCTTTCCAGACCTCTCACAAAGTAAATCTTATACACAAGCAGAAAACCACTTTTATAAGTAGACTGCATGGAAAAGAGAAATGTATCACATTCCTGGTTCAATTCTAGTGTTTGTTCCTCATCTGTAATGAGTGGCAATGCTTGTCTCCTGTTCTGTCGTGGTTTCAAAAAGACCGTTTGAGTGAATGTCAGTGGTCCTTGCATTTGCTACAGAGAATTTCTTGTCTTTTTAGAAAGAACAGTTTTTCTTTTAATAAAAGGAACTAGTCATTGTAAACTCAATGAGTGCTCTCAAATAAAAATAAGGGAATTAATTTTTGTGCCTACAACACAGAAACAGAGTGTGTTGAATAAGACCTCAAGAAGTCATATTGGTCATTCAGCAGTCCTGCGAAAATCTTTTATACCTGGCTAGTTCCAGGCATGTTTGTTCTTAAAAACTTTTAATCCTTTCACAGCCCCTGGTGGCAGTCTTTCAAATGTTTCATTTTTCTGTCACTTAAACATTAAAAACTTAATTTTCCTTTCTCTTAGCTTGTTGTTTCTAGTTTTATCTGGAGTATCTGTGGAAAGTAGTTTTTCTTTCTTGTAACAATCTTTTACATATTTGAAGACTGTTATCATGTCTCTTTTTAGTCTTTTTCTTCAGACTAAACAAACCCAGTTCTTTCAATCTTTTCCAATATGTCATGTTTTCTAGACCTTCCATCTTTCTTATTTATTTTTTCCCTCCTCCTTCTCTGGACTCTCTCCAGTGGCTTCATATCTTTCTAGAAATGTGATGCCCAAAACTGGACATAAGATTCTAACTAAGGTCATGTCAGTGCTGTCTAGAGGGGAAAGAATTGCTTCACCTGTCCTATCAAAGATGCTTGTTTTGTACATCAGCTTTTGAAGCTTATCATTTAAATGTATTGTTGATACATATTTGTTTTCCAACACGTTATTGCTCCAGATTACTTTCTGCACAACTTCTGGCAAGCAAATAATTTTTCCATCTTGTATAGATGAGGATTTATGTTGAAGTGTACATTACATTTGTCTTTATTAAAACAGACGGGAAGAAATCCAGTCTGTGGATTCCCCCCTCCAGATTTGTCAAGACCATTTTGATTTATCTTCTGATAGTATAAAAGGGTTGCAGCTCCCACAGTAACACAGTCTTTGATAACAATGCCATATATTGCATCATGTAGATAATGAATAACACTGTTGAATACTGTTGGACTTCGGTCAGACTCCTGAAGATATCACTTGATGCATTGTTCCAGTTTGGCAGTGATCAGTTCGGAGTATTTTTTCAATGAGTTGTATACACTATTGTCAGCTAGTTCTGAATACACTATTTTTCTTAATTGCTTGTGGAAAGTGCATGTAGGATGCTGTCAGAAGCCTTGCTGAAGTCCAGATGCTACATGCATTGCTGCTTCCATGTTCCTTGGACTTGTTATGTTGTCATAGAAGGGAAACATGTTGTTCTGACATAGTGCTATTTTTTTCCTTGAAATGTGTATTAGCAGTTAGTAATCACCTAGTTACTGACATTCCATGTTGTAAACTCTTCTAGATGAATACTTGGTGTGTTGCCTCAGTGTGAACTATGTGAGTAATACTGCACCAAACATAAAGCATTCTGCAGATTTTGCACTTGCTTTCCATTTCAAGTTTTGTTGTTACTGTTTTTGTTGCAAACTGGTGCAGTAAATCCCGTTCTTCTACAGTGACCTGAGCCTGTAGTGACTCTGTGGCAGAAGATTGAAAGTTAGGCCTCTGTGAGGCAGGCTGCTTTTCTCTCCTGCCTGTACACAGGATGTAAAGCTAGCCAGTTGTTGAATTTGTGGTTATTATGCATTTACTGCAGGACAGTTGATTCTGGACTGCAATGCACTGACCATAACACTGCTACTCTGGTAAAATAAAGATTTCTCTAGATACAAAGTGATAGTGATATTTCCATTTGCTGTTGCTTTTTGTGAAATGATTGGTTTCTGAGTTACCCTAACATGACTGCATCAAATCTCAGCCCTAATTATAGGCTTTGACTCTGTAGTTGGGTGTTTTGCTTGTCTTTATATGCACATTATGGCCAAGGTAATCACAGTGGAGTAATCCTTCTTAAAGCTTGGTATTGCAGTAAGTTTTTTTTGTCCGGACAAAAGAAAGTTGACTTGAGGCAATTTTCTTCTGATTTCTGACTCATGGTGTACATGATATTGAATGTGTCATTCTCACTGGTCAGAATTCAGTAGAGGAAGGACTTCTTTCCCAAAATTTCAATTTATTGTTTTTCCTCCTGACAAATTCCAGAGCATTCTGGAGCAAACTTCCTTTGCATTCTGGCCCAGGGAAGGCATTTGCCAGCCATGGTCACCAAATACAGCAGAATTGGACGGAGATGAATCAGTGGTCTGTTCTCTTAAAAAAATGCATCCATTACTGAGGATATGGGTGTGTTAAAGAGGCAGAAGACAACATCATTAAAACTCCACTGTCCATAAGGAGATAAAGTGCCATAAGGAGATAAAAGTGCCATAAGGAGATAAAGTGGAAGTTGGCAACAGTAATAGCTCTGTGGGAAATTCCACTTCTAGAACAACTTAATGTTCCAGTGATGCAGTCACGTATAGATCTTGTGGGTGTTAGACACGGATGTATTTGGGAACATGTAGGAGAGAATGATACAGCTGTCTTCTCCTTTGATCCCTGTTTTGCTGGAAAGAGGCAGATTTCTAAGAACACTCATAGCCCTGACCCTTCATTTGCAGATGCTTTGCTGATTGTGCCACTGAAACTTGTGCAATGGCTAAGATCAGAGCTAAACTTACAACGTCTTGAATGTCAGCTCTTGCTTACTGGAACAGCTCTCTCGGTCTTCTGCTTAGTGGAAAACTTCACTTTAGTCAGTCTGTGAATTCAACTCTCAAGTCCCGTAGTTCATTCACTACAGACAGTGTCTTGTGAAAAATTCATTTTTTCCCATGCTTCCTGCTACCCATCAAATATTTAGAGCAGTGACAGAGCTGGGAACTCTGTCACTGCTCACAGAGCTAGCATCTTCCTGCAGGCTTGTTCAGTGCAGATAGGAAGTTCAGAACAGTGCTGAACACGGCCCTTCCTGTCCTAGGACTCCCAAAGCAATAATGATGCAAAATTTGATCAAAATCATCATTCATAGTTTTGAAAACTCTTCTCTATCATTCTTGTGTTTCCCTACAAAAGTAGGGTTGTGACTTGTTCAGTGTACAGAGCAGAAATCTGCCTTGTGCATGGATTTTGTCCACTGTGTTGTTAGGTGTTGCCCTTCTCCTAAATTTTCTTTGTTATGGCAGTCTAAATATGTGCTTCATCTGTGGATCTGTCACCAGCTGATCTGTACTCTTTCTTAGATATTTTAACCCAATGGTACAAAAGTAGTTCTTGAATATCTTTTGTCCATAGTTGGAACTGAGCACTTCTGGTTGGTCATTGTGCCCCAGCTCATGGCAGCCGTTGCTGTGAAGAACTGCCTGCACTTAGGTCTAGAATAATAAAAATACATATTTTAAGAGAGGTTGGTAGTAGCCCAAGAGCCAGAGCCAAATTCTGTTTCTGCTTTTTGCCTTTGTATCCTCTGCTGAACTGCTCAGAGTTAATTTCTTTGAGGGAATTTATAGCAGTGGTGAAATGCTGTCCTCAGCATCTATCAGAATTATTGCTTTTTCAGGTTTTTCCTACTTCAGACTTCTTCTCCAAAATATACTTGCACCTGAATTCTTTTTATTTTAACTTCTATCCATTGGCTTTTCTCAGCATAAACCACAATTTTGGATGTGTCCTTATTTAAAATGGGGATAAAATGGTATAGAAATCTCCTGTGAATTAGAAGAATTTTTTTTGACCCAGCTGAGTTTTATTTCCTTTGACAAGTGGTCTGTCCTCCTAGGACCTCTGAGTTGTGGGAGTGATTTTGATGGATGTATATGAGAAAAGGCCTCCAGTTTGTGTGCCCTTAAATGATGGTTACAATCAAGGTGTGAAGTGGTGCAAAGACTAAGAAGGATGCCATGCTTCTATGTACAGCCCAGCTGGAGAATCCCACCACGCTCATAATTGACCTGTGTGGCAAACAGGGTGCACAGACCGTGTCTGCAGACTTAATACTGGATTTGTTGTCTTGGTGGTATCAGCCACAACTTCAGGTTCCCTCATTCCTCATTTGAAGATACTAGTCTTGATAACAAAGCCTTCAGTTTTTCCCCCCTGCTGCCATTTGGAATGTTTTCCTATCACCTTTTCCTTAACAAGAAATTTGAATTGCTTCCTTAGTGAACAAGAAAAAAAAACGTAGGCTGTGTTTTGCTGTAAACAGCAGATTTCCTTGTTTTCATTTGGCTGCAGGCATCCAGGCTGCCTTTGCAATTGGGACAGAAAGGATGTGATGTGCAAAGACTAGTTAAAATGCTGGGGATTCTCCAGTGTTTTGGCCATGATTGCTGCCCTATGGATACTCAGTGGTTTCCAAGCGGGATGCTCCCATGCATGGCTGGCTGTTTAAAGCTGCTGCCCTGCCATTTCTACTGCTGGGGCACTGCTTCTGGTGCAGAGACGGGGTGGGGTGCGAGAGAAGAGATCTTGCAGTAAGAGTTATGCTTTGGGAATTTCTCAGTTACTGAGGAGCTTTTCCTGCAAAGTATCATGGGGCTGTCTGAAAGGACAGCAAGCTGCTGAACTTCCTAAGATGTCAAACAATAATATTCTTAGACTTATGCCTTTAACCTGCTCTCCTCCTACCTTGCCAAAAGAAAAAAAAAAAAAACCAGGCAAAATACCACCAACAAACACTTAAAAAACCCTCAAACAGCCTATCAGCTGAAGTGAGTTCCTGCTGGAAAGTCTGAGCCTTTGAGCTGCAAGTTACCATTTATTATTTCCAGTCCCTGCACTGTTAGAGATTTAGGTGAGTGCTCATGCATGTCTGCCTGATAGAATGTTCCTCAAAACCCCAGGCAGTCCACCTTTTCATTTCTCATTCTAATTTCACAGTTAATTCTTTCACTATTATTTACCTCTTCATGTTTTATTATTTTACTGCCACCTCTTGCTATAGCTTTTCCTGTAGTTTTAAGAAAAAAGTTTCTCCATAATCCACCTCAGTTTGGGAATGGAGTAATAATTGCATTTCTTTCCTTGCAAAGGTATATATTTATTCTGTACGTCTCCCTAGTCTGTACTAGAGACATATTTGGATTCCATTTTTCATCTATTTAGCTGTGAGATTTATCTGTATGCAAGCAATCCCTTGAAAAAATATATAGTGGGATAAGGGCCAGATTCTGTGCACTCAAAGGTACTGCAAAAATCAGAGGAGGATTCCCCTGCTTCCCCTTCCTCCCCCATGCTGAGGAATGGAGGGAGCCTCAGCCTCCTTTGGGGTTTCCCCTGCCTGAGGGCTGATCAGAGTAGGGGGGAATGCTGCAAGCGACCACTGGGCTTTTGAGCAGAGCTTGTGTCCATGGCAAGGGGGCAGGGCTGGCCTGGGCAGTGCCAGGCAGGAGCTGAGAACATCAGGTTCACACAGCAAGGTCTGGGGATGCCAGGCAGAACCTGCCTGCGTGGATTCATCCCTGACGGCAGAAACGCTGCCAGCCAAGTTGCAGAGCGTTGTATGTGAGACCTAAAATTTGTCATGGCCACTATCTTTATTTTATTAGTTCTAATAAAGTGGGTGTACTCTGTGTATTTGCTTTGAGACACCGATGAAGCTGGCTTGTTTTTATTTTGGGTGTTTTTGAGAAAAAGCTCTCATGTGCTAGTGATTATCAGAAGTACTTTGCTTATCTGCTATGTGGCTAATAGGAAATTATTAATAACAATTCTGGATGGTCATGATTGCACTGTTATCAGGAGAGCAGGAAATATTCCTGTTAATGCACTCTTTTGGCTCATCTAATGTTTAAGTAGGGCATGCTAAACGTTAGGTATCATGCGCTAAACTTCAGCTTTTCAATACAGACATTGTAAAATCAAAGGAAAAATAACATTTAGTTGGCACTGAAATTATTTTTAAAAATACTTTGTGTTTTCTTTTTTTTCTTTTTTTTTTTCCTTTTGTTTTTCACCTCTGCAGAAAGACAGATTTCTTAACAGGGAAGGTTCTGTTCTCCCTGCAGCTCCTTTCTGGGCTGTGATTTTCTGTGCATAAGGGAATTTCCCAACTGGGCACTGCTTTAGCCTCATTTTTTAGGGCTGGAGAGTTAAAAAGGTTACAGTGAGAACAGTGGTGGAGGGAAGGGAACCCACCTCTGTGCTTGTGTGCCTTTTCATACTTCCTTAGTGCTGTTCCTCATCTTTCTTTGCAGAGCCTGCAGCTGCTTGATTCTGCCTGAACCTGAGCAGAGTGTTAACAAATCCTTCCTCCCTTCTCTTTTCCAAATCTTTGAAACTGCAGGTGATGTAAAATGCTGTGGGCTTGGGGAGTTTACAGCAAGCTGGTTTATGTCCAGGATACCGTGACCTCTCTGTGTCAGATTTGGGAGAGGAGGAAGGAGGGCTGGTGAACAGCAGCCTGCTATGTCCTGTTAGCTAACTGTCCTGCTGCTGTTGGTCACTGCTCTGACAAGCTGGTCATTAGCTGCTGGGACAGATGATTTCTAGAGGATTATTTGCATTACACAATTTAATGCTTTTTAATAGCAAATTTTTAATTAAAAGGAGAGTCCTTTTGGAAGCAGCCTGAGCAGCTGCAGCTGAATTCTGCGTGTTTAATGTAATTAGAGAAACAGCTGGGGTGGGAGCTGAGCACCCGGCTCACAGGCAGTCGCAGGTTGGTGGTGGCTCCTCGCAGGACGCACGTCCCGAGTGATGTGAACCGTGCGGGAAGAGCCCTGGCACACGGCCAGGCTTGGAGATGGTGGGACAGTTCCTGTCTTGGCTGCCCAGGCTGGTGAGCAGCTGGGGAAGCAGAGAGTGGGCGGTAGCCGTCTGTGTCAGTTCACTTGTCACTGGTGCTGCCGTGGTTGGTGGTGCTCAGTTTGCAGTCTGTCGGGCCGTGTGTATTTGTATCTATAGTTTCAGCACCTCCTGGCATGTTGGAGGATATCAATGGAAGAGGACATCAGGTAGGTTTTACCCTCTGATTTTATTCTGCTTCTTCTGGTGTGCAGAGTCTCTCGAAATATACCCTTACAGTATCTCTTACCTCCTCCATTTCTCCACAGCACAGGCAAATGTCTGATGTCTGGTTAAAACCTGCTGAAAAGTGAAGCTGTGGTTGTTTCTAACAAGTGGCTGACATTTAAATAACGTGGTTTGGTCCAGAAGATCCCAGAGCACTTTTGAGTTTGCTCTGTTAAGGCTGGATGGAAGAGTTCCTGTGTTGCCATTACCCTGACCCAGGAGATAACCATAAACCTCTCTTGCCTTGTATTGACTCTGCTGCAGGTACTGCAACACAGACAACTTGAAAGCCCCAAATATTATATAAACACAGCACTCCATTTGTGTTGGTGTAGATACTGTCTTTTATGTCCCCATAGTATCAAAATACTTTACACCTAGGAGCACCAGTGAACCCAGATTTAGCAGGTGAGATGAACTGTAACTTGAACACTGTCCCTGGGTTCAGGTAAAGACCACTGCTATGTAGGAGCAAGCATATTTCAGCCCATGTTACCTTTTCCTAAGTAGAGATAAGTGATTGCCATGTGAAGATACTGAGAATTGTCCTGTGAAATTCTTCTTCTGCCTTTTGTTGCAACTTTGGCAACTTCTTTGCTTTTAGATGTTTACCTGCAGCAGAAATCACCCTGCCTGCACCAACCATGAGCTAAGCCCATGGGCAGCCCTGCTCCATGGTTTACTGTGGGAGTGGGATACATGGAATGTTCATCCTGGGGCTTAAGTGGCAAGCATAAATGCTCCTGGCCTGTTGTGCTTGACATAAGAGTAAAAAGATAATAATATTCAGCACACTGGACAGAGTGAAAGGGAGATGTGGGTCAAAGCTAGGCTAGGCATGTTCTTTTTTTGTGACCTCAATATCAATTAGCCTTTTAGATATGACCTTTTAAAGATGAGATGCCTGTTGCTTTTCAATATCTTATTGTTCCTGTAGTTCAGATGGATTTTCATAAAAATTGAAAGCTCTTTTCTGATCCCTTCATGATTTTCTTCAACTTTTGCATTCACAGAGCCTTGCTTTGCGTGACTCAGCAGCAATTTGCATTAGTTGTTAGGCTGGTGCAGTTTGTTATGAAGGAGAATTTCCTCTTATGCTCAGTTGGTTCGTATCACACTCAGGCACACTGAGAGCTGTGGCTGTCTGTACCGGGTCACTTTATTCAGGCAGGGAATGCAAACCACGTGGCATGACTGTTACTGTGTTGCTGTTTTTTGCTAAAATGCTTAATTTTCTCTAGTTAGTATAATAACTTATTAGTATTATTTCCTTCTAAAATAAAAAGGTAAGGGCACAAGGATTTTGAAACACTTTGAAGTAGCAGCTTGAAGTTCTGTTCTTGAGGCGAGATTTCCAGTGGGACTCTGCAGACGGCAGGCAGAGAAAAGTAATATTCCCAGCAGATGTTCTTGGAAAGTGCCTGAACTCCTGGTACACAGCTGCTGTTAGGTTCAGTAACTGCAGCATGTCCCCTTGGGCCAGTCAGTGTGGTATCAGGCTCTTTGCAAATGCTCTGGATTGCGTTAGTGCCTTGGACCTGACACACACCCACGCAAGACAGAAAAAAACTTGCCTAACTTGCATTAGGCTGTGTTGAAGATCTGAGTTTTTGGGGAAAGGGAGCCATTTGGTATCACTGTTTTCCTGTTGTTAGTTATTTTTCCAAAAGGCCAGCTTTGTGGGAGATGCTTCCTGTACAGGTAAAACCAGTTTACATAGGATAAGTCTGGAGAGGAGACTGAGGGAAGAAAAGGATGTTTAAACCAGTTTGCTAGATTATGACTTGTGTGTTGTGATGTATCACAGCTCTTTAACTGTGCAATTACATGTGTGGATTTAAAATTGGACGGACAGTTTTGGGTAGCAGACTCTCATCACCCTTGGTGGAGTACCACTGCGGTACCAGATTCAGTATATGAAGGAAGTTGGTCTTATTTTGTCATTTGCTGAAAACATTGTTTCATCAAGATGCTGTACTGCTTATTCCTCCCAAAATCTGTGTGCTTCTTGGAGATATCATCCAAGTGGTGATGCACACTTTCTGCTGAGCAAGCAGCTGGTTTTGTTGGAGAGGTTTCTACCTACCAGTCTATAATTGATTCTGCTCCTTTGGATAGTATTTATTCTTGCAGTGCTTACTAGTGCTCTGGGGTTTTTTATGTGTTATTTCAAAAGTTATTTGTAAGACTGTCAGTCTTATGAAATCAGATGTGCTTGATGAACTCTACAAACTGTCTTTTTTTGTGCGTGGATGGGACTTTTTTCTGTGCTCTGAATAAAACCTAGGGTAAAGTCTTTCACCATGTCCTGTAACTGATTTAGTGCCTCCTTGCCTGACTTGCTTCTGTTTTCTTCCTTGCACCCCTCTCTGTCTGTTCTTGTGAACTAGACCATTGTAGTACATACTCTTTCATCCATCAGACATCTTTGAATGGGAAGAGTCATCAGGTGACTCCAGTTGTGAGTGGTGTTGGCAAGGGTCTAATTTCCTACATCTGTAAGAATCCCTGTGTTAAGAGTGTATTGCTAGGAAGCAAATACAGTTTGAATTGCTGCTTCTGGGCAACAGAATCAGCTAATAGAAATAATCTACCTCATCTTCTGGTGAATAGAGTGAGATGAGGTTCCTTGGCAAGTACTGGTCTCTTTTGTAGTTTGGTCGTGTTTTGGAAGACACTGTGTTGCTGTTGTGCAACTTCCCTCTTGCGTGAGACTCTTTTTGTGCTGTGTGCATTTGTCTAGCTTGCCGTGGCAGACACATGCATCACTGCTCCCCTGATGAGAGGGAAAAAAAAAGAGTGCTGTAATATTTTTGAAGAGAAGCTTAACTGGATGAATACCTTTATTTATCTGTTTTTCTTACTATGGATAATCAGGTTTTGGGAGTACTTTGCCCTCCAGTATCTACATATGATTATTTTTTTCATTCTCTTGTGTCAACAGGTTACACATACATGAGCAGCCTTTGTGGGCTCTGCTCAACTGCTTGGTTAAAGCTGAAGTTGTGGTAGTAATGGATTTGTTTGATGGTGTGTCAGGATGAGCAGCCTGTGGAACAAATGGGATGGTCTTCTCATGGGAAGGTATTTGAAACAGAGGACAGCCCAGTACTCGAGTTTCGCTCTTGGAACTGGCCATTCTAGGAACCTGTGTCCTGCTTCCAGGTGGAGGGCACTTGCACAGGGTATCTTTAAGGAGAGAGGGCTCTATACTGTCTGGACAGTGAAGGTATCAAATGTTTTCTGATGTTTGTGTGTCTTCATGATGGATACTCACACAATGTGGATCATATTTCTGAAACCAAGTGGAGACGATGCACAGAAACTTTAAAAGTATTTTTTATCATTCAATTACTTCTGAATATATGCCGTTTCATGGACAAGCTGAATAGTTTTGGAAAAAGCAGATCATGTTTTTAAGCTAATTGTCCCTGGTAGTTAGCACTGTAGAAGAAAGCAGGGCATTTTAACTTTGCATGTCAGCAGAGTGAACCGTGGCCTCAGAGCTGTCCATTGCAGTCTCCTTGCTGGTCAGGAAAGCTCTGCAGGAGGATAGATAAGCAAAACCTTAGGGTCAAAGGGCACTAAGTTTTATTTCTGTTCTTCTACTGGGTATTACTTTTGTTCCTTTGCATCAGCATCGGTATGAAGTAAGTGAGGGTTGAAATTGAGAGTCACAAGAGTTTTGATATATTCGGACTTTTCTTAATGCTTTTTTACCCCCCTCATTGCTGTACCCCTCCACACTTAAAGTCTAATATTCTGAGCTGTCACTAATTATTCCTGTGTACAAGGTGGTGGTGCCCAGTGTAATGTTTCCTAAAGCTTTTCTGGATTTTGCTATTCTACTGTTACTCCCTGAGCTTTGTTACCTCAGCACATTAAATCCGGGGCAGATTTTGTTCTAGGCTGTTGTGAGGAGGCAGCTCCTTTGCTAAGTTAATGACCTGCATCCTGCCTTCAAGGTCTTCTTTTGCTGTGCAGCCCCAAACTGATGTACAGTGTCAGTATTTATGAACTGTCTCTGTCCTCCTGTCATGGTTCCTCACCTAAGGATGCAAGTAGTGTTTTACTGTCCTTGAAGACTCTTTTTGCTGCCTCTGCCAGTCTCTGCCAGCTGAATTGCTACTTCCTTCCCTTTTCATAATGTAGCTGACAAAATTGCTTTCCTTGAGACAAAGAAATAGCACCAATCAGCTCATTTGTGCTTTATTTTCTGATGTAATTTGCTGCCCAAATCTTTGCGTCAAAGTTTATCGTTCACTGTGTCTCACATCTACCTGCAAACATGTTTGCTGTTCCTTTTTCAAGGCCACACTTCTCAGTGTGCTGGTGACTGTGCTCCTCCTCCATTGTGATTTCATTCATGCCCCTCTGCTCTGTGCTTGGTGTTTCTTGCAGGGTTTGGTGACCTTTCAGGTGCCAGAAGAAGGAGAATGCTTTTTCATGCCCACCGAGCATCACCAGACATGACCTTGTTAGTACATTCAGCTTTCCTTGAAGTTTCTCCATCTGTTCATAAGGTCTCTTTATAGACTTTTGCCTGTGTTCTGGGCCTCAGCTCTTGCTGATGTGCTCGTCTCTTGCTTTCACCTCAAATAGTCCTGTGAACTGGAGTGAAAACTGCACTGCACCGGGAATCCAAGTGTGCTTTTCATCTGCTTTCCATCTTGTTTCCAGTCTTGAATGGACGTCTTTTTTTCTGAGGAAATACATTTCTTCTGACTTGTATTTTTGTAATGCCGCCTCTGCTGGTTTCTGCCAAGTGCTCAGGAGGCAAGTTCTTTTGTAAACACAAATTTGTATTGCAATAAAGTTATTACAAACCCAACTAAAACTGCTTACTTGGAAGAATTTTTTGTTTGCAGCAAGTGATTTAAGGAACATAGTTCTTCAAGGTGATGTGTCTGTGTTTTCATGCATTAAGAACGGCGTGTTGCACCTGACCTGCTGTACTGGTACTACTGTACTGGCTTGTTTGCAGCATTGTGCTGGATGGAGGACTCCTCCCAAACCCCTGCAGTTGGATATGCAGTAGAAATGCTAGGGAAAGGCAACTGGCCAAGGTAACAGGTCAGAGAGCTTGTAGATAAAGGGAGGAAAAATATGGGAATCAACAGGCAAAAAGAATCAGGAAAGAATAAAATCCTTTTAGGAAGGGTACTGACAGTGGTCTCTGCACATCTGTGCCACTCTCTGTTCTGGGTTTGTGTGTGTTTGCATGCATGTAGAAGAGTGTCTTAGCAAAGGAGAGTTGCAAGGAGGAATAGAGAAGAACTCTTGACAACATGTGCAAAAGTTGTTCCACATATGCCAAGTGCTAGTTTGAAACATTCCCAAGACAGTGATGGTAGCTGACGTCATGCACCAGTAAGAGGTGCAAACTGACTTCTTGATACTGGCAGAGAGAAAATCATGATGCTGGGAAAATCAGGGCTGGTCACTTGTATTGTATGTGGAAGATAGGGAAGAGAGGCAAAGGTGCTGTTAAAGTGACAGAGCAGGATAATGAGATTTTTCTTGTAACAATGAGAACAGTAATAGTACTTTGGTCAATACTCAATTACAAGGTGTTACAGTGACTGAAACCCAGACTTGACTCAACTACTTGTTTTAGTTGGGTGAATCAATAGTGAAAGACTGTAGATGGTCATGTGAAGAAGACATCTTGTTCTAATTAGGATGTAAAGGTTTAGGAATTGAGTCAAAGACTTGCTAGCTTGTGATTTATTGGCAAGGAAAAGAGTGAAGTTCTGCAGCAGAGGAGAAAAACAAAAAGTGGGGGTTACGTAGCAATATGAAATGAAGTTTCTCCTCTTGGGTTACAATAGTGCCTAGGTATACAAGAAGGGTCAAAGAAATTGAGGCTTGGATTCAGATAGGAAGAAATGGCACTGTGCTGGATGCACAGATGGAGTAGTTATTGCCTGTGTGTAACGTGGGGAAAGGAGAACAGAACCTCAGAGATCCCAAAATATCAGGGGATACTGGCCCATCGTGGGCCTGGGATATGGAAAGGTAAAAGATTAAGGTTAATTTACACAATAGTAGCAGAATTAAGAGGGAATAGATAAGGAAGCTGTAGGTGGATGAAATTTTGAGAAGGGTAATGTGATCAGATATGTCTTTGGTAACAGGCAGGTCAGAAAAATGAGACAAAAAACTGGTCCAGAATTTTGGGTCAGGATTTGTGGTGTAAGTCAGAATGAAGTGAGAAAAAAGAAGTAACAGAAGAGAACATCATTGTGCCTTTCAGATAAAAGGCAGAAAGGAGACCAATGGTAACGACATGCAGGTAGGGTCAGAAGTCAGTTTATGGACTAGGACCTTATTTTGGAACTCTGAAAACTATTTGTTTTAGGAAATAGGAATGGATGGGGAGAGAGGCCAAAGCGTGAGCATGTAGGAAAAATTTGGCAGATGTGGAAGGAGGGTACTGAAACATTAGAGAGGAAGAATGAACAGCAGGTCAAAGATACTCAGAGTTTGTTTTGACGCTGGAGAAGGGTGAGTGTATGTGAAGGACACCCATCTGTTCCTTTGAGATAACGGAAGGAAATAGGTCACTAAGGGAGCACACAAAGTGAAGGGCATGGGGAATTAATAGACTGAGTGGGTTGAGGGAGAACTTGGCTGTGTGCATGAGTTTGATTTGTGAAGTGTCATATTTGCTGCATGCTCTGTAAATCTCCATTTCTTGATTATGTTTTTGCAGTGCGACTCCATGACAGTATTTCAGAAGAAGGTTTCCATTACCTCGTCTTTGATCTGTAAGTGTCTGTCTTTGATGCTTCACCAGTGATGCAGGCACATTGATGGTTGACTAAGAGTGGAATAAAAAGCACCTGCACTAGTATAATTATCCCTTTCTCTTTTGAGACCTGTAAATACCTCTGGCCTATTTGACAACAATCCATGTGATGGGGACAGACCAGGAAGGCTCCTGGTACCAGGTGTAAATGTAGGGTGGAAAGAATGGCTGGTTGTTTGACTGTTGTCTCTGAGGCAGCCCAGCAGGGGTCAGAGGAGGGTTTTATTCCCAAGTCAGCATATCCTAAGCTCAGTAGGGGGTATGGGCAGTTTGTGCACAGTGTTTCAACAGTTTCCTGTACACTGCTGGTGAAAAGGCAGTCCAAGGGGTCAGGCACATGGATATAGCAGTGCTGCTGCCATGGTGGTGGAGCTCTGCCCTGCATACCCTGTGATGCAGTTTCCCACAGAGGCTGTGGAAAAGGGCCCAGGTGGGAGGCCATATACATCCTGTGCAGCCTTGAGTTTCACAAGCATGGGCTCCGTAACTGCCTTTGTTCTTTTGCACTCCAGGGTTACTGGTGGGGAGCTCTTTGAGGATATTGTTGCTAGAGAATACTACAGTGAAGCAGATGCCAGGTAAGATTGTTTCCAGACCCTTCCGTGTATGTTCCATTTACATGTACAAGTGGAATGAGTTGGAGTAGACTGCTGATCTGTGCATGGTTTTGTTCTAACACTCTTGCCCCTTGTCTGGATAAAACAAATCCTCTTTCTGCTGCTAGCATGAACTTATTGTCACTAGTCAGCCTGACTCACTGCAGCTCTAGCCCTTGCCACTTGCAGACATTGCTCTCTCTGCCACTTGCAGATGCTGTGCTCTTTGCTGGGAGACCCATTGCTGGCAGCTTTGTCTGCCTGGCCTTTTTGGTGGGTGGTGACAGCATGTCCTGACTGAGCAAATGTAGGGGAGAGATATCCTGTGGCTGTGAGGGTGCTGCCTGCTTGGCCTTCTTCTCCTAGCAGGGATTCCAGTGATATGCCATTGCTGTTGGGCAGATCCATTCAGTTTGCCTGTGTCTAAGTAATGGTTTATAGGGCAATGGGAAGAGGGGGCTTTGAAGGCTGTTTCTGTGGAAGCTTTCTCTCAGCTGTTTGGTGCAGTGACAAAAGGCACAATATGAGAAAGCAGCCTTTATATTTTAATTTTAAAAAGATTTAGAGTTATGCCCTTCTTTTCCTGAATGTGTCTCCTCTCTCCCTTGTGTGACCTTCCTGAAGTGGCATGTGCTTGTCCCTGTTTATACAGGGTGGGTGTTATGTGCAGCAGTAGCTGAGGGTATTCTCTGACCTATCTATCTGCAGGACATGCAGCATCTGGAATCCAGGCTGGGATTAGGCCACTCCTGTTTTGCTTTTGCATGGCCTGGGAGTGGCCCAGTGGTGACACTTCACACTGCTTATTTTGCAGTCATGTTCTTATCCCATACTAACCCTTGCTGAAGCAGGAATTACGGGAGCCATGAGCAGAGAGGAGTAAGAAGGAAGTAGTGGGTGCTGTGGCAGGTTGAGCTTGGTAGGCAGTACTGTGAGGAAGATGATACCGAGTGCAAGGAAGGAGAGTGTATGGGGTATTAGCGCAGGTACTGCTGATGGAGTCTGCAGGCACTTATTTGCTTTCCCCAATGGCTCACTTATAGCCTCTGTCTTCTGGCCATTGCAGGCTTTCATATGAGGCAATACCCTGTGTGCTCTGCCAGGAGCCATCTGGTGATTGGGAAGGCCATTGAACTTAGCAACTCTGCTGGAGTTCCTGGCAGAGAGGTCTGAGAGCCCCGTAGATGTTTTCAGTGGGGGGCACAGTTCTTGTAGGCACAACATCTCAGACGGATACATGGTCAGTCATGCTGCTCTGCCTTAAAGTTGGGAAGTTTTGTGGATATCAATCACAATCCTTCTCCTGTTCCTCTTGCCAGTGCCCGTTCCCTGAAGTGCTCAAGAGCTGTCAGTGACTGACACTGCTCAGGAAAATTATGGCAGGGTTAGGGGAAAAGGAGGACTGTCTGTTGCTCTGTGAGCTCTCCTTAGGGTGCTCAGCCGTCTGACTGTCAGCTGGTCAGGTCTCCAAGTGCCCACAAGATGACAGAGTGAAACTCCTCCCTTTCTCTCCCCATGCTGTGCTGAATTCCAGAGCAGTCTGAGAGAGCGAGGTCCGTGCCAATCCGCCGTGTTTGGCTTGCCTGGGACACCTCACACTTTTGCCATTTTTGGCCAGAAAATCTCTCTCGCTCAGACTCAGCTCTGTTCTAATTATACATTTTTGTTTTGGGAGCAGGGAGATTTTCATGGATTCTGACCCTGAGGATCATACTGCCAGTTCTAGAGGGGTGGGGGTAGCAAATACACAGTGCTGCACCTCCTCTCCTCCTCCTCCCCTCACCCTCTTCCCATATTATCCAGTAGCCTTTTTCCCTTCCCTCAAATATTTCACTCATTTCAGATTTGTTCCTCTGAGATTTGTAGAAGTGAGTGAAGGATCTGAGAGATCCTGCAGTGAGGACATAGACCTCTCAGAGTTGCCCATGTCTTACTGCCCAGCCAGAGTTGTCAAAATGCCTACTCCATTCCACATTCACCCTTGGGAGCTGAGTAAATGTTTAGTGGAAGAGATGGTTTCAACCTGGAATCTCACCCATGGGTGGGTTGTGCTGTCCTTATGTGACAGATGTAAATAACATCTTGTTTTTGTCCCTGTGGTTTACAGCAGTGAGAATGACAGAGACAGGGTTTTCTGCGAGCTGGGGGAGTGCAGCATGCTGCACTTAACGGAATGAGTCTGCTTTTCAGATTACTAACCCCTTAAGTGGGATCTGTACTTAAAAGGCACCCAGCGAGCGGGTGTGTGTGCACATTGTGTATATAAAGTGCTTGAGATGCTGCTCTGAAAGCTTTGCAACTGGCAGACACCCAGGCGTTGTCATCCTGAATTTGCTGGGGGAGGCTGCTGCTCTCCCAGAGTTTATTCTTTGCTCAGGACTAGCCCAGTGGAATGTTTCCTGGAGTGATCTGGTCTTGCTTGCACAATCTTGGCTGCTGTTTGGAGATACTCAGATTCCTTGGTTGTTCTGTGTGGAGTGGGCACTGATGACTGAAGGAACAAGTGAGAGGCTTAGTGTGATGGGAAGAAAAGGAAGGAAATTATGGGAGGTAGGAGAGAGGCTTTGTAGTCCTGCTACAGAAAGGATGTTTGGCATCCTATTGCTGGCGGGGCTGGGGTTGTTCAGCTGTGATGGTGCTGAGCTGTGGCATCCAGTGGTCATGATAAAGGGATCCAGCCTGGGGTCTTGAATGCCCCCTAGTACAAATATAAAAGTTAGGGAAATAGTTCTGGGATGACATGAGATGTTAAATGTGTGTGCATAACTTCGTGTGTCTCTCCCTTTTATCTTGCAGCCACTGTATTCATCAGATACTGGAGAGTGTGAATCACATTCACCAGCATGATATTGTGCACAGGGATTTGAAGGTAATGTTTCCTCTGTGCTGTAGGCTGAGGAGAGCAGCCAGGGAATCACTGGAAGAGGCAAGACAGGAATACTGTGTTGCCAGCTGGCAGGGGGTTTTGTGTGGGGTTTTTTTTTGTTGTTTTTTTACCTTGAACTGGATTCAGGGGTTCCTGAAGCACAAATTTGCTTCTTCAGAGTTTTCTAGGGGGTGTGCTGAACTCCCTCAAGAAAGTTTTCAATCTTTGTGAACCTTGCCAGGTCTCAGCCTCTCTGAGGCAGCTCCAGGATGGAGTAGTTGTGAATCTTAGAGTGAAGTAGGCTTCCAGAGAAACTTGGGTAGGATTCATTATAATAAAGGACACTTTCTAGTTTGTGATTGAAGAGATGTCTAGAGACCTGGAGCAATCTTTGTTCAATCTGCCAGGATGAGTTTGTCTGCACAGACCACGTGTATTTTTGTTCTGCACTGTTGCCAAACACATGCCATTGCACTGGGGCAGAGATGCTCAACAAGAATTTTTTCTGTCATTTCTTTCTTCTCTCATCAGTAGAAGCACTTTTAATCTAAACCCAAAACTGCTGGCCAGTTAAATACTGGGTGAATCAATCATTTACCACATTGTAGCACATTTATAGCCCTAAAGCCTTCACAATGTTGTCACCTGAACTCCCTTACCATGCTGTGCCAGCTGTACTGGGAGCTGGGCAGGCTCCAGAATGAAGAGATTTGTGCAGGAAGGTCTTCCTGCCCTGGAGCCCTCTCTGTCTAAAGTGGGAATGGTGATGGTCACCAGCAGTCCAGTTAAATTAATGCAGGATGACACCTGCTACTAATGTTGGTTTGGGCTTGTTAAACAATGCATAAGGGGGCAAGTAGAAAAATATTTTGCAGAGAGCAAGGTAAAAGCACATTGCAAGCTTGGTGGCAGTGTTCCTCTGGTGTTTTGATCGAGTGGTGAACCCTTTGTGTTTCTGGCAAATCCCCATGCAAAACTTTTGACCTGATTCACAGCATTGTGGAAACATGTAGATGGTCTACAGTGGACTGTGGCTGCTCTTGATTAGACCCGATACTGGCTCTTGAGAAAGCGATATCCAAGAGGCACTACTGCCCAAAATTAGGGAATCTATGAAAATCAGTGGTGTTTTCCAGTACTGAAGTTTTCCTTGCATTCAGATATAATCTGGTTTCCTTCCAGAAGTTTCCTTTGTAGGAGAGCTAGCAACTTGTTTAGAACTTAGCAGCTGCTGGACACTCCCTTTTGTTGCTTGCACTGATTGACTGAAACTATCCAGGCCTGAGGAGTAACCATTCCTTTTAGCAATGGAAGTTCCTATGCTTTTTATTTAATACTTAGCTCCTTGCCAGAAGCTTGGCCTTCAGGGTCAGTGTGTAATAACTGCAGAACCTGCTTCAAGTAAAGTTTTGTCTTTTGTACCTCCCTCTCATAAGCCTGTCTTTTGGCCGACATGCTATTAAATAGTGTCGAATGTTGAGCTGCCCATAGAGACTGTAAGAAATTAGGGAGTGCATTCACATCTCACCAAAAAGTATGTGAAACCTGAGACAACCCATATGTTGCCAAACATGCACATGGATAAGCACCATTAGCTTTAAGGTGTTTGCTTATGAAATAGAGCCACAAATAGTGCTTAGCCAGCACAAGTCTGTCTTAAATGTCACTCTTTCTTAGTCAAGCTAAGCCCAGGTGTGATCTGGAGTTGGGAGGGATTTTCAGAAGATGTCATTGGTCTCCTACTCTAGGGTCTTGTTTATACTGGTGAATTTTCATTAGTATAGCTTGATTACCACAGTCTTTTCTACTTCCCATATAGTGAAGAGCCAGTGACATCCAAATGTATTGAGACCCAATTCCCCCTCCTTCCATGCTGCTTATGGCAAGGACTGTAAAGGGTGAAGGCTCTTCTCCCTTCATTCAAAGCAGAAATAGGCACATGCTCAGTACTTTAAGACAGATGAAAGAGCAAAGTATCTTGTGCCTGTCAGGCAGGACAGCGGTAAATAGTTGCTATGGGATGAAAATGGTGAGCAGGCTGCAAAAAAGACCTTCAACAGATTTGTGAAACTGAGACAAGCTCCTGTTTCTGTATTTCCAACCTTCCATCCTGCTCAGTTAAAAAATCAACTTGATATGAATTGCACAAATGATGGGAAGGGGATAGGATGCATTTTGCCTTCTTATCTTCAAGTTGATTTTCCTGCAAAGCCATAATAACAACCACCTTAAAGGCTTTGAGGTTTCAAGGGGTCCCATGTAACTAGCTGCTCTGGTGCTTTAGAGGAAGCTGTAATTCTCAGTCCAGTTTTTGGAGTTGTTAAGCCTTCTGCTGAAGTCCTCTGCTGGAACACAATAGAATTATGGTTCGAGTGAGATTCATTCAAGGTGGAAATGTGAGAGTCAAAAGTCTGTCTTCCTTTCCTGGCACATGAGGGAAGTGGCATGGCTGCTTCTTGTATAGGTGATGGCAGCAGTAGCAAGACAGGATACTTTATGCTGCTGTAAATGTGTAGCATGAAAAAACTGCTTGCAAGAATACCCACTGCTGTGCTGCTTATACCAATTTGAGGCCAAGGCTCTTTCTGTAAGGGATGAAAACTACTGCCTATCCAGATGATGCTTTCCCACATTATGGCACTGTATTTGGCAGCCCTTATTAGCATCATATTTACTTTTCCGGTGCCTTGGGGACTGTCTAATGTTCAAGGGGAGAAGCATCACTGCAGATTGTATCTACTGCATCATCTCTCCCTTCTTTCCACCCCCACTCCAGTTATTTTCTTTGAGGAGGAGAGAAATGGATTTTGGCTTACGTGCTGCAGGAACTGTACTGCCAGTGCCCTCTGGTGTCAGCATGTAATGTATGGGCTGGGTTGGGAGAGGCTCTGGCTCTTACAGAGGAGCCAGAGGATTTGTGTTAGACTTGTCAATTTTCTGCCGCTCTAGGTCAAGGCTATTCGTTGCTGTTGCTATGTCTTCACCTGAACAGGTTTAGTACTGCATGCTAAATTCAGTCAGCAGGTGGAATTTAGTGATGTGAATACTAGGTAAGAGCTTTTAACAAGGATGTCAGATTTTCATTCTTACTCTCTTTTTTTCTTTCTCCTCCCTAGCCTGAGAATTTACTACTAGCGAGTAAATGTAAGGGTGCTGCTGTCAAACTGGCTGACTTCGGACTGGCTATAGAAGTCCAGGGAGAGCAGCAGGCCTGGTTTGGTAAGACTGTTTGAGCTTTCCCAGCTCTGCTCCCCCCATTTTCTGGTGGCTGGTTGAGTTGCACCCTCTTGAGTATTTTCTCTCAGCTTTTCCAGCACGCTTCTGTGTATTTGGCTGCTTCTTTTTCAAGCATCTCGGTCTCTGGGTCTTGGCCACAAGCCTAGGTGCAATAGAGGAAAAGTTCATAAATAAAGACTGAAAAAATGGCTATGTGTTTCTCTATTTTTCTTCTCAGTTTACAGTAGATGCTAGTATCAGAGATGAATGCAGCTGCTAAGTTTAGACCCTGATCTGAACTTTCCTACTGCTTAGAAATGTAGACATCTGGAATTTTGTTTGATCATTTTACAGAAATGCATTTGACCTGGCCTTCCTCAGGTGCATTTGGATCCGACTTTATCTTTGTTTAGCTAAAACATATTTAGAAATGAGACCTTCTCAGGCTAAACATCAGCTCTGAGATTCTACAGTGCTGCAGAGATTCTGAAAAGATGACTGCTTCTCCTGGTCTCCACACCATTTGGCAATCACATCTGTCCCATCTGTGTCTTGTGTTTTCAAACTCCAAGCCATTATATATAACAATGATATAAACCTGGCATACAAGTTTGTGCCCAGCTGGTTGACATAGTCCCTCTTACTTTTCTGTTTTTCTTGCAATACTCAGGCACTTGATCCCATCTGATTTTCTGTTTTATTTTGGGGGTTTTTTTCCTCTTTTTGTTGGTTTACCAAGAGGCAGCTCTAGCAAATATGAGATGAAGGGTGGGAGAGATGGGTTTGGGAATTTGTTGGTTACCACTAGTGGATTTTGTGATATGGCAAGATCTCTTCTGCTTGGGTACTGTATGTACTTCATGTCATCCATTTCCTGACAGGGTTTGCTGGTACTCCAGGCTACCTCTCCCCTGAAGTCTTAAGAAAAGATCCTTATGGAAAACCGGTGGATATATGGGCATGTGGTAAGATTCTGTCAAAATGTTTTACACTTAAACAACATCATTCTATGTAAAAGAGTGATTCCTTGTAGCCAGTTGCTGGGAGGGTGCACAGTGCTCCTTCTTATTGGGTGGAGACGTGAAGGCACACTTGAGGATAAGCACCTTGTGTAGATGGAATTAATACTGGAGCCTGAACTCGTATGATTCTGGCTCCTCATCCTTTCCTCAGGCCATCTATCAGAAGTTTGAGACTCCAGAGATAGGACTGTCTATGCTTTGCAGAGTCAGTTGTTTAGATAATCGTAGCAATTTCTTATTACACTAACTATGTGGAAGGTGAAAACTGAAGAGGGGTGATTTTTTTAAATGGAAAAAAGTAATTGTAAATGTATCTGGGACTGATAAGTTTAAGGATCTATTATATCAGTGTTGCCTGACATGGACTAAATGGTTCTCTGCAGGCCAGGAGTATCAGCTTTGTCAGTGTCGTTTTTGTCCCAACACCATGCATAGTAAGCATCTAAGAACATAGTCCTTCCTAAAAAGTCCCTTGCTGCCCAGGAACCATAGGAGATGTGGCTTCATCTTACTCTGAGAGCAGCTGGGAGTTGCGGCTCGCCAGCCATGGTAGCCAGAGGAGGGTAGAAGGAGGACATAATGTACCTTGTTCTAGCTCCTGGCAGCTGGTATTAAGAGCTGAACATGAAGTTCCAGGGTGAGGTTCAGCAGATGAGAGGTTTGTAATGTGTTCTGCTATCTCAGAAGGCTAAATATGATAGCAGCTGAAGATATGGAGCAATCATTGCCTTGGGGACTGTCAAGAGGGAAGGAAAAGGGGCTGAAGGAGTAATTGGCGTATTAGCCTAACCATAGTGTATCTGTCTCTCCCTCCCAGGAGTGATTCTGTACATATTACTAGTGGGGTACCCTCCCTTTTGGGATGAAGATCAGCACAAACTCTATCAGCAGATCAAAGCCGGAGCCTATGACGTAAGGGCACTTTCTTGCTGAGTACCTGCATGGGTGTAGAAGCCATCCAAAACATGGCACTATCTTACCTGGCGTCCAGCAGCAGGCCCCAAGCTTCTGTGCAAAGTGATGTTTGGCGTGCTCATACACCTCCTTGTCTTCACTGCCTGGGATACAACCCTGTTTGGGGCTACTGAAGGGATATGTGGAAAGCATCACAGTGGGCACTAGGACATTGCCACTCGTTAGAGAAATGCAGAGGGTGGGAAGTGATATCTTCTAGTAATTTACCACAAAGTGTTGCAGATTAGCCACAGTTTCAGTGGAGCAGAGGGAAGGTAGAATGAAGGAGCTTGTCTTTATCAAGGCCTGATAAAAAGTATGGGGATGTATTCTGTAGAATAATAAATTATGGTCTTTGGTCTCCTCTGTGCCATAGTCCATGGAAAGCATGGAACCCAGGGAGAAGATTGAATGGTGAGGGTCATTGGACAGGTGGCTTTGTGGTGGGGATCAGCAGGGTGGGTTGGAGGCTCTGATGAAGAGCCAAGCAGTTCATGGAACTCTTCTTAGAGCATGGCGAAATGGAGGTGTAAAAAGTGCCTGGAAGAGGAATAGCAAGGAGGTTAGTACTGGGGAAAAATGTGGTTTGGCTACAACAACTTGAATGTTTGACATAAATTCTTCCACATAAGAAGAGGCTTGAGAAGGAAGAAGGAACTCCTGGAAATCCTAGCTCTGAGCCTGTGGGCATAAATACGAAGAGGAGGGTGGGGAGTTCTTTTTGTAGGCTGTTTTGTGGTTTGTATTAAAAAAATAACCCAAAGGTGAGGGTTCTGCTGGGCTCCTCTTTCTTCTGCCGGTTACCTCCCAGCTTCTGTGCTTGAGACCATGAGAGCAGCTGTACTGGTGAGAACAAAGGTCTGCCTAACTCTCTGTCCTGGCTCAGTGGCTTCCTGAGTGAAAGCAAAGTGATGTCTTTGTACTTGATAGCCTTAAATGGACTTAGGTTCTTCTGTTGCCTTCCTGCCCCTCTAGTTTTTGTGTTGCTAGTTCTTACTTGAAGAGTTTTTGCATTAAGTATCTCAGTGTGGGTTTTCAAAGCACTTCAGGGGTTAAATACCTTTCTGTAAGTCATGAAGAGTGAAGTGCCTGATCCCTCCTTATCTATCTGCTGGTTTTGAATTCTTATCTATAGTGAACAAACTTCAGTAGATTCTTCCATTGTTTTGTTTGGTAGAAAACCACTCAGGTTTTAGTGATGCACCTGCCCCGGTGTCCTTACCCAGTACTGAGGGGCATGTATGCACAAGACCACTCTGTTTTTCTCCCTTGACCATAGTGGAAGCTGCAACAGTGATTTTTTTTTTTTTTTAATACTTCAGAGGTCAGGTGCAGGGAGAATGTCCTGGATTGAAACCTCAGTATCATGATTTTTGAGTAGCCTCGTGCAATGTCTGCAGAACAAATTGTGTAATGCCTTCCTGATGCCTGTGAATGCAGAAATAAGATTATATGCAAATCAAATACAGCAGGTGTATTTTTATGACCCAACTGAGGATAGCACAAAATGCAGGAGAAAAAAAGATGGGATAAGCTTTTTCTAAATAGTGTAGTACTGTAAGGAAATGTTTTCAGGATAGATCAGTTATTTTCTCCCACTTAAAGACAGGGAGCTTTACCCCAACAGCATATTTGTGTTCTGAAGTTCACCTGTATTTGTACGGTAAAGTCACAGGATTTAATCTCAGCACTCTGTCATCCATACCACATGCAAGCATCTGGGGACTGGTGTAAATATCTCATGTTTATCATTACTTATAGCGAATTATAGGAATTATAGCAAAAAGCAATGACCTGTCATGGATGATCAGCAGCTGAAATACTTGAAATTCTTTTCTTTGTTTTCATGCTTCTGTATTTCCACCCGTTGTTACATCTCCCTTGCTCCTCAAGTAATGATCTTGGTATGGTAGGTGGCTGCTAACAGCTTGCTGGTGGGTTGCCACACCTAAGTGACTGATATTGTTCCAGGATACTGTGCTTTGCTGTAAGAAAAGCGTACCTGATGGGATGTTCTCTGTTAGTGGGTTTTGCTTTCATGCAGTTTTGCTGTAGTTAACTGTTTGTGATTTTCCATAAGCTGTTACAGCTTTTAGCATGCTGGATAAAGAGACAGGTGGGATAAAAAAAGATAGTGCCTGTGTTTTTCATGTAAGAACTCAGTTAAAAAGATCTGTGACTTTACTTTTTTGACTGTTGAGTGTGAAAGAAATTCAAAGGTCTGTTGCTAAAAGGCTTTTAAACTCTTAATCTTCTTGCTTATGTCTGGTAAATGGTACAGGTGTGTGCTGCTGTGTGGTACCATTCTTTTGCTGGATTCTGGATCATTTTTGTTCAGTGTGGGTTTTCACAAAAATGTGTGATTTTTGCAAATGTGTTAGCCCTGGTATCAAAAGGGCAAAGGCTGGAATTCAGCTGTGTAGGGGGGGAGAATCTCTTCTGCTAATAGAAGATATTTCTATTCAGTTCATTGTCTGTTCCTTCTTCCTCTTTAGTTCCCATCCCCTGAGTGGGACACTGTGACTCCTGAAGCCAAGAATTTGATCAACCAGATGCTGACGATAAACCCAGCAAAGCGCATCACTGCTGACCAGGCTCTCAAACACCCATGGGTCTGTGTAAGTGTTCTCCTTATTGCAGGGTGATTCGTGGTTTATCTTGAATGGACCTGAGAAGACTTGAAGGACCCAGAATATTTTATATCTTTCAAATTACGATGTTTTTGGTTACTGACCTTCACCATCCAACTTTGTCATGCTGTAGGGCTTTTATTGCCGCTGTAGGAAAAAAATAGCCCTTATTCTTTTAGAATTTTGTCAGTGTCCCTAGTTTCTGGTTTTTTTCCTCACATCTCTTCCAATCTATATTATCCTAATGTCAAATGGAGTTTGGCATCAGACAAAAATTTTAGGACCATTTTGTTCTTCACCTCTACTTCAGTTTATGGCATAGCCAGTGATTAATATTTGAGACATTTCTGCTGTGCTGCAGCTTAACTGGCTGTAAACTTGAAATTGGCAAAAAATCTTTTGCTGTTCTGTGAATGTAGTTTCTGCCTTGCCAGACCTCACACATAAGGATTTTTCATCTTTTGCAAAGTTGGCAAGGAAATCCCAGAACGCAGCTGGGTGTGGGCGTAGAGGAGGGTAGCAATGATGCTCTTTTATCTCTGCAGGATGAAATAGTTTCACCTAAGTCTAACCAGATGCTGTTGTAATACCACAGCATACTTGTGGGATGGGTCTAGTGTGTTCCTTTGCTCATTTGTTCTTGAGAACCTGTGGTGATTTTGTACTTCTACCACAAATCAACACCTCAGCAATTTAAACTTACTTACACGAACATCTGTGTAACAGGAGTGTAGTGTCTGCTATAAAATGATGCAAGTTCCTTGGAAGTCAAAACTTCACACTGGCTGAGACTGCATCTCTTTTTCTTTTTTTTCTCCTTTCATGCTTGTAATCAATAGCAGTTCCTGTATATTTAACTTTCCTCCCAATGCCTGCAGCCAAAGCTGTATTATGATGGCCCACTGCCTGTGGCAACTTTGCTTCTCTGAGTTAGGAGTTTGATTTCACTTCACAGCCATGTCAGCCTCGTTGAAACTGCCTCTTGTTGAGTCTGTTGTTTCCATTTGCTTTGCAGTCCCTGTGTGCACAACATATATTCCTTTCTGGAGGTGCATGGCTCCTCTGAAGTAAATGTAGGAAATCTTAGAAGTTTATCTGAGACACTGAGTTTCTTAGCATCACTGAACTTGGGAAGTATGTGTCCTGATTTTTGTGAGCTCGCATTGAACAACTGGATGTCAGTGTCTCTCCTAAGGGGGCTGGATGAACAGTGACCACCAGAGGTGTTTGAGGACATTTTGGCTACATTATCCCCACATGCTGCCGTGTGTATGGCAGTTTGACTAGCTTTGGCAACAGGATCATAGCAGAGACTTCCCATGAAACTAGGTGAATATAAGCATGGTTTACAGTTCCTTTGGGTATTGCAGAATTTTTTCCAAGCAAGAGAAAGTTAGTGGAGACTTTGTACACACGTACCTGCCAGGTTAGAAATTCACCCACTGTCCTTGTAAAGGGAATTTAGGCTTGTGGCTCTATGCAAGAGCAACAGCTACTTTGGCATTAGTCACTGGTTTCCTCATGTGCTCTTAAGTGCTTGGCAGTATCAGTCTTTGATTTCCTCATGTGGTCTTAATGACTGCAACACTTCTGGGAAGTTGTCTTTTTGCAGCTGATGGGATCCCATTCTGCTGTGGGTGACAGTTGTGCATCACTGGATAGAGATTATGCTCAGGTTTTTGCATTGGTGCAATAGAAATATATGATCTTTTCTCTTAACACACTGAAAATCTATTTCTGCAAAACTGATACAAAGATGCCAAAGCCTCTGCTAGTCAATCTCTTACGTTCAGGGGGTTGCAATGTCCAGGAATGCTGCTGCTCACAAGTATTCACTTAGTGCTTGGAATTTCCCTTTCAAGCTGTAACTGACACAGCCCAGGCCTTTTTCTGTAGTGCCTCTAACTTGGTCCCCCATGGGTGTACTTATTCATTTGGCTTCCTACTGTCTTAAACTTGTGTGTTCCTGAAAAGCAGGGAGCACTGATTCTCACCTGTACCTCAGTCCCTAAGTTTCTTAGGCCCAGTCCTGGAATAGCCCATCTTGATTTAACGTGTCTTGATGGAAATTCTCAAGTTGTGAATCAGTTGCAGTGTTTCCCAGCCATGCAGTGTTGAGAGGCTTGGCCATGTCAGCTTGAATGTCATGATTGTGTGCAAGTGAAATGAACTTCCCTGGCTGATTTGGTCAGGTTGTGTTCTTGATCTGCTGCTGTTCCTGTTTTTCAGCAACGATCCACTGTCGCATCGATGATGCACAGGCAGGAGACTGTGGAATGCTTGAGAAAGTTCAATGCTAGAAGGAAGCTAAAGGTAAGTACATCTTAAGTTTGTTTTTAGTTCTCTGAATTTGAGGTTAGTGCTTTCCTAGCAACAGTATTTTTTTCATGACTGGCATACCAGTCATTTATGAAGAAGAGAAGTACCTTATGTGATCCTCCAGCACAGGATACTGAAGTAGTGTATTGAGGAGCTAGGTAGTTTCTTTCTCCAAGCTCAAAGCTTCCCATGCCTCTTCTGCTACATATTCACCCCTTCTACTTTCTGCCAGAGAGTTGAAATAGGGCAGCTAGTTCTGGGACTTTTAGTTCTGAACACTCTGCACCTTCCAGTACTAGCGTTACTGCAGCTGGGGCAGAGCTTCTGACCTGTGCACAAAGCAGCTCTCTGCTATTTGAAAGCTAGGGAGCAGTTATGTGTTTAAGTGTAACTCTTAGTGCCATTTCAGATTTCCTGGGCTATCCTGCCTGGCATCTAGCTGCCTCTCTAGAAAGGCAGAACTGAGAGTGGTCCCGTGTCAGGCCCAACAGCCACACATGGGAATCCTGGATGCTCTAGGGCTCTTCAGGGTAGCATTGAGCATTCCTCTGCATAAGTACCTGATGCATTGTGTTCTCCATGAGTCAGCCCAGCCCCTTTCTCAAGTGGCACTTTCTGTTATCCCTGCTTTCTCTTCCCCACAGGGTGCAATCCTCACAACGATGCTTGTGTCTCGGAATTTTTCAGGTAAGTCCTCAATGTTCCCCTCCCTTCCTTGGTTTTGCTTTGTGTGAGTGAGCTAAAGAATACTTTAACCATTTGGGGTTGAGTAGGAGAGGAGGAAGCATGCTTTCAGTTCATCATGTATAATGGTGGTCACTTTGCCTTGGCTGGTGACCTGTGTGAAATAGGAAATTATTTGTTTGGGGAGAAGCACATGATGTTGTAGTCTGGTACAAAACAGAAATAAACTCAGCTGCCACAATCCTCTCGTGATACTTTGTTAGCAAATTACTTTTGGGAAGTTCTAGCTGGCATTGTTAGCTTTCCTGTCATAAACCAGGAGTGAAGAACTCTTACTAGGTAGGAGTGTTTCTTTTGGACCTGAGACAGGGACACTGAAGTAATATTGGTGGGAATAGGGACAGGAGCTATTTGGGTATTATATTATTTTGACTCATCACAAATGGGTCTGAAGTGTCTAGCTATTAGTTTTCCTTCTTGGAGTCTCAGAAGTGCTTTTCATCCTTTTAAATTTAATAGCTGGCAGTCTGGCTCTCACCCAACTGCATTACGTAGTGCATTTACTGAAAATGCAAATCTCAACATGTAAATCCAGGCTTTTTGGAAGATGATTGTCTTGGCTCAGCACACCTAGGTGACACAGTCTTATCTGTATTCATTTCCATTTGGGTGAAAAAGCTCTATTTGTAAGTGCTTTTGGTTTATGGAATTCTTTGGTTTTTTTACCCTCTTTGCAATTTTCTTTCTCTTTTAAAAGAGCAGTCACTGAATGCATGAGTCAGATTTTTATTGCACCTGACTGCAGCTGCTTTCAAGTGAAAGTCTGCTATATGGATGATGAATGAAATGGAAGTGTATTAATTTAATCTGGCCATTTACTAATGGTGGATACCAATCCTTATGTTCTGGGTGTTGTTACAATAAACTTGGAACTGGAATGAAAACCTCTGTGAAATGATCATCTCAACTTACAAAGTACGCATTCATACATACATTCTGTGTGAAATCAAGGCAGGATTTTTAACCTTCTTATGGTGATTTAAAATAAAGATTATGTGAAACTGTGCTACAATTAAGGGATGACAGTCAACAATGTTGGAGCGTTATTTCCTTGGTTCTTGATTTCAGGTAAACCTTTGCCGATATGTCAGCATTACTTACGGCTACAGCAATTTCTCTATACTGCATTTCTCATAGTTCAGCCTTAAAGGGACAGAGTGATTTTATCCATTCATCTGTCCCATCTGTGCTAGTACAGGACTTAAAAATTATTTACTGTTTTCTGAGATTGATTCTGAAATAACTGTTTGAAGAGCTATGGCACAATCACTGGACTTCTGCAGGCCTGTACAAAACGAAACAATTTCTTGGGCCTTATGCTGGTGTGAACCGTTTTTGTTCTATTTACATAGCTAGTTTTTATATCACTTAATGGATGATTCTGAAATAGACAGGGGTTTTTATTCTTTTCTTTATAAACAGAAGGTTTAGATTAATTTTTAGTCTGCAAATGTTGTCACTTCTAATGAAGCTATAGAAGTGCTTGGGTAAGAAAATCTCCTGTAGGTGCTTGAGTACATGAAATGCTGGAGAGAAGGGTTCTCCTTAATGGTGTGCGACCTATACATCCACTTACTCCCTGAGTTAGTACCAAGGAAGAAAAGACTTGCTCTACTCATTCTTCTCTGTCTCAAGGGCTGAAGCTGCTGGATCCACTCAAGTTAACAGCTGAAGAAAAGGAATTCCTAGGTGGCCCATAGTGAGTGCAGGATTTGCAGTGTCACCGAGTTCTGCTTTGAATATAAACTGTGATCCCAAATATGAGACATTCATGTTGTGAATTTAGATGCAATGCCTCTGCTGTGGAGAGTAGCTATTCCTTATGTTTTTGTGTGTTTTTAAAGTGGTGAGATCATCTACTCCTATTTTCTTTGTAGAACTGTGTGTAATATGAGCTTGACTTTTTTGAAAAATTGTAATTATTTTTAAATTTGCTTAGACTTTCTAGTTGCTGCAATTGAAGTAGATACATCTGCTGGAATTAAAGAATAAATGCATGCAACTGGAATAATGAGTTAGAAAGTTCATGTGAGAACTTTGGGTAGAGCTCAGACTTTCCTTATCATGACAGGCATCTAATTGCCCTTGAAGAGTTCTGCAGTAATACTTGTTTCTTTCCCTAAAGCCCTTAAGAGGTTTTTCGTTTTCTCTAATTGGGTGACACTATTCTGTGGGCCTTTAAAAGTCCCATTCCCACCAGACAGGGAACTAGATTTATGAAGAGAGAAGCTTCTTGTGGTCTGGGGATGAGATCTGCTAAAAGCTTCTTTCACAGATGTTTTAAACAAAGAGGAAAATGAAGGCTCATGTGAGCCCAGTATCAATTAATTAGGCACGATTGTACTATCTGCAGAAATATGAGAAGACTCCTTTAATCCTGTTGTCATTACTATCTCCTGTATCACACGTTGTAACATGGAGTTCCTTCATTGGACAGGGTGGGTTTAGCCTGTGACAAATTGTATTCCTAAAGAGTCTATAGCAGTACTCTCTTTTTAGCCTGTCAAAAATTCTTCCTTTTTACAAAGCTAAAAAAAAATTGTTTCTGTTCTTTTGTGAGTAATTTGTTGCTTGCTATGTGCCTTTTGCCCCAGGCCAGTTAAGTTAAAGGATATCTGGTTCCTTTCCCAAGTTATGATATATTCACCATTTAATGTTGGCTGTTTGTGGGTCTCTTTAGAAGACTGCATCTCAGGCCAGCTGTAGGCTATTTGCTAAAAGCAGGTACAGTTGCACTCCTTTCGATATAAGTCAGGAAGTTGAAACCTGGTTATAATAAAGGATTTGTAGCTTCTCTCTACTCTCTGGTAGGTGTTCATTCAGCTGCAAGACAGAAGAATGTGATCTGAATTTTGCTGTGGGATTGTTAGGGTCACACCAGGGCATACACAGGATTATTTGGGTGTTCACTTACGGCTTCTGATATTCAGATGATCCAAGCAAACACTGATCTGATCTGCATTCAGAATATGGAAGTGAAGTTGGGTAAATCAGCTGATTAGATCATATGCAAGAAACTCCTAAATCATCATCTGAGAAGTAAATGTAAATTTATTACTAGAAGAAAGTTGGCAAGGCTTTCAGAGATTCCTGCAATATTTAAGGATGCCTGGACTCATTTATACAGATAAAACTCCGTAAATAAGCTTGCTAAAAACTGAATGAAAGGATGGGAAAAAATTGAATTTCATCTTTGGAGCAGCCATCTTCACAAAATGCTGAGAAGTGGCTTTGCTCTTTAAGTTGAGTTTTATGCACAACTTAGAAGTGGCCTATGTGAAATTCTTGGCTCTGTTTTTCTAACTGGATTGCAACTGTTAATTTGGGGAGTTGTTCCACAGGCTTTCTCACTCTGTGAAATTCACTTCTATCACGTGTCCTGTGTTCAAAATAGATCCTAAGGCAAGCATTGCAGGTCATTAAGCCTTGTGCCTGAAACCCCTATTTTTAACTGATGTTGAGCTTTTCTCTGGGTAATTGTCACTGCTTGTTCAAGTCAGTTTTGTGAGAGTTAGTATGGCAGCTTGTGACAATAGCTGGAATTTGTTACATGTCTCTACAGATCCTTGTTAACGCTCTGATGTGCAGGTTTGGGTTTTTAACTAGATAGGTGAGGTTGAGAGAGGCTGGAGGCAGACTCAAGGAGCAGAGTGCTTCCTAAGTAAAGAAGGCTGGAATATGCCTGTGCATGTTTAGTGTAACATGTACAATGACATTTTTGAGCTGACTAAAGAGCAAGAAGGAGGAAATACTACAAATACTGAAGTGGTACTGAAATACTTTGCTCCCTTCTAGAAGTGTGTGTGAAACTGAATCATTGCTACTTTGTGTCTGTGTACATACATCTACATACATATACACACATATACACATAAATATATATATATATATATATAGATGCGGATTGGAATTTGAGTTCTTTGCTTTAATCAAAATGAGTAATATATTTGAAGTTTTTGCAGTGTTGTGTTATGTAGATATCAATTTAGGACCAGAAATTTTTATCTCCTGGTACGAATCCAAAGGATGAAAATATGGAGGGGGAAAAAATTAAGATATATCCAGAGTTTTGACTAAGTGTAACATCACTGGAAAACACATTTCCCAAGCAGAAGATGAAGGCATATTTAATGAAAAATTAAGGTGTTCTTCAGTGTTTTCTCTGTCTCTACTAAATTTCTTAAAAGCAGTAAGGGGTTTTAGTGAATGGTGCTCAACTGCTACAGTGTGGATCTGCTGAAGTAGTGGATTTCAGTAAGTAACTGCCATTTGCAACTTCCCAGAATGACATGCATTTAAGTGTTTATCACTATAGCCAGAGAGTCTAATTTATCATCAAAAGTGGATGTAAATTATTATAGTAATTTCTTCTACTTTTCCCTTCCTCTCTCTCTAACATTCAGGAGAGGTCTATGAATACTTCTTCTTGTGGTATTTGCTATTAATAAATAGATATTCTTGAAGCTACACTGCATTAGTGGGCATTATTTTGTGATGGTAGCCAGCCGTGCCTCTTGGTGACTGTACTCTGACTGTCAGCTCCTTTGTAGTGAGCCCCAGAAGTGTCATCAAGTTGAGAAATAGTTAATATGACCTTCTTTGAACTGAGAAGATGAGGATGACAAGCTGCAACTCTGTGTCTATGAGAATTCCATGTATTATTCTGTCAAGTCTCAGTGAAGTCCCAAATTCTTCATGGTATAAATGCTTGTGTTTAGAAGTCAGAACTTGGCTTGTCTGTTACACTAGCATCATGAGTTATTCAGGCTTAATAAAAGCAACCTCAGTGTTCTTCTGGCATCCCAAAAAAAAAACTCTCTGGAAGCTTAACTGAGGTGAGAACTGTACCTTTGGCAGCTGAGGACAGGGCAAACCCAAGGGCAGGCTGGGTGAAGGGCTGCTCTCTTTGGAAGAGGAGGAGTGGGACTGGCAGTGGAGAAGGAATTATCCATGGCTGTCTTTGGAGTGGGTATTTCAATCCCTCTTCATTCCCTCCTTGGCTCTGGTGCATCCAGAGTCTCTGGTGTTTATTGCTGATGAGTTCAGCGTTAGGGATTTGTGTTTCTGCCAGGAGCATGGTCCAGAGCCCACGCTGTTTACTATGGAGGCCAAAACTGAGAAACGTGGGAAGAGGGAGGGGTATGTGCAGTGGAGGCCTTTTGTGTTTTTCTCCAGAGATTGACTGGAGGGTGTCTTATTAAGCCAGGAACAGAATTGTGTTTTTAAGTTAGTGGGTTAGCAGCATGTGCTTTTGTATTTCTTTATTCTAGAAGAACTTTTAACTCACTGAGAAGAGGGAATTTAATCCTTTTAACATGTAGAAGGAAGGATGGAAAAAATTGATACTAGTATCTCATGCCTGGAAAACTGCAGAACATGGGTACAAGATCATTTCTGGAACAGTAAAGAATCTGCCTTCATGCGTCTTGAGATTATTCCCCTCCCTTTGCTAACCTGCCTGTCTTCTGAAATGATTATTGTTACAGGAAGTCTTGTCTGTTGCTTGTGCAGAAATTCCTCTTGCATTCCCTTTAATTTCTGTCTTGTAACATGTACAGGTTGGTCTGTGGGTAGACCTGCATGTTTCCTTTTTGTCTGAGGTGTCTGAGTCCTCTTCCTGTGTGAATGCATTTCATGGTCTGTCCAGCTGTCCTTATAAACCACAGTATGATGCATGAACTAAGTACACCACAGAATAAATTTCTTTCTACTGGGAGGCTGACAGGCCTGTGGGAGAGCAGTGTGTGCCATGTAGAGGTACAACCAGGGAAGGAGGCTGGATGGGCAGGCTGTGCCAGGGCACACAGATCAACATTACAGAGTGCTGGGCTCAACAGAAGGACTCTCAGCTGAATTTGTTTTAATGTTGTAGAACATGATTTTAGCTGTCTTCTGTCCACAAATACAAATGTGAGGTTGTGGAGAAGCTGCAGAAAGCGTGAAAAACGTTGCTTCCCTGCTTGTGTCTGGGTCGTTCCCAGAACATATGGTAGTACTGTTTTGCTTCTCTGATGTTTTTTTTTTTTCACTTCAAGGATGTCCCATTTGGCATATTTAAGTTGCAGAATCCCTTAGTCCTTCTGAAGTGTTGTAAGGCCGTAACAGTTTCTTGTTTTCAGCAGTTGTTGTGTGAGATGCCTTGGTGCGTGTGTGGTATGAATGCTGGACCCCTTTTGACCCCATAGTCACGTTGTTCTTCTCACTTGCATGTGGAAGCAAGCTAGTCTTCATCATGCCTTGAAGGTGGCAAGAGCTTATTTGTCTTGCAGTCTTGCAATGCTTTAATATGTGAACACTCAGCAAAGAGACTGTTGTAGAGCAGATGAGTTGCTTGGGTCACTTTGCCCACCTTCATGTGTGCACATTGGAACACTGTGTTTTGATACATCACATTCAGAAAACCTCTGCATGAGGTTCTTCCAGTGTTCTTGGTTTCTGAGAACTGGAATGAAAACAAAATTGTAATCTAGCTTTATACTTGCATTAGAGAGTAGAATTAGGAAACCAGTTCAAAAATTCTAGTAAGCTTATGAGGTACCACCCATTTGTTGTGAGGAGATGCTGTAATCATTTACATCAACTCAGCTAATTTTGTGTAGCTAATCCATGTCTATAGGTCCTTGTGATAGGGAAGGCAGGGTGGAAAATGCTGTTGACATAAAATTTGAACACTTGCTTAGATATTGCAAAAACCTTTTTTACTTAATGTTGCTGCTTTTAGAGAGACTAAACACTCTGTGCAAGTTGCTCAGCATGTCTTTGGAATGGACTATTTCAGCAGTCACATGAGCGTTATTTTAGGACTTGCCTTTTGTCTAGGCCTCATCTTTGCTGTGCCCAAAACCCAGGTCAGGTGCCCAGACCCGTAAGCTTCCCAGCAGCTGCTTAGGAGAGCCATATCATGTGGTGGTACAGCAGTTGTCTCGCATGCTGTTTACAGAAGTTGAAACAACTGAATACATTCTTCATACGTAGGCAAGGTATGTTCTGTATCTGTTGAGGTTGTAGATGGTCTTACTGTTCACAGTCGTCAGTGCAGCACTTTGCTGTAATAGATGGAGCAGCTCCTTCATCACTCCCAAGTGTGCCTTGTGCCAGGCATGTGTTGTGGGCTCTTCTCTGTGTGTTCTTGTCATGTTCTTGGTTTCATTGGTAGTGCCAGTTGCTCAAGTTGGGCACAGCAGAGCATCTTTGCCTTTCAGTGAAGAGATTCAGCCTAGTTCCCCATCTCTTTTGCCTTTCTCTGTTTTTTAGCAATTATCAGATGCTACCTTTTTGTACTTTTTCAGTCCCTTCCTTTTAGCTATCCAGCTATCCCCAGAGTATCTGTGAATAACAGTAATTAGGAGGCTTCTGTGTTACCAGCACCCCCTGTATAAACCATGTCTGTTATGTGAATGACTGCACTTATGGGTGCAACCTTTATTCTGTTGCAAAAATCTGACAGATTTCTTAAGCTTTTCCCCCTGTAACTGCTGACACTTCTGGATGGGGTCACAGTGTGTGAGTGGAGAATTGACAGAGAAGCTCTAAATTATCATTTCAGACTTGGTCTCCTTGAGGTGGTGAAAGGGGCACCATTTTTGCCTAAATAGGTGAACAATGGATAGGATAGATGACCCTCTGCTTTCAGGATGGATTTGATGAGTGACTCATCCTGTTTTCCAGGTCTCTTGCTGCTAGAGAGGAAGTAACAGGATGGTTGTCCTTCTGAAGTTTCGTGCATTTTTGAGGGAACTGGCGGGGGAGAGAGAGAGAGGTAATAGTTTTGAAACCAAAATCTGACCTACTTCTTCTCTCCACAGCTGCCAAAAGCCTGCTGAACAAGAAGTCAGATGGAGTGAAGGTAAGTTCTTGCTTTCCCATTTTGCTGTCTCTCCTACTATCTGAACAGAAGGCAGCCACTCTCTGGTGCCCAACCCTTCCAGGGTAAAACCACAGCCCTATCTTGTGGCTGGGACTGCTATAATCAGAGTCTTGTTATGGAACCCTGGGTGGGATCTTAGTGTTCCTCACATGCACAACTAGCTAAGTGCACTATTGTAACAGCAGGAATTCTTTTCCCCTTTCTGTGATGTATGGAGAACTGGTCAGCACTGGATTAGAAAGACCAAGGACTTGCTCAGTTGTGACACATGCCTCTGACTAGTCTGTTCTGTTCAGTGCAGAATGCTTCTGACAATGAAAATTGCACAGAGCAGTTGTCAGTGATTGATGATACCCAGCAGACCCCATGGAAGTTTCTTTGTCTACTCCCTTGGACAGATGCTGAAGGTTGAGCTGGGCAGAAGGGTGGGGAAGGAGGAGCCTCCAAATGTTCATGTTTGGACAGAACAGAAACGGAGTATTATGTAAAGAGTTCAGTTCATGTGCCTGAAGTTGAGGCACTCTCCTGGTCCCTTGTGAGAGGAATTAGTTTTTCTCCACTTCAATGTCACACTTCGTGTTTCATGGTCATTGTTTAATTCTGGAGGTCACATAGGCCCTTGCCAAGGCTCTGTTGTTGCAGGCAGCAGCCCTTTACCGTCTGGTACTGAAGGAGAGAGAGTTATAGGTTAGAGTACTGTCCTCCCCTAACTGTTCCAAAGGATAATTGTCTTCCACATGGAAAAGAAGAGTTGGATTTATTTGCTTGCATTTTCCTTTGAAGCCCAAACTTTTCTCCACAGCTGTTAGGTGGAACAATTCATCTCCTGGTTTAGCACTGTGGACAGTCTTCATTCTCCGATGCTGGGGGCTGACATTCACACTGCAGGACCAGCACACTTATTCTCTCATGTTCTCTTAGCTTTCTTCCATTTTAGTGAAGCTTTGTTTCCAAAGGGTTTACAGTACAAGCAGGCTGCTGGAAAAAGAGGTGTTTTCAGAAGAGTTGTGTTTATTTTGGGGACTGCTCTAGTAAAGCATGCATTCTTGCAGTTCTACAGTATTTTTCCCTCTTGCCACCCAGGTTTTGGTTTTTTTTTTTAAATCAAAATGCCCTGTGAAACTGCTGTTCTTGCCCTAGGATTCTTGCCTTTGAATTGTGCCTGCAAGAGTGAGCTTTTGTGCCATTGCACCAGCCTGCCTCTTGTATACATATGCATTGAACACATGCACACTAACACAGCAAGTGTGTTAGAGTTGTTACATCTGTTGATGTTGAAAACATTACAGTAGAATCCCAATGGAATAAGAATGGATTATCCCAAATGTTATGAACTGAGAACCAGCAGGTGCTTGCTTCAAAATCCCAATGAGTCAGGGCAGAAAGACAGCAGGTATCAACACATCTACATAGCTTTGTTACCTATCTAGAAAAAAAAAAGATAGCTTTCTTGTTAGGATTCTTGATTTCTAACAGGCTCTCAGGGAGTGCCACATCTTGGGTCAAAATATTCCAAAAATGGACAAAGGATGTGCACATAGACTTTGAGGCACAACTTCCTTGTCATGTAGTTAAAAGGAGACCCTGTATGTTAGAAACTTCCAGCTCCATAGAAAGCTTGTGGTGTTTGGTTCATGAAGTACATAATGTCTTCCTCTGTGAAAAGGATAATTCTGGATTTACTTTTCTTCAGCTCTTTGCAGTATATGTTGTTCCTCATATGTGTAATTGTGTACTTGTGTTAAAGTGGAAGGTATATTAGAGACCATAGCATTCTCTGTACGTGGTGAATGAGGTTGTCCTCTGGAAACCTCTGCTTCTGCAGGACACTGGAGACCTGCTTATCTCTTTCCCTGCCCTACTGTACTGGGTGCTGCATCCCATTAATCATCCCATGGAAGTGTAGCCTTTTACCATGTCCATTTGCTTATTGGAGCAGTACTGGCCCACTTGGCTGCTGGGCACAGTCTCTGTGCTGGTCACTGTCTGGTTGGTGGCCTCAGCACTGTGACCAGCATACGTTCCGTGTGTTGCTCCTCATGCAGGAAACGTGTAATTTCAGCTCCACTCACCTTCTCACCCTGTACAGTTCTGACAAACTACTTCTGCCAGTGTCTAGCTGAGTTAAGAGCATCTGGACTTATTTGTAGCAAAAGATGATTTTCCGCCCATTGCAGTAGTGCAGACCAGAAATACTGTGGCTTGAACACCAACCAGATTTTCAGCTTTGTGGTACCCTTTTCACTCCCACTCCCTATATAAATGATTCTACATCAGATGCAGAACAAGCACTGCATGCTGTAGTTTTAACTGTAGTCTGCTGCTGACCACCTGCCATCTGGTTAGGCTGTTTCTCATGTTTCCTCCAGATAAGAAGACTGGTTTGTTTGATGGTTGAATTTTCTGTTTGTTTATCTCTTACAACCTTCTTGGAAATCAGCTCTTTATGGAGATTTGAGAGAAAATGTGTTTCAGTTTCTTCATTTGTTTTATCTGATCCATGGTGACTATGCACCATGAGACTGTTGTCACAGATATCCCACAAAGTAGATAAGAATAGAGAGTATTTCTTCCACAAATGGATTATTATACTTAGTAAAACTTAATGGCTTTAAAGACATTGAGGAGAAAAATACTGCCAGTTTGTGTTAATTTACTTTCTGTTCAAGGTAACTTTCCAGTCCTTTTAGCTGGTATTCAGAGCTGGCTATGCTAGAATTCTGCATTACTTGACAAGTATAGTAGCAATTTCTATTACATAGTATTATGCAAGCTTGTCTGAGACATATGTGTCTTTCTCATGCTTTATTCCCAATTAACTCTATGAAAATGTGTTGGTGAATATCTGATGCAAGGCACAGCATGTAGAGAGGAATGATTTATCAGTCACATGTGGTGATATGAGCATCTAGTGTGAATTGTGTTGAGCTGATAGGCAAAAAAAATAGCACTATTTTTGTTTCTCTGGCAATAGATTCAAATCCTTTGCTGAAGAAAATTTAATGCTAAAGTAGTGAAGATGCATGCATTTTAGTGGGATCAAACTATTTTGGAAGGGAGTGGGGGAAGCTTAAATCAGGAGGGGAGGACAGGAAAGAAACTTTTTTTTTTTTTAATCCAATCCTGGTGTGTTCACACTGGGGTTGTTTTGATAAATTTCCATGTATATGGCCCTCTCCTCTAGCAAATTCCTTTCCAAAATCTATTTGAAGCATTCCTGGTTTTCATTTTGCACTGTTGCTTCTATTTCAAGTACTAATTCTGCTAATTGGTAGATATTTCATCAGCTTGGCACTTGAGAACTTTTCCATTATCTTAAATAATGAATGACTTAAACTGCCTTGAATCTTAAATTCTGCCTGCTCACCAAACCTTTGTAGTGCTGCACTCACTTTCTTCAAGCAGAATTTGGATCCAAGCTGTTGGAGTAGCAACAGGAAGGCCCAAGTTTTATCCCCAAGGAACATGCTTTTCTGCTTTCAAATCCAGAATGTGAGGCTGGAAGATACTGAGTGACGAGTTGCAGAGCCATGTAACATACCACATATCTTGTGGTCACCATTGTAGGTCCCAGGTATTTTTTTAAGATTCTAAATTTATAAGCAACATTGTGCAGCTGCCATTTTAAAATTTACTTTGGATAGTTTCACATCAAATTTGTTTGCTTTCTTGTTCCCCTTTCTGTCTGTAATCTGGATTTGCCATCTACTGCAAGGTGAGAGATGGGTTAAGGAGTGGGCTGGGGCAAACACTTGGATGAAGATTAAGGACACTTTATGCTGTGTGTCCTTTCTCTACCTTGTCAGGGTCTGGGCTCCCTGTAGTTAGTGTTACAGTCCTACTGTTGAATTTTTTTGTCTCTGGGTAGCACTTCAAACAGTCATGTTCCCTTTTTTCCAAAGGGGTATTTCACTTCCTGCTGGTGTGAGACACTTGTGTGTTTCCAGTTCTAGCAGGGCCTGATAGATAAGTTTCTATAATCAGAATTCGTTAATGCACAAAGTGGTATTTTTAGTTAAGCGTGTAATTGTAAGTATTTTTAAATTGGTCCTTCTCTAAGTTCTATGTCAGTTTGTTCTTTTTGTCTCTCTTGTTTACTTCTGACCTCCTGGGTGTGTGGGTAGGAGATACAGAATTGTATCAGTAATGTTCTTCAGGCCCGCTGTAACACTCTTTGTAAATAGTAAATTGTGGAGTATGCTGTGGGATGCAGATTTAAGAGCATTCACTTGCGATACCCTGCAAAACCTGTTGATTTTGTACCTTGTCTTTCTGCCACATGCACTCTGTTTTCTTTCCCAGTAACAGCTGAATAGCACAGCTGAAAGGAGAACTCAGCTGAAAGAGTAAAAATCTTTTTTTTTTTGTTTAACAAGGTTAACATTGTAAAATCTGCCCTTTAAATTACATAACTGCAAAGAGGCACCAAATGCCATTTATTCTGCTGTTTGTAAGGAATATTGCAGTAAGTGTACATTTTATGCCTGATGGGAACCAGCTCTCCCTGCCCTTTGCCCAGTAAAGAGTATGTGGGGAAGGAAGGATGCTCTGTAGGCTGGCATGGCTGCTGAGAAAGCAGTTGGTGAAAGCATGCCTTAAACAGAGAAGGCACAGGAGCAAGGTGAACCAACCTATAAAATCTGCAAGGGTCAAGTAACATCTACACAGTGGCCAACAGGAGTTAATGTTCCTATCACTGTATCTGGACTTGTTATAATCTCAAAGTCATACTGTTTAAAGATTGTTTATGGTGAAGTTAAATGAGGAGAACCCAAGTTCATCTGAACAGCAGAGTTTTGTGCTGAACTGTTTTATGCAAGCCACTTGGGGAGTGCTTCAGATCTGTTTAAGTGCTGACATCCAGTAGCACATTATACCCACTTTGATGCATTCAGTTTTTTCACTGCATTGTTGTAATGCCTGGAAACACCAACTGAGATCAAGGGTCCAGTGTGCTTAGCTAGTGATGGCTAAGCAGCAAATCCCTGCCTCTTAGCTTACAATTTAAATAGACAAGCTGACAAAAGGGCAAGAGAGAAGACGGATTGACAAAGATTAAATTATTTGCTCAGCATCACACAAAAGGGCTAAAACTGAAGTAGAAATAGGACCTCAAATTTGCTAGTTCAAGATGACTGTCACTGATCTGCTTTTAGTTAAAGATTTTTTGCCTGCCTTACGTTCTGCGATGACTATACTCTTCATAGGAATATGAGTTGCTGCAAGCATGATATTTTAACATAAATACTGCCAGTATCAAGCTGGGGGAGAACTGCATGTAGAAGATAGAAACACAAAAAGCTGTCTTAAAAAAAATAGCCATGTTAAGTTTCCAGGACTATGGATGGGTTCTTGCTTGGAATAACTCTACTTCTTATAGTATGTGTTGTGGAATGATTTACACTCACCATGTCTAGAATTGCTGCTGTGCTGAAGAGACAGTGATTCTTCAAGTGGTCTTCTGTCTCCTGCTGACTTCTGTTTATTGTTACCTAAAGCAAGACTCTTCCTTAAGTTTCACTGTAGAGAATCTGCTCCTCTTTTGTGATGAACTCCTAAATCTCACACACATAATAAAAATAGAACTGTAACAAACATTCATCCCTGGGTTTGTTGTGTCTACTATTTCAGGAAAATGTTTGTCACTCAGGTATAGGGAAACCCTTAAAGTGATCAGTGAGGTACTTTACCATTTTTTTTCATTTCCTGGGACATCTCTGCACTGCATAGTAGTTCTTAGAGATGTAGCTGTGTTATGGAAGGGAAAGAGAAATCTATAACTAAACTTCTCTTATCTTATTTACTTTGCTAAGTTGCAGTCACATTACAAGAAGAACAAAAAGTTTTGCTCACTCAGCTAGTCACCTTGGGAAGGTAACATAGATGGTTCTGATGCAGCTGTTAAGATGTATTGGGAGATTGATCTGGTTTTAGTAACTTCCTTGCATATGTTTTAACTTAATAAGTTTTGATGCTTTAGCACTTATTGCCAGTGCCTCATGTTGGCATTATCTAACCTGTCTTGTGTTTTAGTAGTACTTTCATGCTCTGGTCCTAACACAGACCTCACTCCCCACCCTTTTCATACTGCCAACCTAGCTTTTCTTCCCCCTGTATAGTATTACAGTAGCCAGTAATAATGTGCTTTCTGGGATTTCCACTCTACATCATGCTATGTTAATAGACCAACACTGTTTTAAATTTAGCTTGTACTCTAATTAAATTCTGATCTGCAGAGGGTTCTGTTTCCTCCTGTGTCAGTGTTACTTGTGCCTCTGTATTAGGAGGGTGTTTGTTTTCTGCATGGCTTGGTTGATTCTTTTCATATTAAATCTTTTGCTTGTATCTTAACATTTTCTGTCCCCCTTTTTTTTTTTTTTTTTGTAACTTACTGGAAATCTGTATGAATTTCAAACGAGACTGTCTTTCTTAGAGAGAGGTTTACCTCAGTATCCATACAGTCTATGTCTGTCTGCTGCAACTTACAGGTTACATTAAAAGTAAAAACTGAAGTTTTTCACTTGTGTGAATTTCTGCTTCTCCCAGTAAAAATTTCACTGTTGTGATGGGGTACAAGGATTCCTCTGGGTTGTTGGCAGTCTAAGCATTATATCCATGCACTGGTAGTACATCCTATTTTAGCTCTAGCTTGAGGAAAAGCCTGTGGAGAAGCTAAATTATCCTGAAAGAATATGAGAGGAATCACAGATTTGTAAACCATGTAATGGCAAGGTCTGTGTTGTGCCTCCATGAAGTGAAAGATTCATGAGCCAAATGCTGAACAGATCAGAGTCTGTCTGTACTGGAATTAAAGATCAGATGAGGCAGAATCTTTGCTAGTTTGAGTCTGCTCATGCAGTGGCTGTGTGACTCTAGACTGTACACTGTGATTAGTAGTTGTAGTTCTGTAATTAGGAATTGTAGTTCTGGGTTTGAGGTGAACACAGGCACTTCTGCTTTCAAAGACATACTAGTCTGTGTGTGTGATTGAGCTCTGATGTGAGGATAGCAGGCATGAAGGCAATATTCAAGGTAAGAGCTGTGAAGGTGAGAGGGCTCAGTAAATGTGTGAAATGGGGAGGTACAACTCCACGGCCTGTGCTGTGTTCACGGGTTGCTCCAGGGCCGGGCTGCGGTAGTGTGCAGGAGTCCAGAGCTACAGAACTGAGCCCATGCCACCGTGGGTTTTGGCTGGGGTGTGCTGTCCTGCCCTACTCTGGGGGTTGGCCTGTAGTAAGCAGCAGAGAAATACCCTCGATAGTAGCAAAGGAGAAGGGCAGATGCAAAGTGTACGTGGAGACAGCAGAGGGAAGGAGTAGCATTGTAATGCTGAAAGACCTGTCAGGCTCAGCTTGGACAGGATGATGCTAAGAGTTTAGTGAAAGAGGAGGGAAGTGCCTGGTGAGCCTTGTTTGCTGGAGAGTGCAGTTTGGTGTGAAGGTGTCTTTGAAGATGACTGAAGATGCTGTTGAACAAGAGAACAATCCAAGAAAGTTCAATAGTGTTTGAACCTGTTTGTTTTCCTCCCAGTATCTGAGAGTGCAAAGTGTTCTGGCTGTTGAGTGCTTCTGTCTTTCTTGTTTGAGCATTACTGCACCTTACCTCTCCAGTCAGCCTCAATTCTATATGAGGGAACCTTTCTCCTCCCCATGCTGTGCACAGAAGTTCCCTCTTCTTTCTTTAGCCCCTGGGGGTGCCTTTCTGTTGTGCCCTCCTCCCTACCCTCTGATTTGAGTTGCAAACACACCTCTGCATCCTCCAAATGTGAACACACAAGGGGTTTCTGCCTGCTTCTTCAGTGTGACTGGGGAAGCTGCCCCGTTTTCTGAGATGGAGAGCACAGAGAGACACCCCCTTGCATCCCACATCTTGTGCATTTATATTGCTCTCTCTTCTCTCATTATATAAGTGTGTGGGGCACCTATGTTCTGACCTCAGTGTTTGAGGGGATGGGGGTCTTCAGCCCTGCCCTTTTCCCCTGGTATATAGTAATATGCTTTAATGGTGACTTCTCTCTGCTCCTTCTTTCGTGTCTGTGCATTTCTGCTGCTGCTTATACCTGCCTCAGGGGAGCATTACTGGCAGGGGGGCCCTTGCTGGCACACTAATGTGTGAATAGTTTCTGTGCTTTTCTTCTCATCTCCTCTCTTCCCTTCTCTTTCCCTCTCTCAATGATGTGTCCAGAAAAGGAAGTCGAGCTCCAGTGTGCATTTGATGGTGAGCACCTCCCGTAAGCTGCCTGCGATTCGTGCCTCCGCCATTTTTCATGCCATGCACGCTCGGCTTGTGCTCATCACCCTACATAGCATGTCCGTGCAGGGGGGTGGCAGGGGGGATCGGTGTGCACTGAAGGCTCCATGTCCTCACCAAAAGGGCTCTGTGATCCTCCGGCCCCTGGCCACATACAGCTCCCATTTTGTGCAGAAAATCCAACTGCTGGCAACGCAGTTTGACTTTGCCTGCTCTGAGTGTGAAACAAAAAAAAAGGCAGTGGTTCTCCTGGGCTCAGCACAGCAGGTGCGTGCCTTGCCTGGACATGAGGTTTTGTCATTCTGTTGCAGAGATGCCAAAAAGAGGAACAGGTGCTTTGCCTGGTGTTGGTGCTGTCATCCTTGATAGGAGCCTTGCAGTGTAGAACAAACTGGGAGTCACTCCAAATGTGGCAGAGACTGATGGGGCTCCACTGTTCAGATGAAATGTGTGGGCACAGCACCACCGGGCAGCTCAGCGCTGCCAGTCACTTCTTTTTTTAGCATACTTAATGAAAAGGTTTGTCAGAGCCTTTATAATCCAAAACTTCCTTTTGTCCTGATCTTGTTTATGTATCCCAGCATGACCACATACCCAGTAACTGCCTCCCCTGTCCTCTTCATTTCCTTTTTCATCCATCAAAGTGTTTGACATCTATAGAATTTGTCAAAAAAGTAGTTAAATCCACTCTCAAGGGAGCAAGGAGGAAATTGGCCAGTGTCATATTTATTGTCAGGAGTCATACACAGCCCAATGACACACTTTGACACCAAGATATGAACAGTAACTAAAGTATAAAAATCAGTTATTATATTAAAAATAACAGAAAATATTTTCCCCGTGTTTCAGATAGGAATGGAAATGTTACAGTACCAAGAGAGCATAACAATTGTTTTTGCATTACTACCTGGAAGATGTTTCTCCTCTTCTTCCTTAAATGATAGCTTAAAGCTGTGTAAAAAACCTATGTAAAAAAGTAATCCCAAAGTACTGCTTTGAAAATTTGATGTGAGGGACTAACTTTTCACCAGCCCTGCCTTTATACAGGGCAGAAGTTCACTGTGCCTTTCTTGCCCTTTCTTTCTGCCCACTGCCAACAATACTTAAATTCCCTTTGCAAGTTGTTTTAAAGCGGCTGGGATATGTAAACCATGTAAATGTCAGCCTCTGAAAACATGGAAGCAGTGAAGGTGGCTAAATAACCAGAGACAGCCCCTGTGTTGGTACTTACTTTCTTTTAGTTGGCTACATGTGTGTGTCCCTATGATATGAGCACTGGTCTGTTTTCTTTCTCTTGCACCCCTGTGTTGTTTGTGCCTGTCTGTCTGTCTCTTGTCGAGCTCAGGAAGCGCTGCCAACAGCTGTGCCAAAGCTGGCCGTGTCACAGATCTTGAAAAGGGCCCAGCACCTTTTTAGGTGAATTGGCCTCTTTTAACTTGAGTTGTACAGAATTACCAAGGATTGTACCCTGCCCAGTAACTGATGTAGGCTGGCAGCAGGGGGGAAGGACGGGTGAGAGTTGGCTGTGCTGCCTGTGCCTCTGGGAAGGGAAGGCTAGTTTTTTCCAGGGAAGGGCACTTGGTTAGATGGCCACAAGACATGAGTGTGTGCAAGAGGCTCAATATGTCAGATACCTTCCTTCATCTGAGAAAGAGCTGTGAAAAATGTGTAGGCTAAACTGCCTCTAATTTCACTGGGACTCTGTTGTGGAGTAAAATGCTATATAAGTCTGGACTAGCAAACATGATACTTGGTCTTCTTCAGCCCACTGGCTGGGGAAGAATATGATGGATGAACTGGGTGCTCAGTGCATCCTGGAGGATAGGCTGTGTACTTTGGGTGTGTGTGAGTTTGCACTTTATAAGGCAACATAACACACCTAATAAGCTGTTGTCAGCTTTTTTCAGAACACTGGCTTTCTGGATGTTTGTTTAGATTTTGTTTGTTTGGGGTTTTTTTTCTCATTTGGCCTGAGTTATAAAGCCTTCCAAAACATTGGAATTACTTTTGTATGGCTTCTTTCATGCTAACTTTATCATCTTATCCCAGTGGACTAGGAAAAATGGGTTATATTCCTCTCACTGGAAGAGGTTTGGAAGATAGATCTCTGCCTTAGGATCACTGTTTCTGAGGAAGTATAGGAACCTCAGTGCTGTGTGGAGAGGTGGACCCAGGCATTGTCAGAAGTTTGATTGTGTTTATGCCACAGAATAGCTTGGGATTAATTTTTTCATATTGATCTGTTCCTTTTTGACATCCACAGTGACCTGTCATCTCTTCAGCTACTAGGCTGGAAATACATGCATAAAACAAAACTTTTGGAAGGCCAGAGTCTTAGGACAATGCAAGGATATATAGGAAGAGACAACAAACAGTAATTTCTATAGTATTTCTCCTTTCTTAACTTGGAGTTTAAGTGTCATGTGTTCTTTTTTTTCCCATGGACTTCTAAAGAATTCATTCCTGCCTCCATCTCTTCTACTTCCTCCCCTCTCCACTTGCCCCATTTTCCTCTTTTGTCTCTCCTCTTTCTCTCTCCAAAAGGGATAGTTAAGCCAAGACATGTTGCTTGTGAAGAAAAACTGAATTATTAGTAGGTGTGTGTAAGTCTCAGCCTTATAAGATCTGTCTCTGGTTGACATAATTATAGCTTTGGCAGATGTTTTCCAACTCAGCATTTGACTTCTGCATTCTTTGTGGTGTTTGTGGTGTGGTGATGAGGGCCTGATGTTTTGCAGTAAGAGTTTGCACTCCCTGAGCACAGTGGGATAGAGAGCCACTACAGGGAGGCCGCTTCTGTGAGCTCCCATCTGGTGCCTCAATCTGTAAACCAAGGAGTTTGAGTGAGGCTCCTGCAGTGCCAATTTTGACATTGTTGCTGGTGTCTGGCAGCAAAAGAGCCATAGCCTGGTGCGGGGTTCACATGTGGGCTGAATTTGTGGCCTAGGAACTTTATACCACTGGACACAGGTTTGGCTTCCTTCAAACAGACTTTGCTCATTTCTGATATACATGAGTCAAAGGGATGATTCCTTTCTTCAAGCTGGTGATGGCCTCACTGTTGTTCCGTGTGAATGCAGGAAATGAGATTTTATTCTTCTACCACAGCTACAAGAGGGACTGAAGAGGGGAAAGATGAAAAGCTGTTGGGCACCATCCAGAGAACTTTCTACTTGTGGAACTACATGGCCTTTTCCTTATGTCCCAATTCCATTCCTTTCCATATTTTGGTCCTGAAATCTTTTTGTTCAGGTCACAGCAGGGTTACAACACATCATACCTCACCTTTTCTCTACCTTTTCTAGGGCTGACCACACTTTTACTTGGATCAATAGATTCCCTGGCACCCTCAGCATTATCACATACCTAGGACTGTTTCTGTACACTTTGGGACTCCTCCGACTTGATTCCCATTTGTGCCATGTTTGAGACTGCACCATGACTATCGTGTGTCTCTCACTTCTATAGTCTCTCTCTCTTGGGACTGCTGCCATCTCTCATTTTCCTTCACCAGATATTTTTGTTAGAGCTCATTGCAGATTTTCCCCACCCCTTTGGGCTGCTGCCTTTTTCCCTTCTGTTTTCCTTCCTTATAGCTCTAGCAGTCCATTCACATTTGGATTTTGGTACATCCCTTACAACTTCTATTGCTTCTGAGGGAAGGATGATGTCCAGCAATCCGGGCAGCACTCCTCCTTCCTCCCTCTTCTTGGTGATTGAGCCTGTGGGGAGGGGGGTTCTAAGGAGATGGTTGGGGTTGAAGCAATACTGTCATTTTCTTGCTGCCTCTGCTGCCCAGCAGGGGAACTAAAACCATGTTTTTCTGTCTCAGCCACAGAGCAACAACAAAACCAGTATAGTAAGCACTGCAAAAGAAACACCCCCAGTGCAGACGTCCATGGTATCTTCCCCAACCATTATTTTTTTTCCTGTTTGGTTTAATTTTGATTCTGTCCTCTCCCCTTCTCCCCCCACCCCCCTTCCCGAGTGCTGCTTGTGCTGCTCTGTTTCAGCTTGTTTTGGCTTCGTTCTGTCTGTGTCCCTGTGCTGCTGTGGGGCCTGATCACAGCCTCACAGGCTTTGGGATGGGGGTGCTGAGCAGAGCAGTGGTTGGATGTGGGGATCGCAGCTTGCCTGGACTTCCCCGTGTGCCACCCCTGTACAGTTCTGTGTGTCCCGTTCAACTGTTCCTGCTGGCTTTGGGGAGGATGGTTTGGAAGAAGAGAGTGCCAAGCTCCATCCACTCTCCAACACTCAGGAAATGGAGGATGGACTTCAGGACACCACAGAAGAAAGGGCAGACAAAGGGCTTTTAGAGGAATCCTTTAATGGCCCATTTGGCCTGCTCAGTTGAGTGGCTGATCCTCTGTTGCTCACTGACATGCTGGGCTGGCATTTTCTGTTTGGGCTGCGTGCAGGCTTCACAGTGCCCTGTGCCAAGTACACTGAACAGCACAGCTCGGGTGTGTGGCCTGCCCCAGTACCCGTGGAAGACCAGGCAGCAGTGCTGCGGGTGGCAGAGGTGGGTGGGTGAGTGTCCAGCACTGCCCAGCACTGTCCCTGATGCTCTTGCTGAGCCACCCTGCAAGAATGACAGCAGTGGGAGGAGATGGTGCAGGATCCTGAAGTCTTGTCCTGGTAATGAAGGGATGAGTGCAGGAGCTAGTTAGCACCCGTAGGCCTGGTAGCTGCTCTTTGTTGTCTGTCTCTGGAGAGTTGGATTTGGCATTTTGGGGGGGTTGGAAGGTGGGATTTGGTGGGGTTTTTTTGTTGTAGGATGAAGGATTCTTGGGACACTTCATAATTTTCCACTTTCCTTTCATTGGATTTGTTCATGATGTTTTTGATATTGAGAGAGTTTTTCTAAATTATTAAATATGCTCATTTCAGAGACTTTTAGAAAAATATGCCTTTTTTCACAGTTCCTTAGCAACTCCTCTGAGATGCATTGAGGTGGTCTGGCTCATCCCTTTTTTATTATGGAAATTATGAATGTCCCTTTTTTAGGGTAAAAATACCCAACAACCTTGCAAAAAAACTGGGAGACAAAGGCCCCAGCCCAGTATTATCCTTTCTTCCCCCTCTCCCTCTTCTGAAGCATTTTCCAGTGAGGACATTGCTGAGGAGTCATTACTTCATGAGTGGCTGCAGAGGGTGCAGACTGGCTGCTTGGTTGCCATCTGCCATCTGTGCCAGCCTGGTTCACTGGAAGTGAATTGGGAATTAGGGGCAATTGCAGGGAAGCTGGGGGCTTTGTCTCCTTGTGACTGTAGCTTTTAGTGCAGCCTCTGTCTTAATCAAACCTATGTAGGAAGAGTGTGCACACGCACGCAGGCACACGTGTGCTGTTTGGAGTTTGTGGTTTGATTTTATTTTTTTTACTGTCAGTCACCTTTTCTCCACTTGCTGGGGAGTGAAAGTAAATGAGAGAATGTTTTGGAACTGGAGTTTAATGATTCTTCCATCCTTTCCTAGGAGCCTCAAACAACTGTTGTCCATAATGCTACAGATGGCATAAAGGTAAGGGATGGGAGTGTTGCCAGAGAAACCTCTGCTTCTCTCTTGTTCTTCTTTTCGTGTGTCTTAATTCAGTTTCTACCTTTCCAGTGTCTGGTTTGTAGCATGCTCCTGAATACTGCTGGCAATAGACTAGGAGAGTTGTGTTAAATGGCTGTGGATCTCTGGAAGAGGCTGAGTAAAGACAACTATTCAGATATTAACATCTCTTTCCTGTTGTGGTGTATAATCACCACTCTTTTTCGTATGTGGGATGGAAGAGAAGATATAGGCACTTATGAACTTTTTTTTTCATCTGCAAATGGATACTTCCTCTGAGAAAGCCTAGGAACCCTTCTTTAGCTTCTTGTGGCTATTCTTCCAAACAGAAGGAACCCTCATTTAATTTCATTTGACAGAGTTCGGTAACTTCCATCCTTGTAGAAGTTCTGGGTGAATGGCTTGAACACGCAAAAGCTGAGCAGAGATGCTGTTAAGCTTTGCTTAGTATTTGGCCTGCTTTCATCCAAATCTTCCTTGTATCATCCTCTCCCTACCATGCCTGCTGACAGTTTTGTGCTTTTCCCCATCTTTCTTCACAAACAAATCAAACAATTTGCTCATGCTCCTGACTGCTGATGCCTGGTAATGTTCTGTTCTGTCATGCAGGGTTCCACAGAGAGCTGTAACACCACGACTGAAGATGAGGATCTGAAAGGTAGGTGTTTTGTCTGTAATTTCTAATACAGTTAAGTGTAGGCAAGGGATTGTAGAGATTTGATCATTGCCTTGAACTAGCTTCCCAGATTTCTGTGTCTGATGCAGTTCATAAATTCGCTGTCATTCCTGTCACAGTGGGATTGTGCAATGGGGAACTGGATGACTTGGCCTCTGTGGTATATAAACACTGGTTGCCCTGAGCTAATTTGTTTTTGTCTCACAGTTGGAATTCTTTTCTTGCATATATCATAATCTGTTCATCTCCAGTCCATTTCTAGGTGTGGAAAATCCCTACCAGTCCCTTGAGGTTTGGACTCTGCTTGTGGTTTTGTGCTTCCCTGTAGATTACAGGGAGTTGAAATCTCTCTGTTACTGCTCAGTCTCCCTTTTCACCCCTTTCTGGGAATCTCTTTTGTGACATGCACACACTTCCCGTGTTATTTTTTCTCTTTGGGTCTATTTTTGTTTCTAAGAGGAAGATCATTCTCAGCCTTGACTGAGATATCAGTAGAGGGAGAGGCAGAGAAGAGATTTCATGCCTTTCAGTGACCATATCATAAATATTCTGTGCTTGTAAAGCTCTTTAAATGAAAGAGCTCCAAGTTCCATATCTGCTCATGTTGTTTGAGCAGCTGTCTTTTACCTGACCTCCCTAACAAAGGATGAGCAGACATTTTCCTGAATGAGCAAGTTCGGGATGGGTGAATGAAGTTTGCATTCTGAGGCACATGTGTAAATAGCTTGCATATTGAGGCAGAGGTATTCTCATTCTCCCTGTAGTTCATCTGAGTTACATATCCAGGGAAAAATCAGCACTGACCCTGTGATGTAGCAGCAATGTCACCTCTGTCAGCTGGGCTAGTTCCTGATGCTTTTCCCGTGGCTTGTCACAAGCTCCTGGCTCCTGTTCTGAGCAATCACAGGGAGCAGAAGTGCATGCCAGTGAATGAATGAGCTCTGCAATACAGATTGTTTCAGATAAGACCTGGCCTCATTACAGGACAGTATTCTAGCTCCTGCCTTTCTGTCCAAGAGTCATCTGTGGTTTAAGAACCTAGCTTTGAGGGATGGGAACTGGATGGGTTTCGTAGTGTGGTAATGAATTTGATTTATCTAATCTCTGCTGGATAGCCATCCAGAACAGATATTTGTCCAGAACCCTTTCTCCTGTAGCACCTTTTGTTCTGGAGAGGTTCCCTGCTTGAGGCAGCTGAGCCAATAGGTCTTATAAGTCAGGAATACAAATGCTGTGAGGAAAAGCAGGCTAGGACTGGAACAGAAGGTGGGGAGGAAGGAAGGCAGCTGGTCAGTATATTGAGTTGTATAGGGCTACATTGCTACAGATCAAAACTGTGTTTTGTTTTTTTTGGCAGAGGTTAGAAAATTTTGTTATGATTTTAATAGAAGGGAGCATTTGAATGGTGATTGGGAGGGAAGGAGTTTGCACGGTAGTGATTTGTGCTGTGGCCAGCTCTGGTAATTTTAGTGCTTCAGGTTTAAGTGTAGCCGTGTTTACCAGTGTTCCTATTCCATTCTTGCCCTTCCACATTTTAAGATAAGCAAGCACTTCAGCAAAACTAAGACCAAAAGGTTTGGGAGTGTTGGAAGTTCTCAGTGTTCTGCATAGCCATGACTCTGGGAAAAGGGAAGTGCTTGTGCAGTTCCTTTGCGAACTTGTTATTTTAAATAGAGACCAGGTTACACAGATCAGTTCTGCTGTGCTGTAGGAGACATTGTCTTTATCCATCAGTGACAGTTGCCTCAGGGACATGTTGTTTCCACTGTGGTGGGACTAAAGCCAGTGTGTGTCGTTCTTCTCCTGCCCCCCCTGCTCCCCCTGCCCTTGTGTCATTCTAAATTGCACAGCAGGTTCATGTTGTAGAGCTGTCTACTTGGCTTTGCCCTGGAGGATACTCCTGCATGTTTTGTGCCCAGCATTGTGGTTTCTTTAATGTTCTCCTATTTCCTTTCTCTTTTTTTATTTACTGAACTTGCGTGTTTTGTTTGTGTTTGTGTTTTAATTCCCTGCCATGCTAGCTCCCCCTCTCTCCACCGGGGACGGCAGCTCAGTGCTTGAAGGACGGAGGCACAGTGAGAGCAAAACACAGACTGAGTCCATGCAGTCCCAGCTTTCTCTCTGTTTCTCAGCCAGTAAGTCCAGGGGTGCAGTGCTTCACAGCATCTTTTTCCCACCCCTCCCTCCACCCTTCCCATTTCTCCTTACCCAAGATTTTTCCTTTCCTCAACTTCCTTCCAAAATGCTGATTTTTCATTTCCAGTATTCCAGGATAAAAAGAAATCATCTCCCTTCCTGCAAAATACCCTCCTTTACACACTGAAATTTTCCAAATGTTTCCTTCCCTTTCTGAAAAAAAAAAAAAACAAACCTAGAACTTCATCCTAGCTAATTTCATTCCCTTGCTTTCATCTGGGTGAGATGTGGAGTTCTCTGCAGAGACACTGCCTTTCAGGGTTTCCTCAGGCAAGTCACTGCATCTCTTAGTTTTCCTTGTGGTAAATGGGGTCAGCGGTGCAGGTCTGCTTATGGAAGGGATGCATGAGGCTGAAATCAGTCTCACTTGTCAAGAACATCTGAGGTCCCCAGACATGGATGGTGCTCAGAAGTACCAAAGGAATGAAAAACAATTTTTTCAGGCTACTTTAAGGATGCTTTGAATGGGAGGCTGTGGCTGCTGAAAGACCCCATTGCATTTTTGAATCCAATGTCAGGTGCTCTGAGCGAAAATCCTTGGATAATGTTGACTCTGAAGAGCATTTGTCTATTGTGAGCTTTACTTTGTGTGTCTGTCTTGCTAGCTCAGTTAGCTGGTACCGTGGTCGGTCTGTGAGTTATGCTAAGTTCTGCCTGCTATCTCCTCAATTGGCTACCTCAGTAGAGGAGCCTGTGGCTGAAAAACTCTGAAAATACATATGAAAAAAGCTAGTAGGTTGGAGAAAATCTAGGTGGGATTAAGAGCCTTTCCCCTCCACAGGCATACTGTACTAGCTGCCTGACTATTTAAAGCAATAGTAGAAGGATTCTTAGTGTGAGCTGAGAACATCTGGAGTATTTGATTCTGTTCAGGTCAGTCTGGGAAGGAAGGAACAGACATGCCCTCTTCTGTCTCTTCCTGTCATATTTCCCTGGTTTCCTGCACACAGCACCAGTATCTCATATAATGCAGCAGTTGGAGCATCTCTGTTACTTATTTTTGAAGTAGCTCTAAGGATGTCACACTGCTGGTTTGTAAGGTGCAATGCAAAAGGTGTTTTGCCTAGCCAGAATGGAAGGGAAATGATCTCTTCTGAAGTCCTTTTTGCTGTGAGCTGTCCATCACTGCTCTCCTATGAAATCCTTCCTCTTGCTCATAGCAAGGCCCTGCTTGGTACACTGAGGAGTGCCTAATCACTTCTCTGTCAAGTGGGTCAGTGTTCTCCCACCTCTCTTCCCCCCAAGTTGAGATTTGCAGTGATTTGGATGTCCCTACTTTCTCCAACCCCATCTTGTACTTGCCCCTGTACTGCTCTGTCACTACTCTGACCAGTGTTTTAGGTCACTCTCAAACTTGCTCCAGCATTAATGTAATTCCTGCTGTGCTTTTTGCACAGTGCATGCCCCTGCTGAGCAGTGTCTGGCCCAGGTGATGTGACAGAGGCAGGAGAGCAGGTAGAAGTTGTTGGGATGTGGATGTGTCCGTGTGCCGACCGGGGCTGGGGCTGTGTGTGTCTGTACTTCTTTGTTGGTTTTTATTTTGCTTTCTAATTTTTGTTTGTTTATCATTTTAACGCTTACATTTGTTTTGCAGCTACACAGTCTTGTGAAGAGAAGCTCCATGCCTGGGACAGCCCAGGGCAGACATTGGAGTTAGAGCGTGCTCGGTCGGAGCCTTTGCTAACTCCAGTAGTTCCCTTTGTACTTAACCGAGCACCGTGTAAGTTAGCAGCTGGGTAGCAGTAGTGGAGTAGTGCAACTCATGCTAGTTACCCTAGATGTAAAAGCTCCCTGCCTGCTCCTCCCCTGTCCCCCGCCCCGTCCGTCCGAGCAGGGCCGGAGCTCCCGGCGGGAGGCGCGGCCGCAGGAGCCGGCTGCGGGGAGCGGCGGCGGCCGCCGGGGGGCGGCGGGGAGCGGGGCTGCCCTCAGCCCGTCCCGCCCCGCGAAAGAGACAGAGTGCGGCCCAAGCTCTGCCCCGGCCTGGAACGGAGCCCGCTGTACGTGCCCGCGGCGCTCCTCGGCCGGCGGCACGGCTGCTGTGGCGGGGCTGCCTCCTGGACTGGCACAAAGGAGGGCGGAGCAGCCGCGGGCCGCGCTGGGTGTCGGTGCTGGTGCTGGTGCACGTCCCCTTCCGCTTGTGCCTCTGCCGTGCCAGCTCGGAGGCCCCGCGGGTTCATCGGGAGCGGCAGGTGCCAATGCCGGCCCCCGACATCCCGAGGCTCTCTGTCCTTCCGACAAAGTGGTCACCTCCCGTGTGCCGGTTCTAGCTCGGGACATGTAGTGAAAGCCAGGAGATGAGCACAGTCTGATGGGATGGACTTGTGTTGAAGGACAGGCCTGATGCCAGTGCATCGAGGCACTTGGGAAGGGGATGCCAATCTCCTTGAGATGAGTCAGCATACGGCGGCTGTGGTTTGCAGACTCCCGCATTCATCCCAAATGGAGCCTTTCCAGTAGACTCCATCTTCTGGATATTGCACACATGGGTGATGCATGGTTTGGAGGTCCAATAAGTAGCCCTTCTTCATGTGCAAGCAATCCCAGACAACTTGCTTGTAAGGACATTTTTCACAACAGGCATAGCCAACTGTGTCATTTTGACCCATTCCCTGTATACATCTTTTCGTATGTGGAAGTGTATGCAGCCTGCACATCAAAACCAGTCCCCTTATTGGTATGAGCCAGATGCCCTTATCTGAGGGGTTTCTGAGGCTGGCTCGGTAGTAAAAGTCTTTTAACTGATTTCCAGAGTGGGTACAGATGTCTTTGATAGCCTGTGAGATTTTCATCTTGTTGCTCTTCAGCTGCACTTGTCACTGGTGGGATGAGGTGCACGTGTGGATGAAAGTTTACGGGCAAGGGGGGGAGCAGTTCAGAGTAGCATCTTCTGGCATTTGTAGTGAAATTCAGCTTCCCTGACAGTTAAAGATGGTAGGTTTGATTTAAACTCCATCCCCCTAATGATAGGCATCTAAGATGCCTAGGTGAGACTCTGGGACCAGAAGTCCCAATTTCTTTCAGGCCCTAAAGGAGGAACAGTCAGGTGACTGGCTCCATCTCAAACACCTACATTTTACATGTTGAAGGGCACATGGATGGTACTTCTGGTGGCAGGAATTGTATATTGTCTGATAATATTGAAGATAACACTAGAGAACCTCCTAAATGCTAGTATGATGTGCAGAATAGTCTACCTACAGGTGTGGGGAAGCCTGAAGAGATGTGAGGTTATGCATGTAGGCTCAGGCATAGGTATGGTGTGTGTGTATAGTCATAGAACTAGAACTGTGTTATTTAACAGACCTGATTCAAACTTTGCAAATGTTAAGAATTCTTGAGAGCAGCTTGGATGATGGAACACTGTGGAGGGGCTGGGGCCTGGGCAATCTGCTGCGGGGAGCCAGGAGAAGAGAGTGAAAGGTGCTGGCCTGACAGGGGCCATATAACAGTAGACAGACCGGCCTCATCTTCATTCATCTCAAAGTCCAGTGCGCTGGGCTGGGTTAACGACAGTGCTGTCAGAGTGCTGTAAAGAATTGTGCCATAGGGATTGGCAGAAGCTGACTGCCTGAGGAACAGAATGCACACTTGTGCATAGCTAGGACCTGCTCATCCAACCATCCATCCTGCTGCCATTGTCTTTCTAGCTTGCAGAAGCCATCCCTACATGTCCCAGTTTGCAGCATTCACAATAGCTGAGGTATCGGTGATGGTGGTAGACAAGTTGTTGGGAGACTTTCCAATTGACTTGATCTGTGTGGTTGCCATTTGTATATGACTACTGTGGTGAAGGTTTTCCACATCTTAAGCTGCCAGACAAGTCCTTCACATTGGCAGGGTTCACTGGCATTCATTGGTCAGACTCCCCAGAAGCGCCTCAGGCTGTCATTTATGAGACACCTCTGATGCCTTAGACCTTTCTAGAATAAAAAAAATTGAATATGATCTCTTCCTTTCCTTTCTGCCTGCATTATGGGATCACCATTTCCCTTTCATCCCACTGCCCAGCTATTCTCATGTGGATGACTGTCTTTACTGCATATCTCCAGAATGCAGAGAGCAGCATCCTATGGGATCTAGACTAATGGTGCTCTACAAATTGCTTGTAGGAAGCACCCACTAGCCCCATATTTCTACTGAAGACTTCAGCACAGTTAAATTGCTCTTTCTTCTTGTTCACAGTGCGTAAGCAAGAGATCATTAAGATAACAGAGCAGCTGATAGAGGCCATCAACAATGGAGATTTTGAGGCTTACACGTAAGTAGAGATGTCTTCTGACAGGTTGTTTATCAGTTTGTGTGCAAGTCGTGCTTTGGCTCCTGGGTATAAGAAGTTGTCATGCACTCAGGGATGGTAAAAAAATTATCCTTCTTAGCCTCCATCAATTAGGAGTAGGGGATATAGTACAGCTCTAAATGGATATCAAGTCACATCAAACAGGAACAGGAGCAACAAAAGGAAAATGTCCAGGGCTTGAAAGAAAAGTACAGGGAAGAGCAGCACGATGAGTGAAAAGAGAATCAAAGAAAAGCGAGAAACCTGGAGGTTTGTTTCACGTGAAATGCTATGTGGTTGGCTCAGTGATGTTACAGTGGGGCTGAGTCTTCAGGAACTTACTTCTTGTACTAGGGAAATGTAGTTAGGTGGACACAGGGTGTGAGTCAAATGACATACCAGCACTTCAGTGTGTAATTAGTGCTTGGGCTCAAATGCAAACTGTAAGGCTGTGGTGCTTTTCTTTGCAGAAAAATCTGTGATCCTGGCTTGACCTCATTTGAACCTGAAGCACTGGGGAACCTGGTTGAAGGAATGGATTTCCATAAGTTTTACTTTGAAAACTGTGAGTGGGTAGATTTGGTAACACGGACAGCTTTCTCTACTCTTCCTTTATGTCACTCTTTTTGGGGAAAATTGCACGTGTTTTTTCTGGCTATCAGAATCAGTAAGAACTTGATTGTGCTTGGGTTATGATGCATTCATAGAAGCTAGCAGCCTTTCTCTCAGAAAGCCTGTTCAGCAACAATTTCTATTCTAACCCCCACATCCCTTCACTCTAGGCATACAGTATGCCAGGTGCAAATGTTTAGTAAGCATAGACTGCAGGAGCATTAAAAGTTTGAGGCACTGGACTTCTTACTGTTATGAAAGTGGAAAAAAATGATCAGGTTTTGATGGAATCAACATGTATGTTTGGGGTAGACATACCGAATGGTCAGGCATAAAGATGCTTTCACTTTGAGTTTTCTCTGGATGGTTTCAGATCTCTAACACCTTATGAACCTTTTACATAGATATAAGGGTGACCTTGGCAACATGGGGCAGGAAAGAGAGTTGGGACAAATGCTATAATTTATACTAGTGGATTTGTCTCCCTTCCTGAATGTCTCCACAGGATGAGATAATTGAAATTTAAATCCTGAGCTGTTTCAATCTGTTTTATTTTGGAGGTTAGGTCAAGGTCTTTAGTATGGGCAATTTGTAGTGCTCTAAATATACAGAGACTTTGTCTCTTTCAACAGCCTGTTATGGAGTGATTTTAACACTTCTCTGAGGCTTGTTTGTATTTAATGCTGGCCTAGGTTAAAGATCTCCTGATTATTGACTCCTTTGCAACAATATTCTGTAAGTAAAACACCTCTTCTTATAACTGAAGACACAGCAGCACTGAGGTTGAAAAAGTGACAAGTATGCTTTGCAGAGGAAGTGTGGGCAAAGGGGCCAGGGGATTCTAGGCAGTAAGTGTGCAGTTCCTAAGGAGAACAGCGGGTGATAGGGGAAAAAGTTGCTTGGATTTTGCCTGAAAAATTGCAGGAGCAATTTTTACTGTATCCCAAAATTCAGTGGAAGGTGAATAGAATATAAAAGAAGTTGGAGAATGTGCGAGAGGCTTTTCCTTCTCAGCAGTGACACCGATCTGACGGTTTTGCATGTCCTGCCAGTACTGTCGAAGAACAGCAAGCCCATCCACACGACCATCCTGAACCCCCACGTGCACGTCATCGGCGAGGACGCGGCCTGCATCGCCTACATCCGCCTGACGCAGTACATCGACGGCCAGGGCCGGCCCCGCACCACGCAGTCGGAGGAGACCCGTGTCTGGCACCGCCGGGATGGCAAGTGGCTCAATGTCCACTACCACTGCTCTGGAGCTCCTGCAGCACCTCTCCAGTGAGGATCAAATACGGGTACGGACTGTCAGGGAAGGAGTATATCACCCGCACGGCTAAGGCTGCTCTGTGTGGGAATTCATCATTCCAGGCTGCTTAGCTGGCTGTGAGAAAACCACATTTAGTTGTCTGTAGGCTGAACAGTTCGGCTTGTAGTTGGTGTTCCTTTAAGTTCTGTCCTCTGGACTCAGTAGGGTTATCTGCCACTCCTGGCAAATGGGAGTCATGTCCAAGACAGTTGTTCCTGAGCACAGGTAGCCGTGTAGCAGCTGTGCTTCCTCCCAGGTGCTCAGGTCTGTGCTTGGACAAACAGCTAATCCAGAGCAGAGAGTGAGAGTATCTCATGCTGGGCACAGGCTGGCCATTTCACATCTACTTTTCTGTGCTGGGGCTGATTTCAGAGGACTTTTTTGTGTATCTCGTATTCTAGAAAGGATATTGTAGAATCCACACAGAACAATTTCTGTGCCCTAAGGGGTAAAGGTTTATTAATATAAATTTTACTACTGATTTTTTGGTAAGTAATAGCTATTTAATGTACCATGTTGAGAAAACTCAGAGGATAAAAAAATCTACTCGAATAATAAAATCAGAGGATTTAAAATACCTCCCAATTTACTTGCCAGTTTAGCATTAGAAGAAACTTTGATTTTAAAATTTGTCATGAAGAAATTATTGTTGCTTGTTCCTGAAGGACACCAGATCCATTTACTTCTTCAGCATTTAGGGATTCTGGTTTCTTGCCTTACTGGTTGCTTCTAGTTAGATGTACAAAGTCTTTCTGCCTCTTTTTGTTTTGTGATGAAGTATATGTCACATTCATTTTAAAGACGTACTTTTCCTAATCTTAGGGCCTTTTTACTAAAGATTTTCTATTTAAGGGCAAACACAACAAAGATCTACAACTGGAAGGCAAGCTTTTTTTAATGTGGTCACTTGAGGACGAACCACTCAATATAGTTGCTACTTGAGTCCTAATTCTGTGAGCTACTTGGGACTAAGCCAAGAGCAGTTTTTATTCGTATGTGTTGTGAGGTATTCAACCCTACTGAAGGCAGTGGAAAGGAATGTGAAGTATCACAAGCAAACTGCAGAGGTCACAGATGGAATTTGAAAAGCAAAAGCCGGTTGGGGGCACCAGAAGCAGCAAAGCTTTCAAGAGAGCTGGACAATCAGCTGAATTTACAGGGAGTAAGGCAGTGAGAAGGATAAAGCCTTTGCAGGAAAACAAAAAAAAAATGTACATCAAATTTCATCACAGAAGTGTTGAGGGAGGCTTCTGTTCTGGATTTAGTCCAAAAGAGAGGCAGAAGAAATTATTAAATTAAAGCTTGGTATGGCTCAGTGGCTATGCCTAGGAGTTCTGGGGAAGCTTAGGAATGGAAAGTCTTGGCTGCTATGGAAGAAGTATATTTCTTGGCTGTGGAAATGCTGAAGCCCTCCAAAAGTATGTACTGCTGGGTTTCTGAAAACTGCAGTGCAGAAGCTATTTCCAAACCACAAAATGTTGGTTAAAACAATATTTTTACAAATCCTGTAAACTAAATAGAAGTATTTACATGCATTTCTGGGTTCTGAAGGAGGTGTACCCACATGCAATTACAAATGGGGTCAGTGTGGGCAGCCCCCATCTGAATGCACTGAATCATTTTGGAACAGTGTTGTCCCATGTGCAGTGAAAGCTAAGGATGAAGAATGGATGAGGTGAATAAGAATGCTTAAATAACAGTCAGTGGTTTCTTTTCACCTGAAAGGCAGAGTTCAGTTTTGGGTAAATCTCAAAAGGAAACTGCAGCCAGAAAAGAAGTTTGATGTTAATCAGAGGACTTCTGTGTAGGGGGAGAATAGGAACCAAGAAGGGAAAGGACTAATAAGGGAGATTCTACAAAGATTTGCAAACTAAGAAATGGTAGAAAGAAGGTTTTGGCTATACTTTTATGACAGGACAATGAAAAAAACAAGACTTAATGCTGCTCAAAATAAATCCAGTAATTTGGCACATGAAGATTAACTAGGAGGAGTATTTGCTAAAATCAGTCACTAGGGCTACAACTTCACAAAACTGTAGAAAAGCTCATGTGCTTATTTAAATATGAAGAATGTTCAGAGACCAAGTTACTGATGTCTTAAAAAAAAAATCTTTCAGTTCAAGGCAAAAGCCAATGGAAAGTGAAGCAGAAACCAGAGCCTTTGAGCACCCCTTAGGAAACTTCTTCAGCTTCTGGGTTGTCGCTATGAGATAGTGGGCCCAGGGCTGCTGCGATGGGGCATGTAATATGTTTTAGCAGGTAGTTCATTTTCATTGGCACACTCGGCCAGCTGGAAGGGGAAGTGAGTGCCTCTTGTCTTCAGAGCTCTCCTCACAAGCCCCAGTTTGTGTTGTGTTAGGAGGGGTTTCTACCTACACCAAATAATTAGCCTGTAGAAAACTTGTTTTTTTTAATTGTGTTCAGCTAATGTTTGGCTTTATTTCCTTCCATCTTCTATCCTGTTCTCCCCTCTACTTTCTGGGTGGACACTACCTCTTCCTGACTGCAGCAACTTGTGGAGATACTCAGCTGGAGGGCAATATCTTCTTAGCAAGCAGCTCTGGAGTGCCTGAGTGACAGCAACGGTCATGTCTGTTTTGACGTTAAAAAAATAAATACAAATTACAAACAGGCAGCAGCCAAATGCACGAAACCCTGCATGCATCTGATGCTCCGGGCGCTGCCTTTCTGTTGTTTTCCATGGATCCATCGTGTCTGTTTCTGCTGTACGAAGGTGTTTTTAAATCTAAAAAAAAAAAAAAGACATGTTGTTTGTATAAAATAATAAAAAACAGGAATAATGCTAAATAAATGACAGATTATCCAACATGCCCCCTCCCCCAGGGCTAAGAAAGTGGCAGCAGCCGGAACATCTTTCAGAAATGAAGTGAGGGGGAAAGCAAAAGTGAAGGAGAGAAAGAGAGAGGGAGAGCAAGAAAGGAGGCGGCTTGAGCAGCGGATGGCTGAACTGTGCTCCGCAGAGCCATGGTGGAAGTCAGTTCCGCGTTCGGGCTGGGCTGCAGCTTCAGTCGGTGAGAGGTGGCACGGAGACCCCAGAGGAGCCAGTGTGAAGACTGGGGTTCAAGAGAGAGGAGGCACTTCTCTCCCTGTTGCCCAGCAGTCTGACTTCAGCCTGTTTCTTCTTCGATTTCTGCACGGCAAGAACGCTATGGAAAGCTGGTTGCTCAGCTGCTGGATCCCAAAATAGACTTTTATTTTTCTTTTTTTTTTTTCCTTTTCTTTTTTTTTTAAGAAGTAAAACAAAATGAGATGTTGATTTAAAACTAAAGATGGAAGTAGAGATTAAAAAATGGGGTTAAGTGAATATAACTTGAATAGAAGCTCGCTCTTTAGTGATACTGGTTTTAGACACAGCCACTGTCTGGACAAACATGGAGTTTTGAAGCCAACTTACATAATTTAACAAAACAAAACAAAAAAGCATTGCATTAAGAGCAGAGATTTTAGAGGAAGAGGGTATATGTATGGGATTTTCTATTCTTTTTATTTCCTTTCTAGTAGCGTCATTGGGATCCACAGTGCTGCAGAACACGTGTTCCTTAGGAAGCAGACAAAAAACTTAGTGTTATGTTCTTCATGACAACTTGCACATACACTCCTATATGAGGCATAAATAGCGTGTGTTTTTTATACTGAAATATATGCACCCGTAGAATTAAAGGGGTTACCTGGCCTCCTGTTTGATTTGTTGGTCTCCAGTAAAATAGCAGTGGGAGCCAGCAGCCCCAGCCAGGTGCTTCTCCCCACCACTAACCCATCTGATGTTTGTAAGTGTCATGTTTCCTAGTGTTTATTTGGGTAATTTTTCTATTTTTTACAGTGATGTTGTAACACAGAAAACTATCAGATCAGAACCTCAAAAGCTGTAGCTGAAGGACTCCAGGCCACCCCCCATGTTGCCTCTGGGTATCAGAGGATACCTCATGAAGCAGAGGGGAAAGGGAATGAGCACGTGATCTGATGTTCATCCTCTGGGCCAGTTCATCTTCCTTTCTTTTCTTTGCTGCAAAAGGAGTTCAGTTCCTTTATTCATTGGGTAATGTGGAAGTGTTTTGTTGACCTTACCAAGGAGGGAGCCTAGCCCCAAGAAGAAAATGGCCTTTCTGGTGGACCTGATGGGATTTGTCTTGACCAAGGGAAGGCATCACTTGCAGAAGTTGGGATGGGCTTTTACCTGAATTTATCTGCCCCTGATCGTTTTTTGGGTCTCTGGAGGGAGGTAAAATTATTGCCTTGACAGCATACTGTGTGGCAACCTTTTTACCTTTTTGCAGACTACAGAAGAAAAGAAAGTCAATTTGGAATTTTAATCCTTATTCAACAAAATGCAGAAAATAAAAGCTGCTGCACGAAGTGGAGCTGTCACTCTGCAGCAGATAGCACTCTGCTCCCTTTGGTAGAGAGGTGCTATCCACACCATGGTTAGATCAGCTGACCCCTGATGAAAGAAAAGACCATCCACACTTGCCAGATTTGTTTGAGCAAACACCCTTTCCTTCCTCCCTCCACTATCTGGAGGAGGAGTATGGGGATTGAATCCATGGAGGGGGGGAAACGCTAGATATTATTATTTTGAAACATTTTTAAGACAGCACTAAGCCAGTGAATTAAGTGGAAAAGTGAAAAGTCTTGATATTTCATTCAGAATTTTTTTTTAAGCCACAAAGAGAGAGCAAACAGATTACAATTACGCCATTTAAAAAAGATAAATACAAAACATTATGCATGCCTTCTTTCGGTCTGATCTTCCTTGTCTCTTTACCTGATGATTATTAATAATTAAAGAAGAGAACCCTCTGTATTAAGTATATGCATCTTTCAGAGAAAATTTTAAAAGAACAGAACTGTTGGGTTTTTTGTTTTTGCACAGTCTTGGAGACAAACTCCTTTGGATTATTTTTGTTTGTTTTGTTTCCTTTTAAGTTAATGAGAACCTTAGCTTGGTATGGCCATTATCAAACACAGCTGTACACCTTTAGCATTCTTAATGTTCTCTTATGGGGCTAATGTAAGCATCTATATAATATATATTATAAATATCACATTTTAAACAGGAAATGGAAGGCATTTGATGCAGAATTTTTGCATGATATAGAAATAATTAAAGTTAGCTAGTGTTTGTTTGTTTGGTCTGAATGTTGGTAGAACCTTCATAGCTTTGTTACAATGAAACCTTGAACTGAAGATATTTAATAAAATAACATTTAAACAGTGTAAAGTTTGGAGTGTCACATTATTGTCTTATACCATGAAACAATATGGAATTGGTACTTCTGGGGTAAGAATCAATTGACAAAGGGTTTTTTTTTTTTCCTGTGCCAGTAAATCGTGTCATTTAAAAATGTAATGTTTAAAAAGGAGAAAAAGGTAAGTGGTACCATACCTAAAAGGGGGAGGGGAGAATGCTAGCATTAAAAACAAAGGGACGACAGAACCCGTTCAAATGAACTTTATGGCATTTCCCTTGACAGACCAGGGATGATAGGGAAATTTTGCTTTTGTTCCTGATAGCCTGATCCTTGGCAAATCTGTGCTGTTACTTCCTTTCATGGTCTTTGTTTTCCTCGCCAATATTTAAGACTCCTTTTGGGAGAAGCCATCTTGCTGTTAGGTTTGCCTGATGTAAACATGCTGATCTCAAGTTGTGTGGCTTAGTTATTTGTCAGCTACTGTGTTTTGTGTCCTCGCTGGGATGCTCCTGTAGAGGCACAGAATTTGTCAGGTCTAGCAGTGTAAGCATCATTTCTTCACAAATTAAAAGTTGGATTTAGCTTGTTTTGTTTCTGTACTGCCTCTTGTTAGCATTTCATGTATGCCCCATTGAGCAGGCTTAGTTCCACTCTGGCTTTGCTGCTTTGCCATTTCGCTGTTATTTCCCACCTCGCAGAGCTCCCGCTGCTCTCCAGGGCAGGCGGCCGAGGCGGGAGGCGGCAGCAGGTGCTGCCCTCAGCTCTGCCGAGCCGGGCCCAGTGCGGCTGTGTGGGCAGGGATGCCCAGGTGCTCCGCTGCGGCTCTGCTACGCTGGCCTTGTGTCTGGCACAGTCACTGCTGGGATTGCACGGGGAACGCACATCTCCTTTTGGCTCTGCTGCAGCTGAGGCTGAGGGGCTCTAGCCAGCATTTTTGGCACCCCGATTGGCAGGCCTGGCTGGCCTCCGCTCCCCTCAGCTCTTCCCAGGTGTGTCTGGGAAGCGCTGCAAACGGGAGGGGGTGGCTTTGCTTTATCACTGAAAGCGAGCTCAGTGTGCTTAATCCCCTTTAACTGCAGCAATTACCTAGTAAATAGGTGTCAGTTGTTGCTGCTTAAAGAGATGATTACTTTGCTGCCTGATGAAACATGAGGAAAATTGTCCTTAGTGTTTAAAGGGAGAAGGTAAAGAGTTTTACAGTCCGTTTCGCTGGGACTGAAGACAATCTGTTCGTGCCCAGAAGAAATAGCTCCTGCTATTACAGCAGCAAAGAGAGGTTCTGCTCTCATTTCTGACATACAAGGAGGCATCATTCATCAGGTAAGGTTTCTCCTGAAGCAGTTAATCCTATCTTAATGATCTTTGAAGAAATGTTGCAGTATGATCCGGTAAGCACTAGGAAGGTACTCATAAAATTAGTGATGATTTCCCTTGTTCTTAGGAGCTCTTTTAACCAGGATAAGCGTAATTTAAACACTTACTGAAAGCACAATGGACAGACTAATGCTCGTGTCAAGAATATTTATGTAGCATATGTATGGAGCCTGTTTTATGTCTTATGTTTTAGCTGACAGCAGGGCTTGGGAATGGTACTTCCCTGCATTGTGATAGCTCCGGTATTGAATTATCAAACAGGGATATTCCCAGAAACTTACTTTCCAGTATGCTGCAGCTGATTAAAATCTGCTCATCATATTAGATGAAGTTGTGCCATCTTTCTAACAAAGACAAGTGTCTGAGTATGGTTTTCTAAGTTCTCTCTCTCCCAATCTAGGCACATACATGCTTGTATACATAAGTGGATTACGCTGTGTTAAGAGACCTGTATCTGATGGTAGCTTTTCTTTATGCCCGTACAGATTTCCTTTTCAGCTAGGCTTGCTCTGCTTTCACTTGCTGGGCTAGTAGCACAAAGGTCAGGTAGGAAATTTTTGTGCTACAGTATCTGTAAGATGTGGGGAGAAGCATGAGCAGAACTAGACCTTGAATATCAATATCCTTTTGATTTATTATGAAAATTGATACTTCTTATGTATAATTGATAAGTAGGGAAATGAACAGAGCATTTGACTAATGATCAGATTTGTGATCTGGTTTTGGGTTTGCTATGGCTTTGCAGGGTGACTGCAGATAAGCCACTTGTGTGCTTCAGCTTTCCCATTTGTCCATGTAGATGATAAGCCTGACCTCTGTAGGAACTGCTGTGAAAGACTGATGAACAGTGCTGCAGAGCAGCTGGGTGGTATTGCTGCTACACAGCACAGATTATTTTTTTCCTGAAAATTTGAAAGCTTTGGGACTGCAGAATACTGCACCTGGAATGCCTGTTTATTTGGGTTTGGTATAAATTTATTTTAGAGTAGAGAAAGGTGGCCCTTTAGGGGCACTTAAAGTGGCTTGAGTGGAGGATTATGAATTTTTCCCTTGAGATCCTTAGTGCCTGAGAACTCCTCACCTGCTGGAATGTCCTGTTTGCCTGCTGGTAAGGAATAGGAATTTACTGGTTGCTGCATAGTACTCTGAAGAATTTTAAGCCAATTTCTTATGTACTTAAGAAGTATTAGAAAACAAAAATACATATGCTTGTGGTTTTAAGACAGACTGACTACAAGGAAAGGATGCATATAGTTAAATAAATAAAATCTCAATCTGAAAGTTTCTTGTGCTACAGGAGGGTCCTCTAAAGCACTGGTGGATGGGAGGAGAGGGAAAGGTGGTTGTGCCTAATCTGTGGCAATTTACATAATTTTACCATAATTATTCATGAATGGATGGGCATGATGACATTTATCAATGGAAAACCATTTTGTTGATGCATCATATGACTGCATGTTGGCAAATTTGGGATTTGGCCAGTTCTTACAATGAAATACTGTCTCATCATGGTTTATTTCTCCTTCACGCTTCTGAGGGAAAGAGTAGTGCTCATACCAACAGAGGACAGCTGCAAAGATGGCACCAGGGCAGTGCTTCAGAGGCTTGTTTACATTGGAACGTCCTATAGGTTACATCAGTAGTCATAGCAGTGCTGCTGCCGTATGGTTGTTCCTGTTCCAGAAAGCATTTGTTTGTTTGTTTCTTACCACGTGTCTAGAAGTTCAAACTAAACTGAAAAAAGTACTTATACAAAAAAAAATACGTTCTACTAATGTGACATTTGAAATTCATTGCTTTAGATTTAGCATATTTTTCTTGTATAAAAAGGGCCCAAACTTGGCATAGATTGTCTTAAATGTTTTTAAGAATGGTAAACAGATTTCAGTCTTACTCATTCCAAAATAGTATTAATGCTGAAATTGTTTTATATATCATAAGTTAGCAAGTTTTAACACCTTCTCATCTGTTACAGTATCAGGAGAAATCATCCATAAATATTACAAAGACTGTATTTGAGCCTCAACAGAAACAGTAAGGCATTTAATCTTTTACTTTGACTTTCCTTTTTGCAAGAAAGAGGCTTCCTGAGCCATTAAATGAAATATCCAAGGAAAGATGGTTTACGTAACCTTAAGAAGAAGTTGCTTCAGAGAAGTGCAGTGTTACCAGGGACAGCACATGCTAAGTGAGGTAGGCAGAGAGCAATATGATAGCCTGGAAGATGGGAGTCATAAAGCCAAGTACTCAGAGTGGTTTGGAGTGTGAGGAAGCTGGTGTGGGGAAGAGAGGGGAAATGCAAGATGGAGTTGAAGGTGTCTTGCAAGTGAGTAGAGGAAGTTGCATATGAGGTAGCTAGAAAGACAGTGAGGACAGTGGGATGGAGAGTTGTTTTGCGGTGAAATGATAAGGAGAGCAGGTGAATTCTGCACTGGTGGTTTGGGGAGGGAGGAGGGGTTTGGAGAGACGGAACATATTTTGGGGTGGTTTCTTCCACGGCACATTTAAATGGAATTTTAAGCTGATATTATTGTAGCTGTATAGCACACTATAGTGTACAACATACCCTCCTGTCACTGATTGCCCTCCCTCAGAATAATTCAGATAGGTTAGACTGAGGAAGAGATGGGAACTACCAAAAGAAAAAGGGTTTTTTTTACCAGAATATAAAATTGTACTTTTAAATGGTAAATCCAGTTTCACAGAATGTAGAACTGGATGATAAATGCTATGAGCACATGACACGAAGTGCTGAGCTGCCACATATTCCGTCTGTTGGCTCAGATTTGCTCAGCTGTTTTGGAAAGTGCAAGGTCTGTGGTAGATTGGGCATCACCTGTTGCTGCCACGCTAGCTTTGGGATAGCTGCATGCAGGAGGACGATACTAATCTGATGTGAGCACTGTGGGACGTGTTTGGAGTAACTCAACAGAAATGCAATCACGTGTTGAAATATGTGCTGCTGGGTATTTTGGCAGCACAGACCTGTGCGATGTGACTGCAGGTGGTGGGAGCAGCTGCCTCATCAACCTCTGCTGAGGTGGGGGTGCTGTCAGCCAGAGGCAGAACAGGCTTTTGAAGCACACGAAGATGTGATTGCTCATAGCTTTGTCTGCTTTTCTTCGGTTATTTGTTTCACCTGCTAACATGGGCTTAACAGGCTTGCAGAAGCATGGTCAGTGCTTCAGGTGCAAGCTGATTACCTCAAGATGAAAAGCCCTCTGTCAGTGTGTCCGAAAGCCATGAGTTTCAAGCTTTTTAAACTTTTCAGTAGAGGAACAGGTTCCTGTATAGCAAATCTGCATATTGTGTTGCTTTTTGAGGGGTTTCTGAGAATGATTCACAGGGTGCCAGCAATCCTCTGACAGCGGGATGGGAAACGGCGCTTTGCCAACATAAGGCCTTTTTCCCTAAGCATCTGCTTTCCCTTTGCTTGCTCCTCTTCTGTTGCTTTTGACTGCTTCGGGTCCCAGTCGTGCCAACCTGTCCCAAATGTTCACTCTGCAGCGCTGTGGGTTCTTCCTGCAAGCACAGGACCGTGTAACAACACTCTCAGACTACTGTCCGCTCCTGAAGCCTCCACTGAGAATGTTTCTGTGATGTGGCTTCACATCCCATTCTGGTTTCCTACTACAATTTTCTCCACCTTTCTAAAGTACCAAATTGCACCGCGCGTGTTTGTATTTCTCGGGAGGCTGCTGCCGGCGATGTCACAGCAGTGCCCAATCCCTTCCTAATGCTTTCCTGGGCATCCCACGCCTTCCGCGCTGCCGGGAGCGCGGCGCCTGCGACCGTGCCGGCCAGCCCCGGGCCGCGGCGCTGCCGCCGCTCCCACTCCAGCGGCCGCG